>OX411310.1:57065953-57665953 GCA_948150685.1 Rhaphigaster nebulosa | reverse complement strand
TTATCTTAGTGGAACACCACACCTTTTGTATTGATCAATTCTGGCCTTTTCTGTTTAAATGAATCACTCAATTAGTCCAGCTAATGACAGTACACTTCAGAATTGATCATTGTATTGTCCGGTAGAAGCTAAAAAAAAGAGGATTCCTTTGAAATCCCATCATCACCATAGCATAACCTTTTTTTTTTTTTTAAGAATACTGTCTTTCGAAGTGCTTTGAGCCAGTTCATCTTTTTTACTCCATGATCTCTTGCGTTTAACATTGTAGTAGACAACCCATTTTTCATTCCCAGTGATGATGCACTTCAAAAATGGATCATTTTCTTTAAATTTGGGAAGCAAATCACAGACGGCACAAATTTCTTCCTGTAAGAACATGATGAACCTATATGTCAAACTTTGAGATTAAACCTAGGCATTTCAAATGATCAAATTCGATAAATTAAATCTCTCAGCGATCTCACGAGTTGTTATTCGCCGGTTAGATATCAATTGAACCTTTATTGTGTCATCAGCTTCAACTGGCCTTCCAGAATGTGGTGTATCTTCAACATCAAAATTGCCGGATCGAAATTTTGCAAACCAGTTTTGGCACTGGCTTCTGTCAATACATCTTCATACACATCGGATAATTGTTTTCTTGCTTGAACAGCATTTTTATCTTTTCGATAGTAAAAAAGTAAAATATTCCGAAAATGCTGCTTTTCGCTTTCCAAATTTGAAAATGTACCAACCAGAAACTATTGCATAGAATCAATCGAACTTTGTCACAAGCAAGCCTTGTTATATCAGCTGTCAAAATATAAAATGATTATGCAGCTTAAGTGTGAAGTTGGTTGTGAAAAATACAATTAAGTCCTCTGTTGGGAAAAACTGCAAGTACTTTCCCAAAAACCTAATACATACACTAAACTAAGATTTACTCAAAACTTAGATTTGAATTCAACCTTTTAAACGAACCCTACAAGCATGAACTAAATAAAACTGATATTAATACCCAAAACATTGTTATAATTTTTTTTTAAAGCTTGAAGTCATATTCTTGTTCTGTACGAGCCGCCTTACTTTGATTGAAAAAAATTAAAAATGATGATTTTATCTATACACCAAATCATAATTATAAAAACTGCTCAAGATCAGATTTGGTTTACTCTAGTTTTCGTTATACAATGGATTAGATTCTGACCACTTATACTATTGAATTTTTTTTTTTTTGGTAACTTGAGGTCCCTTGTGGATGAATTCCTGAAGTTTCATCAAAAACAGTTCAATAGTTGAGAACTTATTAGAAACAGGGGACGATGACATTTTAAAAATAACTTTCTATGGACTCAAGGACCTCAGATTCTATAAGTGAAATCTCGAAAAAAAAAAAAAAAAATCTGATAGATTCTCAAATTTTCTCTGCCTTAGAAAGACTGACTACTAGTCGCAGTAAAGATATATATCTAGCCATTGGACAGTATTTGCAATTAGTTCTAAATAAACTGATGAAAAATTAAATAAAAAGAATCAAAGAAGGATTAAAGTGGTAATAAAAACAGGGCTCTTACTTCCAAGGTTTATTAATATTAAACAAGCCAGAGGTTCCCATACTGCCGTAGGCAAGGACGTTCCAGGTGGTACGCGAACAAGAAACAAAATCAGGGGTAAAATTAATTTTTCTTAACAAGCTCAGTGAGAAATATTTAAAAAAATTATTATTGAATGTATCAATTATAAGATTAATATGCACGATCTATATTCAATAAAAACAATCAACAATTGTTATTGTAGTAAAGACAAAAGGAATGTGTTTAAGAGGACGTAAGAATCAAGTTGAGCTCCATCAAGCCTAAAGCTAAGTCGCACTGTTCGACATAACAAAAGGGAAAGGGAACGTGAGGCCTGTGATGCCTAATAATTATTTTAATTAGATAAATGATTATAAAATGATGAATACATTTTTTTCACTAAAAAATAGAATAACAAATAAATGGGTTTATCATTATTTTTTACTTTTTTCTAAAAATACTATTTGCCTAACACTGGTTAGGGCCTAAGCTTTATATTGATGCTCTGATTTTAAATAACCAACAACGTGCTTCCAACTGAAAAATATTGATGCTTTTCTTCACTATGTCCAAATTTCTTACTTTTTATGGATACACTTTTATTGCAGAATTGGTAATATATTGGAATATTTGGTTTATTTTCAGTTTTCAGCTGTTGTTATGCGAGATTGGTAACCTTTGATTTTGAGTTTTGAGCACTATTTTCAATTTATTGTCTTGAGAAAATTTACTGCAATATATATTGTTTTGTTTGTTATGTACAATTTTGTAAATAAGTTTGTATTTTATTATGAATTATTTAATACCAATATCATAAGATCAGGTAGTGGTACGCCCAGTTATCTGAAAAATGTGACCTTAAGTCAGGGAACCTCTGAAATAAGTAATAAGTGACAAAAAAATAATGTTGTTTCAGCTCCCTAGTCATCAAGTTACAGACATACTTGCATAAATGCTCTGTGATCAAAAATATATAGTAATGAATCTTATATTTCTTTTTTATAATTAAGCAAGAATAAATCCATGGCACTACGTAGCCGAAAGAGGTAAGAGAAATGTATGTCATCTATATGTAGTTCCTGGTAACATTAATTTTGATTTTATTGACTTAGAGAGAATTAGCATATCATGGAAACAGTTTTATATTATCTTTTTCTTCTATTTCAAATGCATTAACTAGTTTATTAAGCCTCCTAAGACTGGGTGAGGTTGCTGATGACGCCAACCTAATTTTTATAATGTAAAATAAAGTTAAACAAATTTTATCCTAACCAAACCGGAGGACATTTATCCGCCTTCTGTATTGCTTCGAGCATAATATTGCAATATATTATTACGATATAAAAATGAATTTATTATGATGTTTTGTTCCTCAAAACATGTGGTTACATTTGGTACTTCTAGTACTCCTAATTTAGATAGATAAGCTTTGCGGATTCAACTGCGCAGTTCCTTGTATTTGCGCAAATACTATTGCAAAGTAATTAGTCGTATCAGTTTTAGCTTTCACTCTTTAGCAGAATAAGTTGACGTGCACATGATATTATAGAAGCATCAATCTAATTAGGGATTGATAAATGGTTTGCCACTTGTATAAATTTATTTTTATTGAAAATTAGTTTCAAATGTTATGCATTCATCTTCAGTTCTAAAAACACACAAGCATTCAAAAATCAGCAATTTTGTGTTTTTAGAACTGAAGATGAATAACATTCAAAACTAGTTTTCAATAAAAACAAAATTATAGAAGTGGCAAAACGTTTATCAATCCCTCTTTAGCAGAAATCCATTATAGATATCAATGTGAATTAACTTTGGTGTCATATGTGACTCAAATACAAGTGTGTGTATGATAACCAAAATCATAACCCACTATAACAACACAAAAGCAGGTGTTGACAACTTTGACAGAATGATAGGTAAGTACACAATCCGGCGATAAACAAAAGGTGGCTTTTTGCACTCTTGTGAATTTAATTGATTTCACTGCATTAAAGGCAAAAATTGGCTGTACCCATGTTCCAAAAACATCTGAATAATCCTAGCATTCGAAAAGGGCTTCCGAAAGAACTACGTAAGTCAGTGGAGCTTTGCATACAAACTGTTCAGAACATCATTGAAAAATAAATGGAAGAACAAAGGAAAGATGTCTCAGGTGAGAAACTCGAACAACCACCTCCAGTGAGAGTAAAGGAAGTGATCAAGGTGTAACTAAAGCCAAAATTAACATCAAGGTCCATAGTTGCAAGAAACTCATCTCCTAAGGACACCAAAGCACCCCCATTATATGCAAAGAATATAATTATAAAAGACAATTTTTGTCTAAGGTTTTTTTGTATTTCAAATGAAAAAGTTTCTTAACAAATAAAGTTTTAGAATATCTTAAAATTTATTGAACTAGCTTACCTTTACTCAATGCACTGATTTATTACAATTAATAACAATATTTGAGGAATAAAAGAGTGGAGTCCTTGAGGAACCCCACCCAGTATTTTATTCCAAGTTTTTCATCTGGTATTCTGAGGGTTAATATAGCAGTGTGTGTGTGTTTCTTTATAATATATATTAATGCAAGAAATAATTATAATTAAGATAACATAAAATAATATACCTTTACTGCCTTTAAGAGGAGTCGATGCTTTATTCGAGGTTGGTTTCCTTTTCAAGGGTGATGGCGTCAATTTTTGAGGATGCTTTTGTTGTAGTTGTCTAGGCTTAACTTTAGCAACAGGAGTAGATGTATTCATCTGACTGACAGGAGCATCAAATAAATCCTCAGCTTCTGATGAACCAGGGGAATAAGGAGAGTCCCCTCCACCCATATCCATTGAATCGTCATTACAATTGTTAGGTGGTGATATATTTGCCTTCTCAGGGGTCGACTCTTGAGGTGGTTTAGGTTGTGGAGAATGAAGAGGAGAAGGTGTTTTAGGAGATTCTGGAAGAGGCTTGGGAGGAGAAGCTGGCCTTTGGGGAGGTTCCAAAGGTAGATTTTTTTCAGTAGGAGGAGTTGGATTTCGACTTTCCTCCAGTTCTTGAAGAGGAGTAGGTGACCTGGATTTTGTAGGTTCAAAAGGATCATATGGAACTGGTGGTTCCGGTGGGGTATTAGGTCCTTTATGGGGTATTTCTACCCTATCATCGTCTTCTTCATCTGCATCACCATCTAACTGATCAGAACTATCTAGCAAAGGATTAGCCAAACTCCTTAACATTTGCGGTTTGGAACTAATAATATTAAACTTAATATGTGGCTCTGGAGGAGTTTTTGGACCAGTAACCTGACAAGGTGGCAGGTTATTTTCATCTGGCTTTCTCTTATCGTCACTGTCACTGTCAGTTAAAACAATAATTTCTTTCGGTGATAATGTCTGCTCTCTAAATGGTGATTGTGCCAAATCAATTATAGCTACTGGTTTTAGATTTTTCGCATTTATTCTATTTCTCTTTTGAGATGGCTGATTTGAACTGCTTTTTGAAACAATGCTTCTTAGGGGTTGATTTTCTTTTGCACTTTTATCTTTCTTCTTTTTTGATTCTTCATCTTTTTTCTTTTTCGAAGGTTCTTTCCTGCTAGCTTCGCCAGACTTTGAAGATTTGAAATTGACACTAACCAAAATATTATCTCCTGAAGTGAATACTTCTTTAGAAGGAACAGGTGAATCAACACGTCTTCTTTTCAAATCTACTCGATCTTTATATTTTCCTTTCTTTTTTTCTTTTCCTGAGCCAGCTGTAATCGGTTTATTAGGTACAATTACTGTTAGTTTCTTACTTTTCCTTCTCTCTTGCTCACAACTACTACATGAACAACTAGAGCAGCTGATTGATGAATCCCTTTTTCTTCTTTTTTTTTCTTTACTTTTTGCCCTACTTCTCCTTTCTTTATTTTTCCGAGGGCTTCGGCTCCTCCTTCTTCTGCTATCACTTCTACTTCTCGATTTGCTACGTCCCCTACTTCTTTTTCGACTTCTGTCTCTACTTTTACCTCTACTTCGTCCTCGACTTCTTGCTCTACTTCTGTTTCTACTTTTTCTATCACGACTACGCCTTTTCTTACTCCTTGATCGACTTCTTCTCCTACTGAGACTTCTGCTTTTACTCTCACTAATACTTCTACTTCTTGACGGTGAGATATCTCTTCCAAATTCATCAACTTTTCTCTTCTTTGGTTTATCACTAATAATTTTACGAACATCATATCTTTCAAGCTCCTTCCTTTTCTCTTTTGGTTTCTTTTCTTTTTTCTTTGTCTTTTCTTTAAAGGTAGTTACATCCTTTTCTCTATAACTTCGTTCTTTAGTGCTTTTCGAAATTTTTTTCCAAGCAACTGGAAGCCTTCTCTCTTCTGATATTATTTCACCTTCTTCTTCTTTGGGACCATTTTCAGCAATTGTCCTGGAAGCTACATGGCCATCTTCGGCAATATTATATTCACAATCAGAGATTGCTTCTGTTTCTAATCCTTCAAGGCCTACAGTTTTATCAGGTGGAACTTGATTATCTTCAAGTTCCCAACTTTTTTCATATGTACTGATTTCTTCATCTGTAATATCAACCAAACCATCTCGCTCATCATCACCACATCCCAATTCCAAAACATCTTCTCCTTCATGATCAACATCCTTATCTGAGGTTATTTTTTTATCTGGTGAACTTTCTCTACTCCACTCAAGTTCACGGCGCTTTCTATCCACTTCATTAACATGATTTGTTTCACCATTTCCTGAACTCATTTCGACAGTATTAACTTCTTCATCATCTTTGTTTTCATCAGCACTGATGGTCTTCATTCCTTCCAATAATGTATCACTGCTCAAATGTTTTTTAATGGGACTGTCTTCTTCACTGATTTTTTCTAGATCAATGTTATCTTCTGATTCAGAATCGGTTTGTTTTTTACTTTCCGGGATAGAATTATCTTCTGAGAACGATTCTGTTGAAATTTGTTCTTCTGACTTCTGGATTTTAAATGACCGATCTTTTGCCATGGGTTCTTCGGTCAATGCATCATCATCGTCTGACATAAGTGGATCATATTTACTATTTCCATCAATATCATTTGATGGAGTTTTATCTGAAGTATCATCATTATTTTCAGTATTTATATCTTCGACATTTTGCAATTTAATTTCATCTTCAGGAGGAAGTTTTTCTTCAGAACCTACTTTTTCATCCTTGTCGTCATCCATTATGTTTATATCAATATCACTCAAACTTTCAGAGTCATCTTTTTTCTTTCCAGCATCAAGGCTAACATTGGGTAAAATATTTGAGTTCACGGCATCAGGTTCTTTATCAGAATCAGAATCTGAATCACTTTTTGTTTCTCGTGCAATATTAACACTAGCTTCTGAATACATTACTCTATTAGGACAATCATCAATATCATCTTCATTACTTGGAGAAGGTATCCTAGGTGATGGAATTTTTACATCAATATCCACAGCAGACATATTATTAGTAGTTTCCATTTTCTCTTTGGAGGATTTCTCTGTGAACATAAAAAAAAAAAAAAAAAAATTATTTGATGTTTTAACAGAAAATATTGACTAATTTATCTCTAGTTTATTTCTGCACAATCGTCATAAGATCACATTTTTGGGAAAATTAACTTGAAACAAAGATAAAATGTAAATTTTGAATTTAACATATCACAATGCAATCCAACATTAACTTTAATATTGTATAAATTAGACTTCAGATTTGTAAAAAAACTAATATTCCAGTATTAGCTTCTTACATGAAAGAAAATAAATTCATAATAAGTACTGATAATAGTACAGAGCACTACTTAACAGAAATGATACCAATTAGAATTTACTACGGATTTGAATAAAGATTCAATAAATGAGCAGAAACCTGGAGAAGGAGGAGGTGAAGTTGGAACGTCAGGGTCATATGTTTGCCTATCATCGATGACAAGCATAGTATCTTCAGGTGAACTTGCAGCATCATCACCTTCTAAAGCTAGTAACAATGCGGGAGGTTCCGGTGGTGGAGCTAACCTAAAACATGAGTTATACGAAAACAATAATAAAATAGTTATTAGAATAAAATAGCAACTAACTAATCAATCAATTGTATATATGATTTAAAACTAGTGATGAATTCAAATATTACTAAACGAAATCCAATGGCAGATTAAAATAAAGTGTTTTCTAACCAAAAAACAAGTGACTGATTATTTTTAAAAACTATAAGTTTTTTTTTTATACATACCATCACATTTTAAACAATTTACAACTTGTTCTTATCGTAAATTAATTTGTAGATTTAATTACACCTTCTGCCCAAATATTAATGATTGTGGCAGCCCACTTTTTACTTGTTGCTGGTAATTATAATTAGCTTGTTTTTCGGGTCTCAGTCAAATAAATTTTTTTTGGGCATTTATCCCTTTATTGATGTCAGTTCTTCAAATGTTAGAATACAATTATTTATAAAGAAGTTTATATGAAACCTCAAAACATAATTTGAATGAATGTAAAAATTTATTAATGGAAAATTACGTTTCACTTCAAAAGAGGATCAAAGCAAGAGAAAAATCAGATCCAATAATAAGAATTAGACAGGCAAGGCCCCTTAATGTTTAATATCCATAAAGTAATTTATTTAACTTTTATTTTTAATTCCTTTATTGAAAAATATATTTACTTAACCTTTTAGTTAAAAAATTGCAGAACAAAGTTACCGGAAAAAAAAATAAACTTTTAAACTAATGAAAACATTATAAGATTTATTTTCACTAAATGTAAGTGGCCCATTCTCAATTATGTGCGTGACAAATTTATACATTTTAACACAGATAACAGAATAGTAAATTTATTATTGTAATCAATTATAAATCAACTTCCGCAAACTGAATAAAGTTCCTTCAAATCGCTAAGTTGAAAGAAGTTAAGGTTGGAACAGAAACTATAACTTATCACCCCCATGACTCTGAAGTGGTCTAACTTAACTTCTATGTTAAAATTAAAAACAATAGTTTTTACATGAGATGGTATCGAAGAAGATTAAAAGTACAGACAGAAAACAATAAACATTCAGCAAATAAAGTCATAACAAACAATAAAACCTTAACAATGGAAATATAGAGAAAATTTATCTGAATAACATGCTTACGGTGGATCAACTGGAGCTTCAATATCCGCATATAGATCAAAATCTTCATCATCATAAGCTCTTGAGAAAACTGGGGGAGGTGGAGGTGGAAGTGGAGGAACTGATTCAGAAGCATCCCCGCAATTTTGAGAAGTATTTTCTTCTTTTTGGCAATTCTGGTTATTAGTTCCATTTGTGGGTTTTTCTTCGTTGCCAACATTTTTTTTCACTCGATTATTATCAGCTTCATTCTGAAGAGTCACTTTTACTTCACCATTACTATAAAAATTAAAGAATAAATGTAGTGCTTATTAAATTAATCATTATACCTTATACTAATATAATACTGTAACTAGTAAAACTACAGCACCTGTAATATTTCTTTAGATATATTAAATATAAATAAATGAAATGCAATTATTTTATATCTTTTATTTTGCTAACATTTCGATCCTCATTGTAGATCTTCATCAGGGCCAACAAGACATAAAAAAAAAACGCGTAGATTTGCATTGAGACAACTGGTATGTACCCTCGAATACCATCGCCTTGACTCAATTCTACATTTTATAATCATAGGCAGAAATAGGATACACTCCTGAACTGAATCAAAGAGCTAGTTATCATAATGGAGTGAGCAACAGATAACTTGGAGGAAAACATTTGTAGATCTCTAAACATTACACATTTTATGGGACAAAGCAAAGTTTTTTCATCTGCAATGATTCTTTTTATTTATCATAACTTAATATTAAATAATAATTTTACTATTCATCATAACTTAGATTTTTTATAAATTTACCTACGAAATTAGTTTGATTATGAAATAGTTGAGCATTATGGATTTAGACTCTGATAGAAAATAAGAGTAATATAGAATGCTTTCTTTTTGGAAGCAGGGAACAGAGAGAAGGTTAAAGATCACAACGATTTCTTTGAATAACTTCTTATGTTTTCAGTTTGTTTTTAAAACAGAATAAAATCAGGTGATAAAATAAGTCCAATAATTAGAAATAGAAAGACAAGGTCTATCACCTTTAATGGCTAATAGTAATTTTTAATAATTTTTTTTTCTTCATTGCAAATACATTCAATTTGTTGATTAAAAAATAAAGCAAAGTTCACTGAAAAACAGATTTGAACAAGGTAAAAGGTAAGTTCTATTTCTGAGAATGATGAGTGGTGAATCCTAAAAAAAGAGCTACTCATAATTATGCTATTTCAAGAATTGTGGATAATGAAGTTATTATGAAATAAAGTTTGTGGTGACGAAATGAAGGTGATGACAAAAAGATTATAATTTGTATTTGGACATATTGATAACATGGAAGAAGACCAGCACAACTCAAAAATTTTCGATTTTTTTGTATTCATACTCAAGATGTTCATTTTATAACAAGGAAGAGAGCAACAAATTTTTTTTTTAATCCTATTACCGTTTTTCGAGCAATTGTACCAGTCTAGGACTAATGAAACCTCCCTCGATGTTTTGAAGAACAGCCTCACATTTTCAGTTGTAGTCAATTCAGCATTTATTCATATGATTTCTTAAAAACTAAGCTTATAAAAAAAAAAAATATGTGCCCTGATAAGTATCTGAGATATTATATTTAAAATGTTTAAATAAATTAAATAAATGTAGGAACTTTTATTATCATCACTTTTATAAAACATTGTTTGGGCGAGAATCTATATTTAACAGAACCTTTATAAAAAAGTTCTTTTGATAAAACTGCTAAAGGAAATTTGTATAGAAAGGTTCTTTTGATGAATGTTCTTATTGGACTTATATGTTAAAACTTTAATTGGAAAAGTTCTTGAAAAACAGTTAAACTGAAACTTTATAAAACAGTTCAATAACTGTTTCCTACACTGATTTAAACATATCTATATAATAAAAAGCTTGGATACATAGGCAGGTAGATAGTTCCTTAGGTTAATGCTCATTGATTCTTATTTCTCATTATGAGGAAGGGGTGAGAGGAAAAAAGTTTATAACTTCATTTATTACTTGATTTTGTAATTGATAAGGGTAATTACCTTTGAAAATAGGGCTATTATTATCTTTATTGTCATTGTGAGTATTTAATTATGAATGTGCAACTATGGTTTGCTGCGATCGGTTTCCCATATTGTTTTCTGAAAAATTTAGTTACGTCTTTTATATAACCTAAAATAATGTTTAGAATACAAACATTCCCTAAGACAAGTTACCTTCAAGCATTTACTTAAAAAAATGTTCAAGAAATCATTAATACAACTGTAAGATTACCTGTTATAATCATTTGAAATATAATGAAAACTTCAAGCCCCATTTTCTCAAAACTACACTTTTTTGAGTTGTGCCAGCCTTCTTCCAAGATAGCAATATGTTGTATCACTTCAACATTACTTAACAAGACAACTCTCCCCTATAGCCACAACATAAAGAAAGAAACAAATTCTTCTTTGAAATGTTTCCGAATAACATGTATATTGATTTGGTTAAATGACCTTATGTTCTCCAAATGAGACAGAAAGGGTAGGTTATTAATCGTTTCTGGTAAGAGAGAGAACATTGAGATTTAATCCATCAGTCTGCCATAAATATATTTTAAATTGTAACAATAGTTTTAAAAAGCTTGAAAGAGGCTGATATGAATGAATAACTCTTTATTTGTTTAAAACTTAAACTAAAGAGACTATCAGTGAAATATTGCCAGTACATTCATGCCATTTAGTATATTATCTTAACACATCACTGTACTAATACATCAGTGTACACATGGATTTATAAAGCCTTTTCCAGTATGTTATAAAATAAATGAACGATCTGGGGAAAAAAAGCAAGTGTCATATTTATTTTTAAAGTTTCAGAATGAAATCTGCATTCTTCCAAGACGGTAGAATGAGGAAAAAACATATTTATATTTTACACTATGGATAAAACTTAATTGGCTAATATTTCTCGACTCCCATATTTTTTTGCACATTTTAACACCATGGAAAAATACAGCTTTTCTTTCTGATCCATAAATAAAATTTAAAAAAATAAAAAAAAAAAACACCTTTTTTTCCCTGACCTTTCAAATATTAACTGAATAAAATTTAAATAAATTAACTTAAACTAATTAAAGAAGTTTATGATAGAAAACTTGAAGGTATGTATGTAACACCGATTACCTATTACTCTGAATAACAGCATTAGGGGAAAGCCATTTTTTCTGCTCATTTAATATGGAAGATAACAGATCTGGAGGAGCTGTAGCCAGACCTACTCTAGGAACAGGTCTTCTAGGAACTGAACGCAAAATTTGAGCTGCAATTTGCTTTCTTCCTGCCATACTTCTTATTCCAGACATTCGCGACCTTAATAAGCCTAATCCACCACCACCTTCTTCGTCTAATTCATCCTCTGCTTCACATCTAAAACAAATATTCATTTAATTGCTTTTAGGCTTCATATATACAACAATATTGTTACCTATATAATATAGGTAATAGGAAATTGGGAATACAAATTAAAGTGAAAAATTCATTCATCAACAATCAAACAAATATATGAATTTTTTAATGTTTTAATTATTAATCAAGAAAAAAAAATTGTTTCTAAATCAAAGAATCACTTGAGCTTTATATACAAACTCTAAATAACAGTTCAACATTTATACTCAGGTTTTTATGTTTACACAGTTGCCTATCTGTAATAAAACAAAGATGTTTTCTTTTTAAATTATACTTTTTCGTTCAATCATTTCAACCTTTGCCATATTCCTTCCATTCTACTCAACTGTTGAAATTATCTAAAAAGCTTAACAAACGATGTGTCACAAAAAATTCCCGATTTCGGCTTAGACGGAACTACATTAGCTTCCAAAATTTAGATTTTGTCATAAAAATCATCAGATTGCTGATTCTGAGATGAGCACTCCGAATAATCATCAGGAGGTTGAATCTTGAACCAAACTTCCTCGATCCCGATATCTTTTTTCTCTATCCTTGTCTTTATCAATGTCTCTAATCCCTGCCAAGATCTCTCTTCCTTTCTCGGTCTGTGGACCGACTCTCTTCCTCCTCATTTTCTTTTATCAGTCAAGATCTCTTCGTTCGCAATCCGTGTCTCTGCCCCTTCCTCTTTCTTGTTCTCAAGGCCGTTCTTCAATATCACTATCTGGTATTCTTTCACAACTTTCATTCATTTTCAATCTCGTGAACAGCTTTTTGATTTCCTCTTCTTTTCCCATGATCAGTTGTTGCAACATTCACTTTTTCTTCACAGATGATAACCAAATTTTTTTATTCTCAGGAATATATTGAACTATATGCCCAATTCTGTCACATTTGTAACATTTAACTGTACTGTTATTTTTCTTCATTGCGCATTTTTTCATAAAATGTCCATTTTTCTTTTTGTATACTCGAATTGTGTTAATAAATGCCTTACGTCACTGTTCATCTTCTTTGTCTTTAGAATTTTCTGCACACTTTTTTAGGTTTCTTCTTACAGCCTCAAAAATACGCTTAGTTCTTAAAAATCTAAAAAATCATTTCTTAACCTGAACATTCAGATGCAGTCACTAAAGACTCACAACACTTTGGCAAAATATGAAGTACTTCAACCTTCATTTCTTCCGATAAAACTTCTCCAATTCGCTTGGTAGGCAATCAATTTCTTCTAAAGTCCATTACATTTTCACATTTAAGAGAATATAATTTATTCTGTAAATATAATTTATTCAGAGAAAGATCAATATCATACAGAGATTATAACTATGTCAGCATATCCTCTGATGTAGATCACACTGTCAATTTCCTTAATACATTTTCGCATACCCTGGAAATGAACTTCATTATATCTCCTTTCATTCGACTTGAAAATATATTGTATTGAAATTTCCACACCTCGTAGTTTTCTTTTCCATTTAGCATTACTTTTTCTTTTCGACTTAAATTTTAAGTTTAGCGCAGTATCATAATCAAGAAAAAACTGATTTGTAAATTAAAAAATTGCTTGAACTTTATTCACGAACTCTAAACAACAAATCAACCTTTATACTCTGTTTATATATAAATACACACTGTTTGTTATCTCTCCGCAATAAAACAAACATGTATTTTCTTTTAAATCATACTTTTTCTTTCTATCATTTTACCATTGCAATATTCCTATCAATCTGATCACAGTTTTAATTGCTAAAAATTTATAGGCTTGATCCTCATTTGAACAATTCAAGTCAATTAATAATAAATAAACTGACAACTGTATACTGCATTTTTTAACTGATCTATTTTAATCCAACGAATAGAGGTTTTACCTTACCAAAGATCAGCCATAGTTAAAAACTCAACTTTTCGACCTCCCTACCCTGTGCGCACGCCGTGGTGTGCAAAAACCTCCAAAATTTTAGATTACCTTTAATTTTTCGGTCATATCTTTGTAAAAATATATTTTTTTCACAAAAACTTACGGTATAATACTTGTAGAGGATAAAATTTACTACAACTTTGATACCAAAAGTTTTATTCCAAGACCATGGGCTCTGGCAGTACAGTGCACCAAAGTTGTGCACAATTTTGGTGCAGTATAGTGCACCAAAGTTGTGCACAATTTTGAGAAAAAAACACTTTTTTAGATAAAAATTTTTAGTTCTTCCATCATATCTTTTAACAACTACTTTGTAGAGAAAAATTTTCTTCAGAAAATTTATGCAAGATTTTCTTTCCAAAATTTGGAAAAAGAGGAAGAAAAAAGGTTGCTACTTTGCAAAAGGCCATGTAGATCTGATTTTTTCTAATGTTTTAAATATCAGGTTTATAATTAAAAACCCAAGTTTTCGACCTCTTCCACTCTCTGATGCGCAAAAAAAACACAAATTTTCGATTTGTTTTAATTTTTCCCTCATATTTTTGTGTTCGTACATTTTTGAGAAAAATGTCATGTATAAAACTTATAGAGGATCAAATTTAATACAATTCTAATACATAAAGTTTTTTCTGCAACCATTGCCTCTGACACTACGTTCCGTCAAAGTTGAGAAAAATGTCATATAGTTGTTGAATTTCTTGGGGTGAACTCAATATTATCTACTCATTCTTAGCCCATCACTACTTCAACCATGAATTACAAAGAGATAGAGCTTAGATAAACGGAAGTAGAGAATGAAAGTGAAACATATTCCAAAGTCATGTAGTTGGCCATGGAATGGTTAATAGTAGCCTGCATCATGAAAAAGAGGATCTGTGAAAATGTTGAGAAAAAAGGTTGTTAGATTAGCCAGCTAAATGAGATCTGTAACTGTACGAGAAAAAACTGTAATGGTTGATCCACTTATGCTTTTTTTCAGAGAATGTGCAGTCAGATGAAGAAAATTTTTTGAAGAACATTTTTCTATACAAAGTGGTTGATAAGAGATACGATGGAAGAACTAAAGTTTTTTTCAAAATTTTGCACAACTTTGGTTGTGAAGTTGTAGTAAATTTTATACCATAAGCTTTTGTAAAAAAATATTTGATTACAAAGATCTTGACCAAAAATGTTTTAAAAAATCTTTAAGGTTTTTTGCACACCACAGTGTGGGCACAGGGAGGGGGAGGTGGGGTTTTTAATCATGGAACTGGCTTATAAAACACATCAAAAAACAGAACTACAAGACCTTTTGCAAGATAATCCTTGCATCCCCTTTTTTCCTGCTGTATTTATTACTGACAGAAAATTAAAATATATATTCGAATCAATAAAATTCAACATTATTTAATTTTTGGCAATTGATAAATATGAACTTTGAAATTCGTCAAATTAATGGAATCTAATGTTAAATAGCATTTAGAGCTGAAGCATTTACTTGAATAGTTTCACAATCATTAAATTTGTTATTAGTCATACCCTGAAAAATATTCTAACTGTGGTCTTGAGCCAAAAATATCAAGTGGTTTTGAATCATGCAGATTTGATCTGAAATTATCTGCTGCTCCAGATTCTTTAGAAGAAACCAACTTGAATGAGCGGTTAACCTAAAACATATAAAACAAACCAAAAATCAATAAAGTTAGGAACAAAACCATTGACTGGAAACAAAATAGTAACCAACCACAAAACATTACAATTTATACACATCCACAAAATTGAACACAAATCCTGTGATATAACTTGGCATATAATCATTTATAGTGATGAGAAATAAAATTATTATCAATGATAACCATTTTCTAAAATTAAGGAATTATAAATTTGATACACAGAAATAAATGGAATCAGAACACATAGAATTTATAACATTCAACATGAAAATATGTGTACATATATTGTTATACAGTAGTTATTAAAGCATGACCAATTTTCATAGTATTTCAGAGTAACATGCATGACCAGAAAACTGTTACAAAAGGTATTTAACAACCAACACAATTTAAAGTTAGGAAATCAGTGAACAATTCAGGATAAACAACAAGTTATATTGGTACACTATGTTAAATCCTAAATACCACCACAAAAAAAAAATGTATATATATATATTTAAATAAAGTATGTTAACCTAAAACAAACAAAATGATGATTATAATCATCAAAAATTGACTAAGTAAGGACTTTTCTGGAAGTTTCTGAAAATACCTTAGAACGTCCTCTACAAGCATTTGACTTCCTCTTCTTCTTTCTTCGTCTTCTAGTATTCACAGCAACTTTTACCTCTATTGTTGATCCATTTTCAGCTGTTATCAATTCCACTTTATAATGAGTTCTTCTTCTCCTACGAGACTTTTTTCTTCTTTGAGTTCGTTGATTAGATGAACGAGAAGTTGAAGCAGATGGCTGTAATAGCTCATTCTAGAATCACGTTGAATTTAACTGTGTTAATATAACAGCTATATTTGAGGATGAAAGGTGCAAATCGTTTTACATATGTACCTGATTTGCCATTTCTCTAATGTTACTAATAATCCTTTGTGCAGCTCTTGTACGGGGACCAATTCTTGGGGGTCGAAGACGAGATGGCCTGTCTCGTAGCCTGTTTTCAATAAGAATACTTCCCCTTAACAAGTCCTGTACTTCATCTTCATCGATGTCCTAAAAATTGTGGTAACTGTTCATATTCAAGTTTTATCACATATTTCTTAGAATACCACTTATTTTAAGACTGGGTTTTCTTTCTTTCTTTTTTTTTTTTTATTAAATAAAATAAAAAGACAAGACTATTTGAAATTTATAAGAAATGATCAGAGAATTAAACTAAAGGGCATTATAAATTTTGTTGGTAAAGCTTATATCAAAACAAGAGTGAGTTACTTACTGTTTACAAACTTCAATTTATTCTTACCAAGGATTTATATTTTAATCATCTAAAGTTCTTCACTGAAGCATAATATAACTTTATACAATTAATGAAAATTCAATTTCCAATTGAACAATATACTACAAAGGATAGAAACTTCAACGCAGTTAAAAAAAAAAAAAAGTAATACTAATAAAAGTGAATTAATTATTTATTATTTAGTAAAATATACAAGATAAGTGTTCCCAAATTAACATGACAAATTAGAAAGTGGAAAGTACTAATCAGATTGAAATATTTACTTTTTAAATGTATTTTTATTACTAAAAATAGCTATTAACGTAAACATATTTAAATAAAATGATAAGAAAAATTGGAATACATTAAAGACTCTTGACTAAAAACTTATATTTTCATTCATCAAATAAACAAAAATGAATGGAACATACATTTTCCCCATTCTCTATTAAAAAAAAAAAAACAGCCCTTTAAAAAAAAAACAATTTAAGAACAGTTAATTCAGACTATATGAAGAAAAAATAAAAACAAAACAAAGGAAATTGTCAATTTTATTTATTAAGTTTAGAAAATCACATATTCAAAAGAATTGAGACAAATGGGACAAAGAAAAAGAGTCTACTATAACGAGACCATGTCTACTGACGTTTTGTAGCGAAGAACAATCAGGGCAATACCAGTCTCCAATAGGAACTTCTTCAAGTGGGGGATTGAGGCAGTCAAGGTGGTACCCAGCTTCACATCTATCACATAATAGCATTTCATGCTCTCGGTCATGTTGATTACAAACCTTAAAAAAATTAAACATTGTAATTAATTGAAACAACAAAATATTTTAAATTGAAGCATATTAGATCTGCATAAGCATAATATTAATAACTCCCAGTATAATATATCAAACAAGTTAAAATTTACATATTTTTTAAATGACTTTTTACATGAAATGATAGATTAAAATGGAGCTCAAATAGTCAAGAACATCAATATAGTCCAAGACAATTGCTGTATGAGTGCAATAATGGTTCAAAAAATTTCAAGGAATATTTCAACCATTAAGACATCAGTCATAGAAGAACATTTGTAGAAAGCAATTAATTGGTGAACCTTAAATGAATAAAATCTTAGAAAAAGTGTGAGAACTTGTGGGGAAACTTTTAGCTGATGAATCAAATCGTTGAACAAAATTAATTTCTCATCAAATAAACCTCCATCAAACAAATCATTGGCATGAAGTGGATCATTCTTCCACGCCCTCTTTAGTCTCCTCCTTCAAGTGTTTTTGGCATGTGAATTATGGTATTGTTTCTATAAATTAACTGACGCATAGATGTAGTTTAATCTGAAATCCTTTGTAATGAGTCTGTTAACTGTAGGCATGTGTGATCCAATTAGTAAAGTAGTACTACTAATGTATTAGGTATTAAGCTGATAGTGTAATAAGTTTTAATGTTTTTGATTAAAAAGTTCAAAGTCTTTGTATGTATCTTTTTAGCGATACCCAAAATTTGAGAGGAGTAAGTACGTATGAGTTAAGACAAAATAAGTTGCAAGTTTCAACCATAACCAGGATTGTTATCTGAGAAGTGTGTACATCAGTTTAAGTCTTTGATTTTATATCTTGTCATTTACCCTTGATGTGCAGATTTTGGGTCATTCTACCAAATGGAACCAGTATTTATAGACCAGTTAATCTAGACCTGTAGAATACCGGGGTTGGAAAGCTGGAAATGGTGTTAATCTGTTCATTAGACATCTGATGATAGTATCCTAAGTTTGGCCCATTCTAAGTGGTGAGCTAAGGCGGGAGGCGGTCCTCCCAAATGTGGACTTTTTTCAGTTTCTCGCCAATAACATTTAAACGGTGCACCCTAGTGAAAACTTTATTCCATTATAAATTAAAGAACATTAAATTATGCATAAAATGAGTAACTTAAACGTTGAATTCGGTTTGCCAGAAAAGCCAAAATTGACAATTGGAAAACAGTTGATCTGCGACTCTGCTTAAAAAAATCCTATACAATAAATGTTCAATAATTTTTAACTTGAATTAACTATTCTAAATAAAAAAAACATTTAAAAAAATTGTAGAGTATTGAATTAAGCATTTAGTGATCACCTATATTTTTTAATTCGATCGATGTAAAGTATAGAAACCTGAGTTATTAAATATCCGTCAACATTCTCAAAATACAGAAAGGTTAATGAGTTTCAATACTGCTTATAGCTGCACTATTTGACTTAGAATATGGCTAGCTACTTTAACAATGCTGAAAATTATAGATAAGGGATTATTAAGGCATACAAAGTTTTCACTATAACATTATAAAACAGACTACTGCCATATGTAGAGAGGAAACTTTGAGATTATCAGGGAGCTTTCAGATGTCTTAGATCGACAACAGACCAGAATAATATTTGTCCAGAATAATATGAAAAATATTTGTGAAAATATGAAGTAATATGGTCACAATGTAGATGCTGTTCATTGATTTTAAATCAGCGTATCATAACGTCATTGGACAAGAGCTCTCCAGTATCATGCAGGAAATGGAGATCCTGAAACTAGTATGCCTTATGGTATGCACAATGAAAGATACATATTGTCGGATAAGTTGTCAAGGGGGCTTGGCAGAACCATTCAATATACAAAATGGACTTATACAAGGATCACCTCTCCTTTTCAATATTGCACTAGTGGCAACCATGGGAAGAGCGGGTCTGTTTGGAGGCGGGAATATGTTTAATGGGATGACCCAAATACTAGCCTATATAGACGATGTTATAATTGGAAGGTCACTACCTAGCATAAAGGAAAACCTACAAAACCTTGAGAAGTGGAAATAGGTAGGTTAGGATAAATAATAAATGAAAGTAAGACCGGACTGTTGATACTTAGAAGAGAAAAGTGGATACCCCAACAGCAGTACTACGTTATCGGGGTGCATACTTTTGAGGTTGTTCACAGTTTCCAATACCTCGGCTCAGTCATCAATGATAGTCAGAACAAAAGAGAGGAAATCAGAAGAAGAATTCTGGCTGGAAACCATCCATACTTGGACATTGCCAAATTATTTAAAATTAAAGTGGTTAGTCGTAAAGGAAAGATCTCCGGAAACTGAGAATAAGTGTTACACATGCAAAGAATCGGAATAGATGGGGCATGGAGATTGGAATAGATTGCATAACCAGACCAAGGATCGCTTCAGGCATCTGTTGCGCCATTAAAAGAAGAATTTTGAGAAGATGATAGTATTAGGGACTTGAATAAGTTCTCGCTGTTTCCCGACAGATGGTTTTATTTTAGTCTTTTTGCATCAGGCAATACTATAGCCAACTTTATCGTGAAGCTCCACCATTAGACTCGAAATCACAGTATATGTTATTCCGCCGAAGAGTAAACAACATACTTTTTCATAGTGTTAAACATGTCGAATTTCGTGACAAAAAAAGAGTATTTGCAGGGAATTTTACTGCATTCCTTTTTTAAAAAAAAATCTGCATCTGAAGCACATAGAATTCTTGTGGAGACTTACGGTGACTATGCTCTGTCGGAAACAACATGCAGAGATTGGTTTAGACGCTTTAAAAATAATGATTTTAATATTGAAGATAAAGAACGCTCTGGCGCACCGAAAAAATCTGAAAAAAATTTGAGATCCTCAAACCCAACGAAACCATCACGGGAGATCGCTATCGACTACAATTAGTGCATTTGAATGAAGGAAAAACGGCCTCAATACGAGGAAAGACACGACAAAGTAATTTTGCAGCATGACAACGCTTGGCCACATGTTGCATAACCGATCAAAACATACTTGGAAATGCTCAAATGGGAAGTCCTACCCCACCCACCGTATTCACCGGACATTGCTCCTTTCGATTACCACTTGTTCCGATCGATGACTCATGGCCTGGCTGAGCAGCACTTCCAATCTTATGAAGATGCCAAAAAATGGATCGGTTCGTGGATAACTTCATAAGATGAGTCGTACTTTCGACATGGTATTCGTATGCTGCTAGAAAGATGGGAGAAAGTAGTGGCTAGCGATGGACAATACTTTCAATGACATGTTCTTTACTAATTTTTTTAAATAAAGCATTTATTTTCACGAAAAAACAGCGAGAAATTATTCAAATCCCTAATAACAAACAAAAATCATGGATTTATAAACCCCAATGCCATTTTTTAAATTTTAATATTTTTTTAATGATTTTCCTGTTAGCATTCAAATACATCCTTTATTTACTTTTATAGTTGTAAATCGCTGTACACCAATGAGACGACATGGCAGCTACCATGTCAAAAGAGCACATTATCTCCAAAGAGAGCAACGAACAACACCTAATTTTTAAGCTCTGTGGAAAGGTGGAGTACGTTTGTTGTTAACGTAGTGCCAAGAAGAAACCCTCATCATAACAACTGCAATGGATATAGAATTGACATCAACCTGTGTTATGATTGTTGGAGAGAAAACTCCTGTTTTACTCACAGCACTGACCCCAACATTGTCCAGTGAAACCTATAAGGGTTCAGATGAAAACACCTTATACGCTCCCTCCAAGTTCAAGCTCAAGTGCTGCAAACAAAATAATATACAACTTCTTCATACCTTCAGCGGATGCGAAACGTCAAGAGTTTACTGGGCAGGAGAAAATGGAATTCGTGAGCTCCTGGAAAAATTAAGATTTTCCTGGATGCGCCAGAAATATTCGAAGATGATCTCACAGCTGGGGAGAAATTCCTCCTTGTCCTGTACAGTGGCTCAGAAGGGGGAATATTGAACACCACCCGATATGCCTACTTTGTCAGAGCAATAAGTAAGACAAACCTGGACCTGGAAAGACTCCACTGAGTCTGCAGATCGTAATCATATTTAGGGCATATTACCAAATCCAGATGTGGCTAAGTCAGAAGAAAGTTCCCCTTGATTGGGATGGAAACAAACTAAGCAAGGTCTGCTTCTCATAGCTTACGATGAAGTGCTAGCACCAGAAGATATACTAACAAGTGCCAATGTAAATGATAGTAAATGAATTATAAATAATTTCTTACTTAATGATATGCAATAATATTTCTTTATTATATCAACAAAAGTTAACACGGATTAATTCGCGAATTTATTCATTCCTATTTCTAAACTTCATTTACAACATTATTTCGAAGTCAAATAACATTCAGGTTGAATTTTTAAAGTAGGTAACCATTTCTTAAGTCAAATAGTGCAGCTGTAATATTCAAACTCATAGATACATTTTCCATGTCTTGTAAACAAATGACGCAAATTTCTAAACTCAGGATTTCTATGCTTTACTTCGATAAAAAAAAAAAAAAAAAGAAAGAAAGATAATCACTGAAAGCAGAATATAATGTTCTATAACTTTGATTTAATTTTTTTTCATTTAGAATAGCCTTTACATGCTAAAAACGATTGATCATGACAAACTAAGGAAAATTGACAGATCAGCCATTTTTTGACTGTCAATTTTTTATTCTTCTGTCAAACTGAATTCAACGTTTGGATTGCTCATTTTATGTAAAATTTAATGTTCATTAATTCATTACATGATAAAATTTACCTGAGGGTGCACCATTTAAATATAATAGGTTAGAAACTGAAAAAAGTCCAAAAATTTGGGATTTCCCCAACCTCCCACCTTGGCTCACCACTTAAAATGGGACAAACATAGGATACCATTATCTGACACCTAATGAACAGATTAAAACTTTCCAACACTTACTTCCAACTAGGATCCCAGATTAACTGGTCATAGTTTCTTGAATTTAAGAGAGGTCTCTGAACTTTACTATTTGTCAACATATGTAATATCTTCCACTCAAATTTCATTGATATATATATATATATATATATATATATATATATATATATATATATATGTGTGTGTGTGTGTGTGTGTGTGTGTGAGTATATATCAGTATGGTTATTCCATAATTCCCGCCATCTTTTGCCACAACCCACCCATTAGCTCCTCGTATCCTCACTTATTTTCTCCCTCTTTGATTGTGGTTACAGTGGCCTTTCGATTGCACTCAAGGACAGATTGAAGCGTATCATGAACTGCTTCTTAAGATTTGTTTTTGGTACCTCGAGGTCTCACTTTTCAGTGAGCTAAAGTAGCTCTTCCCCTCCAACTGGAGA
Source organism: Rhaphigaster nebulosa (assembly GCA_948150685.1). Classification (NCBI taxonomy): domain Eukaryota; kingdom Metazoa; phylum Arthropoda; class Insecta; order Hemiptera; family Pentatomidae; genus Rhaphigaster; species Rhaphigaster nebulosa. The sequence goes on along the minus strand of OX411310.1, from coordinate 57,642,874 downwards.
CAATATTTCCTTGGATGTCACCTATACCAAACCTTAAACTCCCATCGTCCCTCCTAAATCTACAACCTCCTTCAATCCAAATCCTCAATACACTCGTAGGAAAGAAGACTCCAACTTCCTGGTCACTATATCCCATTCTACAGATTTAATTTACACATTTAATTATTCCTTAAGGTAATTATGAACAAAATTTCTTCCTTATTGCTTTATAAAGTTTTCTACATTAGAACCAATCTTTCTTGACCATTTGCATCATCTTCAGGATTCAATCTAAAACAAAATTGATTGAAGAGTTATTTTTATCCTACTGATAAAAATTATGCGAGCTAAATAAACATTTATATATTATGCTATCACACTGATCAAAATTACATCAAGATATGCCATGATCCAGTCAAAAGAAATATAGTTATTGAGCAATTTCCAGTGTCAATGTTTCACATGATCTTCTAAAGTAGCAGGGCCCATAGGCCTGGAAATCTGAATACTTCCGAGTCTAGTTTGTATCAATTAAACTAGGAATTCTCACTTTTATTTTTTGATGAACCCTATTCTCTCGATTATCATGTTAATCCCTGACAGAGAGCTCATTTTCTAAGTTCCTTTTAAACTATAAGTCCAAATGAAAATATAATGTCAATATTTACTAGTTAAATATTTAAAATGTCAAAAGAAATGCTTATTACTTGCTGTTACTTATCACTATCATTCATTTCATATCATGATCTGAAGATTCTAGTAGGCCCTTTCTTATATTGTAATTAAAAATTTATTAAAACTACCTTGCCCAATCATGGACCACAAAACACACTGTATTGGTCAGCTGGTGGGCGAGCTAAGGTCAGACTGACCTAGAGTTTGATAGTGTAATTCAGTTATCTGTGACACTGGTAGCCAGTTAGTAAAACTTCATCGTCACGTGTATTTTATAATTTTAATGTAAACATTTGTATATTATATTGCAATATATCATTATGTACTATCAATATATTCTTATATTGATAAAAATTTCATCCAGATATGATAGAACCATATAAACAGTTATAGGCTATATATATATATATATATATATATATATATATATATATATATATATATATATATTGTAATTCCAGTAGGCCATATCCTCTATTGTAATTAAAAATTTATTAAAACTATCCGGCCCGAGGTCATGGACCACAAAACATGCTATATTGGTCAGCCAGTGAGCTATATCACTATGCAGAGGACGTGTTAACTTGCTAAGCTCGGACTGGCTAACTCAACTTCCTAAAAGAAAATTCAACTGTTCATTCATTCTGCACTTGAAAGAATATTTAGTTTTTCTCAATAAAGTTCAGAAATGAAAAATATGAAATCACTAAAAACATTGATAGAAAATCAGTAATAAAAAAAATATATTTACCTCACAAAATGTAGTATCATCTGGTTCAATGTCATTATTATGATCTTGAGGAGGAGGAGTAACAACATTATGTCTTACAACTTCACCCTTAGAGCCAGTAACAATGACTTCTGTGTACTTGACCCGGTCAATGGGGCAGGTGTTGGAGGTCTATGAAACAAATAAACAATATGATTTTGTTTACCTAGATTACCTATTAATTCCACTATCAACAACAAGAAGTAAAGGAAAAATATTTTTCAAGAAATATTTGTTTGGACAAACAAAGAAATAATATTGGTTAGGTTAGGTAAAATTTTTTTTAAAGCAAATCAATTAAAGTTCAATCTATATAACAATTAGCTCCCAACATAATAATAATATACAGAATTTTCATATAAATATTCAATGAAAATACACATAACTTACCTTTGACCAAGTTAAAAGACATTCTGAATGAAAATTATGACTGCATCCAGAAGGATGCGCTATGACCCCATGGAAAGCCTTAAAGCAAATGATGCATTTCTCGCCTTCATCACTATCAGAAGATTGATCCTCATTCTAGTAGTGAAAATTACAAAAACATTACAAATGGATTATAAAAAAACATAATATTAAATCATAAAGAATGACTTACTTTTATTTTGGAATCTTTATCAAGTGAGGTATACTCTAAAAAACAAGAAAAACAAAGTTAGATCCGGTAAATATATTTTCAACAATAGATAAAATTACAGGAAAAAACAAGGCTAATTACATTTTTTTTTTATTGCCATTCCTTAATGGCAAGGAACAATTGCTTGAAAATAAATCCAATTTGGAAAAATTTTCAGTGAGGTGAATAAGTGCTAGTTAGATAATTTTCCTAACTTAAGTCTTGCAAGAGAAAGGGATTTATTGGTTCAGCTCATCAAAATAAAGCTAAAAACGTGAAAAACACTTTATTTATTTATTTTATTTTATGGATAAGTGCTCTTTTGAAAGTAAGCTCCTCAATTGCAAGTATTGGTTTTATTTATTTAGAAATTTAATTCAAGAAATTGTAACATGATCGCCACATCAAATCCATCACAGAATAACACAGTTTTTTGAGAAACCTCAAAAAACAATTGTTGCAATAACAGTAGTTGTAATGTTAGCAGTAATCCTACTACAATTAAGAAATTAATACACCCAAATAAACAATATGTTGTTGATTAAACCAAATTCAATAATGAAACTTGATTACCTTCACTTGAGCTTTCTGAATCTGACCGAAGTGCTGTTCTTGATTTTGGCAATTTGTTCTAAAAATTAAAAAGATATAACTAATTAAATTTTACTAAATTCAATTTAGTAATATAATGGTTAATGTTAGAAAATAAATAATAAGTGATATAACTATAACCATAACTTGAATAATAGAGATTTTTAAAACAATGGATAGGATAAGATCTTGGTAGTTGTCAGGCTTAGCATAATCCTTATAAATAGGATGCCCCCAACCCAAAAAAATGATAAGTTTTGGGGGTTTTATAGCCAATAAAGTGACAAACAAAAAAGTTCCTATGAACATAGATCAGGAAAAGAAGTCTTGGCCAATTTTGGTGAAGAAATGACTCATTGCATCAAAAATCAAATCGAAACGAACGTCATAGAGAATTAGATTTGGCATCTGTTGCGGCCAACATAATTAATAAATAAGTTTAGTAATTATCTTTGTAAAAGGATAGTGAAAGTAAAGTCTTCCCAGTTTTAATATTTATTGATGATCAGATTAACAATTAATCAATGTTTCAGGGTTCTTCCCCATAATCAGGACCATTCTGCAAAGTAAAATGTCATGGCCATTAACAAAACTAAATTTTGAATCACATCTATTATTTATAACAAATTTAGTAATTATGTTCTCATATAAGTTCATACCGTCTTATAATTATATCCAATATTTGTAAAATAATATTCAAGGCCTATACTTTATTTGTTTCATTGGTTTAACTCGTAATAACCGAGAATATACATACAGTTCACTGGCCGATGCTTGCCCAGCATTCTCTCCTTCCTCACCGGCCCAGATTCGCGAGCTTATATACCCACAAATTCAACTGCTCTTCAAGCCCTTTTCTTCTGCTTCTCTTCAAGGCGGGCGGTGTTGCACGACCATCCATATTCATCCTGTTACAAGAATTCATTGGCAAGACCACAGCGGGGATCCCTCCAGTACTCCAGCTAGTAGTTAGTCCATCACATCGCAGCACGATGCATACAAGCGCAATGCTCCATCTCAGCCTTAGCGGCCTATACATTTATCTCCAGGAGGTATTCTCTTTTCATTAAATAAGACATAAGTTTTATTTATTACTTAAGACTCATAAATGTAGAAAATTATTAAACTTCAGACGCCAAGTGAGCTCATTAAATCTAATGATTGTTTATACTTGCCACTGTCATGGCTACACTCAAATTTTGAATTTTTCTTAGTTTATTTTAAAAAATACCTATATAAATTATTGTAATGTTGCTATTATAAACACGATTCATTATCGTCACTTTATTAATTTTAGATTTACTCTATTTCTGTAATTAGGTAAATATTTTTACTCATATTCTTTTGTATATTTTTAGTATATTAAAATAAATGTGGTTTATTATTACATCTTATTTCCTGAATAACCTTAAATTCCACCAGCATATTTCAACTTCTACGTCACCAGTAGTAATCCCTGAATTTTGAGGAGCCTATGGCCGTCACAGCTAATGAGACCAATAGCAGCTTGAGAGATCAAAATCACAATCTTTGGTGGATTGTCAGAGTTAGAATTCATGTTACACAAAGCGTGCATTAAATGCATATCTGAATATTTCTGATGGGTATACGGTTCAGCCATTCTCAAATCAAACTGAGCAAATATTCAAAGGAATCACAATTTTATCTTTAATAATTATTTGGAAATGTGCATGTCTGTTCATCACATCACAAACAAGATGATTACTATTTCCTTGTCAATTTGATACGAGCCTGGAAGCAAAGTCCTCTGAAAAGCACAACATATTCAGGTATAGACACACAGAAGTGGTTGATCTCCTCTCAACAACCTGCATTGAAATCAATAACCAGATATTCTTAGTATGTATGATCTCAGGGACCAGATCAGTCTATGATCCGACTTCTCCATGGAAGGTTATTCATTTATTTTAAGCTCTTTCCCATCACATCGTGGTGCAAGGTGCCTTAAAGGTACTGTGGAATCTCATCTGTCTTTTAGGCATATTGAGGATTTGCTTCAATTAATTCAATCTCCTCCACTAAATCATCATATTTGCCTGCACGTACCGACTTGGATAACAAAACAGGATCTGGATTTAGTAACCAAGATGGTAAGGTATCTCCATTTAAGGTTCTACGAAAGAATAATCTTAATAAAAGAATAAGCTTAAAGAATCTTTCATGTGGTGTGCACTTTGTCGATGTACACAAGAAGGATCTAATCGAATGAAGGGATTCCGTTAATATATCTTCCCATTTTGTTGTTTCGAGTTTTCTTGATTTTAGAGCAAGCAATATTGTCCTCCATAGTGTCCCATTAAGTCACTCCACTTGAGAATTCCCTTTTGGATTATACGGAGTTGCTTGACTTGTAGCTACTCCACAGGAATGCAAGAATGTAGTCAATTCCCGGGAAAGAAAAGATGACCCTCTATCAGAATGTATGAATGCGGGGAATCCAAAAACTGAAAATAATTGTGTTAGGCACTGGATGACATTTTATGAGCTCATATCTCTACAAGGAAACACAAAGAGAAAACGAGAATACTCATCAATAACAACTAGAAGATAGCAATTTACTTCCTCACAAGGTAAAGGTCCTCTAAAATCTATGCTTAAACATTCTATAGGCGAGGTGGCCTTGATCAGATGTTTATCAGAATGATTTAATCTAAGTTTAACTTCAGACCGTACACACAGAAGATATTCTTTTCACTTTGTCGATGCTGTAAGGTAGATTTTTTCTCCTGAGCCAATGATACATTCTAGCGACCCCGGGGTGGCTAAGAGCCAGGTGGAGATAAAGTAATTTATTTTCACGGGCTGCACCAGAGATCCTAGAGTGATGCTTTTCTGTTTTTAAAATGGTTCTTGAGAAGAAAGCCACAGGTCGTCCATCTTGGCTCAATGTGGCAGCCAAGGCAACATCAGAGGCACCGACGGTATCCTTCCATGCATGCTCAAAGAGGGCCTCAAAGCTCTGCTCCCCCGAATCAGAGCAATACTACGAGCCTCTCTAGCCATCGGGCACATTCCAGAATCCTGGAGGAAATCTTTAATAGCTTTTATTCCGAAGAATAGTAAGGAGGGTTATAGCGTCACTAAAGCTTTTCGACCTATTAGCCTATCCTCCTTTTTTTTAAGATCCTGGAGAAGTACACCTTACAAGCTACTCCATCCCCTTAACCCTTAAGTCAACAAGAAAAATACCTCGGGATTATTTTGGACTCTAAACTAAACTGGGGCCCCCATTTGACTGAAACCAAAAAGAAAACAATATCATCCTTAGCGTAATGCTCCTGTAATAGGAGCGTTTCGTACCACACCTACCAAGGCTTTAGAAGTCCTTCTATATTTTACACCGCTTCACCTATGGCTGAGGGGCGAAGCGGTTATGGCCCATCTGAGAATTAAAGGAAACAGACAGTGGCAAGTGTGGGGTGAACCTACAGGTTCACCCTACAGGCCACTCAGTAATAGCCAAAGTCGTGGACAAGGAGCTTCCTATCCTTCAATATTGCTGTCCTCCACTTAACAGAGACCTTACTTTAGATTCCGAAGTGAGCTAGCTACTCATATCCTACTTTATCCGACTTGGAATGGGGTTCAGTAGCCACTCAAATAGGCAACCTATCTTGTTTCACGGATGGATCAAGGAAGGACTCGACCGGCTTAGCAGGAGTGGGTGTCTACATAGAGGATTTAGGCATTAGTTTAAGTCTACCATTGGGCAAGCACTCTACTGTGTTCTAAGCAGAAGTGTTTGCAATACTCTCTGCGGTCACATGTACGGAAGTTATCAGTTGCGACAGGGCTGGAATTACTATCTATACAGACAGCCAATCGACTCTCCAAGCCCTGGAATCCTCTAAGGTAACTTCCAATTTGGTAAAAAAGTGCAAACAGACATTGGATCTACTTGCCTGCTCGAAGAGATTGGAATTAGTATGGGTTCCTGGACATAATGGAATCAAAAGCAACGAGATAGCTGACCAGCTTGCAAGGACAGGTGTTGAGAACCCTATCTTTGTGCCAGAACCTTCAGTAGGCATTTCTAAAAGGTATCAGTGGAAGAAGATCCACGATTGGACATGGAAAATAGCAGGTAAAGGAGTGGTGGGAGTGGACTTTGTCCCCCCACCCTTGCCAGTACCAGTACCAGTAACATCAGAGGCATCAGTTTCTACTATTGAGGAGAGTTCTGGTGATACAGTCATAATAATAGCATCTGAGATGAATTTTTTTATCATAGCAGAATCGTCTGCTGCTTTTGGAGACAGTGTAAAGGTAGAAGTTGTTACTATATTTTTTATTTTCTCCGAAAAACGGGGTACCCACTTAGAATAGTGTGCAAAGAATTCTAAGTAGTGTTTTAGTGAGTTTGTATCTTCCGGCAATGGAAGATCCATAAGTGGTTTTATGTGATACAACATAATATAAGTGGTTTTATGTGATACAACATAATATAAGTCGTTTTATGTGATACAACATGTCATAGCTAGGGGATTGTTGGTCTGGTTAAATTTACATTTGTCATTATTTATTTCACGACCATACTTTTCTACGGCAGACATAAATTTGTTTAAATTGTTATCAAGTTCTACTTTTGTTTTGCCACAAATGATGATATCGCATATGTACCACATAAATTTTCGTTTGATATAATATTATCAATCACTCTTTGGAAGCAAGTGACACCATTTGTAACTGCAAATAGTACTCTATTGAAATGGTACAAACACCCACAAGCTTCAAAGGCAGTATATGGTTTTTCTTCATCAGAAATAGGTAATTGATGATACACCCTATGCAAATCTATCTTACTGAATAGATTGTTCATTGCTACTTTTCTCACTATTTCATCGATACGTGGAAGAGGATAAGCGTTTAACGCTGTGAATGTATTTATTATTTGTGAATAGTCTATGAGCATCATTTCTTTTTCTTCTCATTTTCTATGACAAGTACCTGGGCTCTTCTTGGTGATAACTTTCTTCAATGATCCCTTTGGTAAGCATTCTCGTGACCTCTTTCCTTACAAACTCTACATCAGTATCAGAATGTCGTCTCAATTTAGTAGCAAAATCGGCTAGCAAAATGGTTTAAATTTTGGAACAGATGGGGAGGTTCCAGTTTAGCACCGGTTGAAGAACAGATTGATAACGAACATTTCTGGCCTCCAAAATTTATTTCATCATTAGAATGCTGTTTTAGCAGTTCATGACATATCAAAACATCAGCACATAGGTCCTAAAGAATAGCATATTTAAAATTGATATATGAATGATTTTGTATAGCAAGAGTGATAATAACAAAACCCTTTATTCCAGATATCAAAGTTGTTGATACTATGGAAACCTTACCTACTTCAGGGTGTAATTTAATTTTTTTTTTTTTTTTTTTGCAAACCTTCATCAATAAAACTAATTGAGCTTCCTGTATCAATAAGACATCTTGCTGATATGAGGTTAACTGTAGCAAGGACTATTGCTTTCTTGAGAACACCAATTCATGCTAGCTAATAGAGCACCTGACGATGCCAAAGTGTTGTGGTGAACGACATACGGCAAAATGTACATTTTTTCTACATCGATGGCAAGTACAATCTTTAGCAGGACAAGAGGAACGTGAATGTCGATTCCCTCCACAGAAAAAACATTCCCCTTTTTCTGAAGAGCAGAAACTATATTGCTCCCATCAAGGACACTCAGAGTTAGATTTTGGAGACGTAATCTTCAGTTTAGATGAATCAACCGTACAGACATAGTTAGATGTCTGATAACGTTCGGCATCTTCTTATGCCATTTCCAGGGCCAGGACCTGTCCAATAGCATCGTTCAGAGTTAAAGTTTTGCTTTCAAGAAGACGCTGTCTTATATGAGTAGAAGTTAGACCATTGATAAATGAATCGTGGATGTATTCATCCCTGTGCTCTGTTGCGCTGGCGGCTTTGAAGTCACAGTCACGACTCAAATTTCTTAAAATCTGTACTAATTGATCGATTGTTTCACCTGGTCGTTTTTTCCTTACAGACAATAAGTCTGTACAGAAACTTATCCTGAGGAAGATTTGCCTGTGTCTCCTGTTCAAAACGATAAATAAACCCTGATTGGAAAGGATACTCCAACTCCAGTCTTAGAAAATTCACAGGAAGCTCAAGAGACTATATCAGAAATCAACACGCCAAAAAGAGTGATAAAAAAATCTTCCTATTTTAAAGACTTCGTTTTTCCTGATAAACTGAGTTAGTAGTTAACTTAAAGGGAGAGGAAAATGTAATATATTTGTGATCAAGTAACTATATTGCTATAAACTTATTTGCATCCATAATTGAGTATTCTTGTTCCATGCTATGTTTTTACTAAATAAAAGCTTCTAAGTATTCATTACAATTGCATTGTTATTTAAATTAAAAAAATCCTAGTTGAGTACAGTTTATCTTTCACTAAACCCAAACACTCCTTTAATTTATAATAAATGAAGTTATATCCATTTAATTCAAACATTACAACAGGAATAAAACCCTAGAGATTATGCTTCGAAACATTAGTTAAATATTTCCAAGAAAACAAAATACCTGTATTTTGGGTGAGGGAGTCATTAATTACTTCGATTCATAAAACGAATAGCCCAACAATAGGAAACCTTATCCCGACTGCCCCCATTCCCAAAACACTGAATTTTCTCCCTTTTTCAGTCAGTTTTTGTCTTTTGTGTATGAATGACTAATTTTGTGTATCGAGCAGTGCTAATCATTGAGAATCAGAGTGGAAAATGCAAAGGTGAGTTCCTCACCAAAATCCTTTTAACGACATAGATTGGTGAAGAAGAAAAAAATATTCGCAATATATCCAAATAATAACATTTATTGTTACGTTTATGATAAAACATTAAGATTAATTTTATTGTTTATTTAATTTTGATTATGAATAACTGAATGGCTAAACTAATTGATTAGAAAACTATTTTTTTTTTTTTTTTTTTTTTTATAAATTTTACTAACCTTTGAAGTCCATGGCCGAAATACTTCATCAATTTCAGAATCAGAACTAGTGCAAGATTCTGATTCACTTTCAGAAATAACCTGTAATAATAAATATAGTATTAGAGGTAAACAAATATGAAAATCGATGAAATTAAAATCCAAAAATAAAATTATCGAATACCTTAGTTTTTTTATGAGATGGTCCAACTATACCACTTCCACTTGACTCAGATGAGCTCGAAACCTGATAGAAATGAGGTTTATACAATTAATCGTAATTTTAATGTATTCTCGTATTAATGAGTTAATACAAGAAACATTTTAAGATGTATTAATGACAAAACAAAATCATTCTAATGAAAATATAATGAAACAAAATTTCTAGAGGTAATATAAAAATATTTTGCATAAATAAAACAAAAACTAGAACAAAATTTTATAATTTACGAGTGAAGGGAACAGGGAGAAAACGATAAGTCACATTTCATAGTTTTTGTTTTATCCAATAAAATAGGATAACCTACCTCAACCTTCTATCAGTTTCTTTGTAATACCAAGGTCTCTGTTCATTTTATCACATAAATGAATAGTTGTATGGACAGCTTTCAGTAAACCCAAACAGATGGCACTAATAGCTCAAATTTGAAAAAAAGGGACTGATAGTTTTTCCTCTGCACCCTTCTAATATTTTTGGATTACTTGGTAAAAATAGAAATTAACTAAGACCAAGCAATTCAGTTAAGGTATATAATAATATAGTTATTTAATAATTAATTTTGTGGTAGTTATTGGTTATTGACAAGAGAAATAGTTTTGTTCACAGAAGAAAAAGTAGAGTTTTAATCAAAATTGAAAAAGATTTAGCAAGTAAAAATTAAAATTTGAGTGAAAGAGAAATCATTAAAAATACCAATCAGGGAAAAATGATGGTTGCAGAATTTCTCAGTTCACTCATTAAATTTTATGATAATAGTTCCGCAGAACTATTGGTGGGGACATAGCTGTAGAACGTAGTCGCCTTATCAGCAATGGTCGCTGTTCTACAACACAATCTGTGCTAACTAACTGCTTCGTATTCAATCGAACAATTTATATTCATTGGAATTCTTAAAAAATACTGCTTTAATTCGACTTCCACTCGCTCAAGAGATATACAACTCTCCAACGGATCCTTTTCAGTTCAAGTTGGGCCCTTACTGTAATTTAAATTGACTGCTGTAGGTATAACTTTCCCAGAAGTACAAGTACAAGACCACCAGAACCAGAAGTTGACAGTTCTAATAATTTTACATAATATCTAATTAAAGCAGTAATAATTATAATAATTCCAATGACTACGAAGTTTACCATTGAATAGAAAGCAGTTAGCACAAACGGCGCTAGAGAGCAGTAGTGTGGCGACCGCTGCTGATAAGGTAGCTATAAATACATTACAAGTTGTAGCCCCGTATGTCAAGAAACCACGCCCACCAGTAGCTTTGCGGAACTAGTACTAATTTATTTCTAGATTTCAGTCAACTTGAAGTCATTACTGATTTCACTAAAATAAATATCTGATGTGGACACCGCATGATTTCCTTGTACGCCTATTGAACTATAAATCGATGGTAAAAAGTGATCCTGAATTTGGTTACTAGTTTCCGAAGATTGCGGAATCTCAAAAACGACACTCAGCGTCATGACATCCATCTATTGACACACACACATAAGCTCTTGTTGTTTCTGGAGGTCTCATTCCATTATTATAAGTTGTTTTCTTTCAGTAGATAACAAGTTTCCAAGAGATTTAACTGTCAATGTCACTGGATAAAGCATTGGAAATTGATGGTTTCGACATCTTAAGCGGAAGAACCCACTTAACTTATATCTTATTCTCCTGCTGCAGACTTGTTCAGCTCACAAATGGGGAGGAAAACAATTATTTTAAACTCAATTTTAACACTTAAAACAAGTATAAAAATGTTTAATTAGAGTGCAAAAAAAAAAAAAAAAAAAATCGCGTTTCTAACCTTTATTACCGAACCATATGATCTCTGTATTTAATTTTAATATAATTTTTGATGTAAGTTTATTATGACCTTCAAGTAAAGTATCCCTTTCAACTTACCAATTTTAACCAAAATCTAGTATATTATTTATATTGATATAAAAGTCCTATTTACCAAATTTGAGGTGTTTTACATTATATTTTAAAATAATTTTTGATGAAAGTTTATAAAGATCTTCAAGTAAAGTACCGCTTCCGTTTTGCCAATTTAGACCACATTCTAGAATATTATTTAGATAAATATACAAGTTATAAATACTAAATTTGAAAGTTTTGCATTACATTTTAATGTAATTTTTGATGGAAATCAATTATGACCTCCAAGTGAAGTACCACTTCCGGTGATCGTGTAGTGGTACAAAAGGAAAGTTCATTTGATTTTACAAAAATCCCAAACACAAAATTTTAACTTTCTACGCTAACCTTTTTTGAGTTATACCAAATACGCACGAACGAACAAACGTACGTACAAACTTCACGACGAAACTAGTCAAAATGGATTCAGGGATGGTCAAAATAGATATTTCCATTGAAATCTGAAAACCAAAAATTTTCGCGATTACAATACTATTACAAAGAAGTACGTACAAAGAAGTAAAAACTGGCAACACACACAACTATTCTAGTACGAGATCAGCGATACAACTTATATTGAAAACACTTATGTGATGTTAATATTATGTCAAACCAAGACTTAAGATATATAAGGTTTACAACTACATTTTACAAAAACCCTAAATACAAAATTTTAACTTTCTATGGCTAACCGTTCTTGAGTTATGCGAGATATGTACGTACAGACGTCACGATGAAACTAGTCAAAATGGATATTTCCATTGAAATCTGAAAACCAAACATTTTTGCGATTACAATACTTTCTTTACTGCTTACAAGGAAGTAAAAATTGTTAGGTCAAAATGGTATTGTTTCATCTTCCTTAAGTATTACTTACTTCTGAATTCAAAGACCCATAGAATTGATAGGCCTAAGTCTAGTAATCAATCGAATTTTGTTACCAACATTAAATATTACTATATATACTGGGTTTTAACCAGAGATGGGCATAATCGTAATCAATGATTACATGAATACTACAGAAAATAAAACTTAATTATCACGGCTATTGTATACTTAATATTATCGCACTCTGAATCTAGCTAAAATGAGCCATGATTACCTGATTATAATCTTAATCGAAAACCATGATTACGATTATAATCATGTAATCAATCACAATCACTGTAATCATATAAATGTGATTGCATAGCCCAAAACCTACATATTTAGCCTTTTCTAAACAGTTTACCTGATTTGGGAGTCCAATACCTCCTAAGGTTGAAATCAGGATACGTATAATTACTGATTACAACACACCCACCAATTTCCCAAAATTGCACCAGATGCTTTTTACATTTCTCGGCAGCAAAGCTGCTGATTTTGATACGATTTTCAGTATTAGATTCATATCGTTAAGCATAAAATTCCCATAGTGAACAGTTAAGTGTTTATTTAAGCAACAAAATTGAAAAAAAAAAACTTGAATTTAAGTTTGTTCAAATGTATTCACCTGCGTAGATATGAAAATGAAGCATGTTGAACTTTTCACAAAAACCAGTTTAAATTCACAAGTAAGTATTTTACAGCAGTGCAGTCATATGGAGACCAGAAAATGGTCTAGGTGGAAATTCTGAGAACTTACTCTTTCGTGTCTTTGGAGTGCTGATTTTGAATTTCAACTTTTCCACCTCAAATATTTACAGGAAATATACAAAAAAGCTCAAAAAATTAATTTGACATTCTGCTTCAAAATGGAGTGGCTAAACAAAAAAATCAAAAGTGTAGGTTATTTACTCTTGTTCAATTCAAGATGACATGAATATCAGAAGTTATTCGAATAATGGATGAATTTCAAGTTATCAGAAAAAACAAAATAATACGGTTTCATAGACTTATTTCATTTTTCTCAAAGGTAAAGATTATTAAAAAGATAAAATATAACTTAATCCTATTTTCGCAAAAAAAAAAAAAAAAAAAAAAAAAAAAATGACTTGTACTTTACCCTAGCACCACAGAATCAGTTGTGATACTAATGGACAAAGCAACTATAGATAACCAAAATTTTGAAAACTTACTTGATCACCATCTCTCAAAACTATCACAAATTGAACTACTTTCAATAAAAATTAAGGTATTAAAAATCGAGAAATTGCTCTCAAAACATTTTTTTAGTTAAATGTACCAGAGTAGTAGTATGGACTCCTGAAATTTAGTTACAGAGGATCCAAGAAATCTAATTAACAGCACTACTTATAACTTTGTGTAACTACTTTAATAAACTTAAAGTCACAAAATACTTTATATTTATTAATAATAACAAAAGGTACTACAAAATTCAACAATAGCAATGAATATCACTTAAATGTTTTAAAAAACAGAATAGAAAATCAATCAAGAATCTATATATATATATATATATATATATATATATATATATATATATATATATATATATATATATATATATGAATGGATCTATATAATATATGAATCTATATTGTCAATTAATCAACATGGACACAATTACAATAAAACTTAGCTAGTAAGATTTTTAATACTAATGATCTATAATAAATGAAATCAGTATTATAAAAAAGACACAAAAAACTAGCCCTCAAGAATCATTTATTACTACAACGAAGTTACAGAAAATATTAAACCAATATAAACAACTATTTTATACACAAAAACTTAACTTTCACAGAAAGAAAGCTGAATGCTACATCAGATAAAATAATGATAAACAAATACTGCGCAGAACTATAACTAATAGGAACTATGTTATTTAATAACTTGTAATTACCCGTCTGCGCCTAACAGTTTTCCGTTTTGAAATGTTTTCATTTTCCTCCTCCGAGTCAGATGATTCCTTAAGACAAAACAAAAGCAACGATTAGAGCAAAAAGTTCTTGCACCAATGTGTTAATTCTGCTTATGATAAATATATAATGCACAATTTACCTTAATATATTTCTTTCGATGATTTTTAAAAGGTGAGCCATCAGAATTACTTGAATCACTCTATTAACAAAATTAATAATATTTCACAATCCAAATACCACATGAAGAACCAAGTGAAATATTTTTTAAAAAAATAACTTACCAACATAGTTCTCTAGAATCCGTTAAATTACAAAATCATTCTATTGAATCCTACAATAAAAAAACTAATAAGTAACAAAGAAATCGATTGGATCCCACTGATAATACAAATTTGGAAGATCAAAAAATAAGGACATTAACATAGATTGATCTAAAAACTTAAATTCACAACATCCCAACGATCAAGCTTACCTTCACAGATAATAGAAACAATAAAAAAGAAACAGCTTGGTCAGCGTTGATAAAATTATAACATCTATCTACTTAGAACCTGATGACAAACACCAAACGAGAAATGTTGGCAATCTCAGTACACAACCTAGAAGAACTGCACCATTTGTTTATCCACGACTAAATAACTTTAAAAAAATATAAATTACACAAACCAAGCTCATTTAATTAAAAACCACTAACATCACTATCGGCATTTTAATCACTCCATAAAAAGCGAAAAATAAAATACTAAACCCTCGATCGGCATCAGTGGACAAAATTTCATCAAAATGGCTACTATTCTTGATCTTTAGTTTACCTCTTTAGACCAGTTTAAAAAATAATAATAAAGGAAACTGGTGATTATCTTATGTATTTATTCTGTTAAAATTAAGTGATTTATTATTTTTAAATATTTCAAAAATGATTAAAAATAATTATGCATGACATTTTATAGATTGTATGATAGTGAATTCGATATTTATCCAAAATGGCTGTTAGAATTATTTGAATTCTGTTGGAGATGTTTTATTGTAATTTTCGTCAGAAAATAACTAATTGCTTGTTGTTAAATAGATTTAAAACGTAGCAGTATGTTAAGATATCCTATTCTCGATTGCAGAAAACAGATATGTAAAAGGGTATTTATTTAATTATTTTCCGTTAGTACCTTGAAAATATTCTTAAACATTTGTACTAGCTTTGCAAATTCACGTGATACTTAGAAAATGTTATTTGATAATTATTTATAAGTATCAACCCAGTGTGATTGGTTAATATATTTGAAATAATTAAATGAATAAAGTTTTGAAATTAGTACCTTATTTTTTTCATTTAATTTGTTATTTTAATGGCCATACTTTTAGGTTTATTTAAAGTTTTGTACAGGAGTTTTAACATAAACTTCTTTGGTTTTAACTCTTTTCTTGTTTTTTGCCCCTGATGTTTTGTATGAGAATGACATTCAGTTAGTACCCCACCTGCAGACAGCAATAGATGTTCAGAATATCGACATCTATTTAAAGTAGTCTATTAATATTAAGAAATACTGAGTATTCAGTTCACATATGTTAGTATAATGTTGCAATTAAAAAAAAAAATCTTATATTTTGATTTGGCTAAAGATATCAAATAGCTTATCAATTCTTATTTAGTTGTTTCTCTCGCATGTTCGGGTGGTTAATCTACAAGTATTAGAGATATGTATATCCAGTTGCTGTATTAATTATTGATGGTTAGCTATTGCAACAGTAATTTAAGATTGTAAAATCTTAAATATTGTATTTCTTTTTTAATTTAGCATGTAATGATTTTTATTATAATTTAAACTTAAAGATATTCCGTATCTTAAATTCTGAATTAAATCAGTAAGTATTCTGTGGTACTTTTCTTTTAATCAGATCTTTCTCAACACTTTAACACCCTATTTTGCTGATATTTACAATCTTAAATGCAGTACTTACAATTTTGTTATTAGAACTGCAACTTGAGAAATTTTTGACAAGTTGGAAAAATGGATTAGCCGTTGTACCTAACTACATTATAACTAAAGAGGTTAAAATAAGCAATCTATCTCAGTCGTAGATATTAAATAGACAAACAATTCTGATTACATATCATTACTGAAATATATTTTAGAACATAACTTGTTTCCTAGATCTTTTTTAACTAATAGGCTAATCTATTCATGTTCAACAAAAATGTCTACAACTAAATGATCAGACTAGTGCCTTGACTTCTTTATAAATGCTATTAACTTTTCAACATCTAATCGATTCCTATTCCAACATCTGTTAGTATCCATTTGAAACTATGAGGATAAATAAGAGCTTTCATAGTTAATTATTTCAATCAAGAAGTTGGTTGGGCGTGTGGTCAAGAGAGAAAACGCAGTAAGTGATAAACTTATTGTGATGTGTGCCAACTTTTTGGCGTAAATTGTGGGCTTTAATCTGGATGATGAGTTCAAAGTATCTAAAATAAGTCACTTAAGCTGAAGAATCAGCGCTCATTAAAGATCTTGTCCACTACCGCACCCCCAACCATCTTCTCCTTGATTACATCTATAGACAACAATATCTTCACAGTTATAAAAATTTCAATTTTTTTTTAGTTGAAACTCTTAATTAAAACCATATCATAAATTATGCATTAAAGGTATCCCAGTGCACATTTCATAGCATTGTGAAAAGACAATGAAAAAGAGTTGTGCAAAAACAATAATTCAGAATTATCATCTATACAATTACATAACTCACATCAAGATTGTCCCATTGAAATTGTTTGATTACAAATTTTATTTATTGATAAACATAAAACACTTTGCATAATTTTTAGTGTATCTGATATAAATAAGAAAATATAGAATTTTTTTTTCTAATTATAAAATAATTAGATGAGATTGTGCAAAGTTGCTAATCAAACCCATCTTCAAAAATTTTAATATTAAAATTGTTTCACTAACGCATTCGTTTTATTTATTCACTCAAACTTTAGTTTTAAGGTACTGGAATTTGCCTCTTTAGTTAATTAGGTGTTTTTTCTAATAGGAAAAAAGTCCTAAATTTTCTGTGATAGGTTGTTGATAGATGACAGGTAGAACATCTTCCAATTTATAATATTCTTATTTTAGGTCCTGTGAGCAAGTATCTGAAGTTATTTACCAATTTTCAATTATATATATATATATATATATATATATATATATATATATATATATATATATATATATATATATATATATATATATATATATATATACGTTTATTGAAAATGAAGGAAATACAAAATCAGAAATAAAATATCTGGAGTATCCTCTCATATGACTTTTCTTACTACTTTGGGCAAAAGTCCAAAATAAAAATTGTTGGCTATATCTTCACTAATATTAATCCAATTAATTTTTTTTTTTATATAGCTTTTTAGACACTTAAATTATCTTTCAAATTTTTCTGGGTTTTAAGTTATCAGGATTTAAAAAATCTAAACGAAGGACATGTACAGAATATTTATAAAACAGTACAATAAGCTATATCTTTACTCATACTGGGCCGATTTTGATGATTTTTTTTGTTTTGTAAAAAATTTAATTATCTTTCCAATAGAGGCAACAAAACCAACCTTTTATGTTTTTTCTGTACTGATTACCAGAAATTACTATAAAGTGGCCCAAACAGTGGCCGATAATGGGTTTTTTGGACTCAGTGGGCTCTAAAATGCATAAATCTGTTGAAAACTGCACATTAAAAATTTCACATAACTACAATACTTTTCTTACCTAGTAGATAATGATCCAATAGGATACTAGTAAATAATGGTCCAATTAGGATGATTTTTTTTTTTTAAAGACATCAATTACCTTTCAAATGATTAAATACATAATTTATCATAAAATGCATACTTTTTGAGTCATCTACAAATAAAATCTTATTTTCTTCATAACTTTTTTCCTGTTTTTTGTCAGGTATGTATTTCATATATGAATAGTAAAACAGCTTTAAAAAACTAGACAATTTTCATCAAAATCGTAAGAGCTGTTTTTACTCTAAAGTCTATAGAAAAACACATTTTTCGGCTATTGCCCAGTTTAGTAGACAGGCATCAGGATCCCAAACCCAACAAATTAAAAAAAAAAAAAACAGCAAAATTGATCCACACGTTCAAGAGATAATCGTGGTACAGACAGACTGACCAATGGCCAAAAATGTGTTTTTTGGACTCATTGGGCTCTGAAATGCATAGATCCGTTGAAAATTACAGACCAAATTTTTATCCGGTTACAATACTTTCCTTAGGAAAGTAAAAATATAATATAACGATTTCACCTTCATATGTATACAAATATTTTTAATCAAGAAGTTTTGAATGAACATAGTGAACTGCGGGGTCAAGTACAAGTGCTATGATCATGAGAATAGTTCAATATGTTTGATTTTATTGACCAGAAATAGTTTTGATTTGTATCCTATCATTGTTTCATTTGAACTGTTTTCTTTAAAAAGTTATTAGTTCAGGATTTTTTTTAGGTTTGACATGCTTATAAACATGAGAGGATTTTTTTTTATTTTCTAGATCACTGAAGCTGTTGGTGTATTTTCAGAATCAAACCATGATACTTTAAATTCTAAATTACGGCTTCATCACAAGTTTAATCATGATTCATCTTCTGTTTGTTTCCATATTTCTACTGAGGATCTTAAATCTCTGAATGTTCCTAATACCCATAAAATTTTATGTATGGAATGTGATTCTACCGTTAAACATATCTCGAAGAAATCAATTGAAGGGGAAGAAAATATTATTTTCCATGTTGACAAAAATGAGCTCTATACTTCAGTTTTAAAAACATCACTGAATTCCAACGAAGGTGAAATTTTGGGATATTCTCCTAAAAACAAATTTGTGGTCGATTTTAGGTAATCTTATTTTCTTTAAAGTGTGAAATGATTGATTAAAAGTCTATATGATTATTTATTTTTGTTTTACCTTTACAGCTCACCTAACATTGCTAAACCCTTTCATATGGGCCATTTAAGATCAACTATCATTGGAAATTTTGTTGCTAATATTATGAGCTTGTCAAATAATGTTAAAAGATTAAATTATCTTGGAGACTGGGGGACACAAATTGGGTATGTTAAAATAGGTTTGGATTCCTTGAATGTTCCAGATGTTCTTCTTCTTAAAAACCCGATGAAAGAGTTATATAAGGCTTACAGTTTAGCATATAATAAAGGAGATTCATTAGATAAGGCTAAAGAAATATTTGCTGAACTAGAAAAAAATTCATCAAACTGGACTGAAGAATGGAAAAAAATTAGATTAATGACAGTAGACCATTTAAAGGAATTATACAGTTCATTTGGAATATCTTTTGATGAATACTTATATGAATCAGATTATCGAGCACAGAATATTTCTCATGTTATTGATCATATGAAGAGTATTGGATTGATTTGTGAACATGAAAATTGTTTGGTAATTATTGTCTTATATTTATTCTTACCTTTAAGGGTGTGTTCATGTAAAATTTATTTCACTCTAATAATAATTACTTATAAGAGAGTTTAGTAAACCCAAAGGTTCATTGACGATAATACCATAGATTGGCAATGGTTCCTATTAATTTATTTCCTTAATACTCCTTTAAATGGTAAGTTAAGCTTAATTCCTCATCTACAGTACAAATTGGAAGTTGACACTCAATGACGATTGACTTAGGTAGTTACATATGTCTCATTGAATGACAATTACCAAGTGCTAATTGATAGAATAGACTATCAATTGATTAGCATTGGCAATAAAAAAGCCATTTGGTACCACAGACTTGAAACTGCACAGCCAACGTAATTTTCTTCTTGTTACATCCTGTCTGGAGGAACAAGACTTACTCCCAGTATACAAATTGGCCTTATATTTTTTTTTATAGATATTTTTCTTGCAGTCATACAGATAGCCTGGATAGGGTCAGATAGCTGTGAACCATTTTTTCTATGGTGCGGCATCAGGCTATATCAGTTACTCCTTTGAAGCTAATCTAATCTCTTGGGAAACCGGAAGATTACTCATAATGCAGGTGTATCTCTTTTGCGCACAGTATTGCCTCTAGTAATTAGGGATTGATAAATTATTTGCCACTTCTATAAATTTGTTTTATTGAAAACTAGTTTCGAATATTATACATTCATCCTCAGTTCTAAAAACACACAAAAAAATTCAAAAATAAGCAATTCAAAATATATTTTGAATATTTGATAAGAGGAAGGTAGAAGGGTGATGATGAACTTGAACGAGGAGGCAGTATAAATGCTTTAGACAATTTCATAAGATAGTAAGCTAGAATAATCTATGGAAAAATACTACAAAAGCCATATCTCTTCTTTTTCGGTGTTTCACTGCCCAAAACAGCAACTGATTGTGATATTTTATTTTATTAAAATTGATCCTAAATTGTAGTAGATCCTTAATAAAGATGAATGGTCTGTTGTCAGAGGATTTCGAGGTCAGGGATGGGCTTAGGCAAGGGGATCAATATCTCCTACTCTATTTAATAATGACTTAGAATATGCAATATGGACATATGTCATAATAACGTCAAAAATTAAACAGGGTTGGCAGGCGCTTTTGAAGAATTTGAAATGACGGCAAAAGAACTAGAGCTGCAAATCAATAACCAGAAGACTGTTTACATATTAACTTTTAGAAAACCCGATGGAGCAGAGGAATATAGAGCCCTGTCTCACAGGATTAAGATCAGAGTTTATGAGAAAGTCATCAGACCTGTCATCAACTAAGGTTCTGAGACCTGGGTGCTATCTAAGACGTCTAAAAGGAAACTGCTGGCTGGCATGGGAGAGAAGATTTCTCTGCAGGATCTATGGCCCGGTGTACGAACATGAGCAGTGGAGAATTCGCACCAATGAGGAGCTGTGCCGAATGTATGCAAAATCTGATTTGGTCTCAATTGTGTGGGGGAGCCAGATGAGATTGTTGCGTCATTTGGCACGTATGCCCAGAGATGGTGGTGGATCAGAAGATGGTGGATGCTTGCCCGGGATAGGAGAGAGTGGAGGAGGGTGATAAGAGAGACCCAGGTTCTTGCAGGACCGTAGCGCCAAGAATAGATTAATACATGGATGATAATATATTAATTTAAACGCAAAAACATTGAAATTAAATTACAAATCTAATTTAGAATACAGAGATGATTTAAATAAATATGAAAATTAACAAAAGAATTCCAAATGAAATAAAAATAAACATACCTATCAATATAAAGAATTTATTAACATTTGGTGAAAATTTTAATTTGTAAACAATGATAAAGAAATTATTACAGATAATATGGATGCATCTGATAACCACTTAAACACCACTCGAAACAATATATAGAATAATAAGCAATTATGTGAACAATAAAAAATTAATAGTATAAAATTTAAAGTAAATTTACAAATTAATAATGATTTGAAAGAATTTATGAAAAATAATAAAGATATAATAATAATTAAATCAGATAAAACAAAAACATTAGTTATCATGAATAAAATAGAATATTTTGATAAAATGGAAACAGTATGAAATTATAAAAATACTTGTAAAAAATTAAGAAGTGAATCATTCAAGGAATTATCTAAAAAAATTAATGCATATGCTGACAAAATATATACTAAATCGAAATAATAATATACTAAAACGAAATAACTAATAGTTGTACTGAGGATTCATGGGTTTGCAAAACTGCATATTACCAATCATGATTTATGACCAATAATAAACAATATCAATGTTCCTACAGAAGCTTTGTCAAAATTTCTTAACCCATGTTTAAATAATTTAAATCAACTGAAGAAGAAACAAATCATGGATAAAGTAATCAAATTAATAGATAAAAATTGGACATTAATTAAGGATAATATTAATAAAAACAGAAAAAAAAATATTTATAGGCATTTAATTATTTATAAATAATGGGTTTTTAAAAATTTAATAACAAATATTATAAACAATTAAATAGATTACAAATGGTAGAGATAATGCCCTTTAATCTCAGTGGTATCCTTATGACTTGCTCAGTGGATGCTTACAAAAATTGGAAACTAAGTCATTATTGATTAAAAAAATATTTTGATAATAATAATAACAATTCACTATGGAAAAATCTGATTATAATAGATGAGCTAAAAAAGATGGTTATCAAACCATCCTTTTTTTCAAAAAATCAATATGGTTAAGAATTTAATATATAAAGCTCATAAATTAACTTACAAGAAATATATAAATAATTATAAAAGAAAAATATATGATATATTAGAAGAAAATTTATGCTCTAAAACATTCATTAATATATAAAATATGGTATGGATATAATAATGATGGACAATTGAAGAATACTGGTACTGGTACTGGCAAGGAGGAGGGGGACAAAGTCCGGCAAGTGGGCCCCTAACCCCGGGGGTGGTAACCAATAAAGAAAGCTTATTAACCATCCATGTTGAATCTTCTGGTTTTCCGGATGAAATTCAGAAGGGATGTCCATTCAATGGAGGGAGCGTCTTGTATTCTGATTCTATCAGATCCTAACAATCTGTATCTTAGCGACGCATATCTATTACATTCGGCTATGTAGTGTAGAGCAGTTTCAGGAGCCTGCCCACAGGAGTAGCAGGTCTCATCCCCTGCTATTCCACAGATCTTTAAGTGTCTTTTAAGCCTGCAGTGACCTGTAAGTACCCCGATAAGCAGTCGGAGTTCCTTTCTGTTGAGGCCCAGCAACCACTTGGTTCTAGAAGCAGACGGTTTTTTAATTAGTTCCTTAGCCTGTCTGAGGCCTATGCACTCCCTCCACTCCTTACCTGCTATTTTTCATGTCCCATCATGGACCTGTTTGAGTGGCTACTGAACCCCTTTCCCAGTCGGATATACTAGGATATGAGCAGCTCACTTTAGAATCTAGAGTAAGAATTCTATTAAGTGGAGAACAACAATATTAAAGGATAGGAATCTCCTTGTCCATCACTTTGGCTGTTACTGAGTGCCCTGTGAGTACGCCCCGCACTTGCCACTGTCTGTTTTCTTTAATTCTTAGATGGGCCATAATCACTTCGCCCCTCAGCCATAGGTGATGCGGTTTTAGATATAAGAGGACTTCTAAAGCCTTGGTAGGTGTGGTACGAAACGCTCCCGTAATGCTCATACATGGCATCCTTTGAATTCGGCTGAGTGTCCGAACATGGACACACTATTCACACCCTATTCAGGGCTGTCCACCACACAATGCTTCCATATTGAATTATAGATCTAATAATCGCTATGTATGACCCTAGGTTTAAAGCCCCAGGTTGTGCCCACAGCGCGTCTAACATGCCAAAAGGATGCTATTGCTTTCCTTTTGGTTTCAGCCAAATGGGGGCCCCAGTTTAGTTTGGAGTCCAAAATAATCCCGAGGTATTTGACTTGTTGACTTAATTGGAGCTGTTTGCCAAAAAAGGTAGGAGTCCTAAAAGCATCCAGCTTCCGTTTCTTGGTAAAGAGAATCAACTCAGTCTTAGTTGGATTTACCAAGAGTCTAACTTCATTGCACCAAGTCTGAACAATATCGCAGGCAACCTGCATGCGCTCAAAGATGGTGGCAATAAACTAACCTGTTATGAGGATTACTCCATCATCTGCGAACGCCTGGGCAGAGAATCCGGCATCTAGTCTAGTGCCCTCTGAGACGGCTATTGTTCTGTTCTTCAAAACAAATCCGACCCATCTGACTATCGCAGCTGGGGCAGATATTTCTTTTAAGGCTTTGTAAACTGCCTCAGGCCTGGTCCTGCCAAATGCCCCTTCAACTTCGAAAAAGAGCACTAAGGTGGATTCTTTGTATACCAAGGCCTTTTCTATTTTTCCTACTAGGGAATGTAGGGCAGTTTCTGTTGATTTTCCCTGGAGGTAAGCATGCTGTTGAGGGTGAAGGGGATGGAGTGGTAAAACGATAAGGTTAAAATTAATAACAAAACAATAAATAATACATAAAACACTAAGCATAATAGTAGTAACATTAACAATAATAAAATGATAATTAGATAAAGTATAATTACAGATTTATAAACATGATAATAACAATAGTTAAGACAAAACTAAACATATTCACAATAAGACAAATATTACGATTAAGAAACAATATATATTTTTTTTTTTAATGAATTATATAGCAGGACTCACTGGTAGAACTAACAACTTATTTAATAAATATGAGCATGATAGGATTAGGGGAGGTATGTACAATAACAACCAATTAAATTCCTTTTTTACTAACATGAAAGATGATATAGATTTGATAGCTAAACAAAATGTTAATTATAAAATAAAATGTAAAAATTGCAACCAAATATATAGATAGAAGAAACCTAAAAAAAAAAGTACAAGAATAAATCAAAATATAAAAAACATCAATGTAACTGCCATAACCCAACATAGGATAGTTAATAAACATGATTTCGATTTCAAAAATACTTCTTTTTTCTCTTCCATACATTTGTCTCAGTGTGATTGTGTTTCCAGCCAATGGCACTAGGTGTCTCGATCTCTCGCCAGTAGTTTTTTTCGTCTCCCAATGCCAAGGAGGAATTCCTGGACCTACCTCTGAGCCTCCTGCCCATTGATTTTACCTCCATCGTTTTGATAGGGTCCCTATGGTGTTTCATGCGGCAGATGTGTCCAAACTCTCATCTGTCGGTTTTCTGTATAGGGCATATCTTTAGCTCTTCCCTGATTGTCTCATTTCTGATGCAATTTCTTCTAGTTTTTCCCACTACCCTTCTCAGGAACCTCATCTTACCTGCTGTGATCCACCTCTGCAGTTTTGCAGATAGAACTCAGCTCCATAAAGAAGGACCGGGAGGCACTCAGACTTAAACAGGTGTAGCTTTGTGTCTTGTTATTACATTTAAGAATTATAAAATTACAAGGAATGTACTTCACTTTAAACTAATAAATCTTTTAATTTATGTAGAATATGGTACCTGTGGTTATTATTTTTTTTAATTACATAAAATTTTCTATAATTTTTCAGGTTTTATTACAAAAATGGTCTAAAAACATATACATATATCTGTACCCTGGAAGTATAGGACACCATATCCTTTTTTTATCAATTTACCATTATTAGACATCTATATATAACTTTTTTGTTTTACCCATAGGTATAGATGACTATGTCCTAGAACAGTTGTGAGGAGAGTTACGTACATACTTTTAAAAGAACAATATGTCCACTTTTAATCGGAGGGAAACTGTTCGAACTGCTCTCCTGTAAAGTTAACGAAATGTGATATAGTGTCCTATACCTCTGAGGTACAGTTATGTATACACACATATATTTTTTTCTATTACTATCAAACTGAATTTGCCAACATTTGTAGAGTTCATATAAAGTTTATAATAAAATAATTTTTTGCTAAAAACTTTGAAATGATACACTTTCAACATTTAAATAATTTATTGGCCTTTTCTGAAATATATTCAAGAAAAATTAATCAAAATATTTTCATTTTAGTTTTACTATTTTTGGGTTTTCCTAATTATGTGGTATACTTTTTAGGCAATGGAAATGGATGGCATGAAAATACCTTTATTTAAAAGTGATGGAACAACCCTATATTTGATGAGAGACATCGCTTCTGCTTTAGATCGCCTTAATAATTATGATTGTGATACTCTCATGTATGTTGTTGATAAAAGTCAATCTGAGCATTTGAGTAGACTTAAATTTGCCATTTCTAAATTAGTAGACAAAACTGTAGTGCACATACCATTTGGTAGAGTTACTGGGATGAGTACGAGAAAAGGCACAAGTATTTTTCTTGCAGATATATTAAATGAAGCTGTAAAGATAATGGCCAAACAGCAAGTCAATTCTCCAAGTAGGCATGTTTTAAGTAATTCAACAATTTGAATAGTTGTTTCCAATGACCAGTTTTGCATTGAATAATAAATTTTAATGGTTATATTTAATTAGATTATAGTTTATATAAAAGGGGCTTTGATGAAATTTCACACCCTTGACCACTTATATATTATTAAGCATCATTACATGTAAAATTGTTTTATGCATTTAGATATATAAATATCACACTATATTATAAAAGTTAGAAATGTCTGTTCTCTAAATGTTGGCGAAAGTCTTCTATTAGTTTTTGGTTTAACTTAATTATAATATTTTGTTTTAGTATATCCAATTAGATAAATGCATTTAATTTTGGATTTCTATTAATTAAATTTTGCTTAGTAAGACATGCATATAACTACTTTTTAAGTTTTATAAGGTTCTTGATATTTTATTTGTGTTTCAGATACTAGAAGTTCAGATCCAGAAGTGACTAGAGTTCTTGGCATAACCTCTTTATTGGTTTATGTTTTAAAACACAGAAGGGATCGCAATTTCCAGTTTAATTGGCAAAATGCTTTACAGGTAAAATCTACTACTTTTTTTTAATATACATGCTTAGTGAGTTCATTTATTTGAAATATCAAAGCTTTAGTTAATATAAAAATTTTGAATTCAAATATCTGTATCCCCTGGCAGGGTCGTAAATAGCAGGTGGGAAGGTGCCAAATACCACATTCCTCAGCACAAGGGTGGCCTCAAGTGGGAGTTGGGGATTTTTTCAGTACAAAATTATAACAATAAAATGCAATATCAAACTATATTAAATTTAGGAATACAATTAATAACTAACATTGTATTATTATTTATAACATGCTGCCACATCTTCAAATTTTTAGTAAGAATATTAAGGGACCTCATAGCTTGGCTACCACAGGCCTCCAAAATCATACTTGTGCCACTATCCCTTGGTGAATAAGTTTTTAAGTTAAAAACTCTAACTTTTCAAGACAGCAGTTTCAAATTTTAATTTACATGAGACTTCGTAGAAATCTCGTAAGTTCAAATAGCGATATCTTCCAACCACTTTAATTTCTGATTTAGCCATTTGTATACAATGTAGAAATCAACTTTTAAAGCCCAATGGTGGACCTCTCTCTTTTTGGGAGTTATCCGCATATTCACAGAGTGTAAATATGCGTTCTTATTGATTAAAAAGATTTTTTGTACTTATATTATTTAATTACTGATTTATTTGGTTTGTGAGAAATTGGTTTTCCCCTTCCTCTTTTTAATTGAAAATTGCAAAATAAATTGAATTAGTGATAATATAGTTCATGTGTATTTTATGTGTTACTACTGTTTTCTAAATTTATGTTTAAAAATCTTTGTTTTGACTCACAATTAACTTTGCTATTTATTTATAAAGAATTACATTATCTAATTATCTAGCTATAAATTGTCACTAAGCATAAATGTTCTTAACTATGTGAAATCTTAGGCTTCAGGTGATACTGGAAGTAAACTGCAGTATACTCACTGCCGCTTGTGCAGCTTAGAAGAAAAGTGTGGAGTTTTTATACCTAAAGATGTCAATGCAACAGTTCTTATGGAACCGATTGTGTTTGAACTAATTTATGAATTGACAAGGTAAAATATCAGCGTTGCGTATGATTTTCTTTGCTTCTTTTTACTCTGCTTTTGTCTGATCTTACATAAATTAGAATCTTGAAATTTTTCTTTTCCTTATTTCATCTGAAATTTAGCTGTTTTCTATGCATTAGACAATGAGATATTCAAACAAAATAAAATAATCCATAGAAATCGTTTATATTTAGCATCTTACATTTACATGGTTCTTGTGGTATGGGTGAAACATTAGTTGTTTTTTTTTCAAACATTATGAATATTTGAAAACATTTTACCGAAAATCAGCTATTATTATTAGTTAAAAGGAAGTTTGGTAAAACTTTACAATTTGGGCACATAATCACTGCCTCAGGCTGAACTTACCCAAAGGTCGCCGCACTACCACTCTCTAGCACCATTTGTTCTAACTAACTGCTTTGTATTCAATTCTAACATTCGTATTCATCGGAATGATTAAAATTATTACTGGTTTAAGTAGATTTTATTTAAAATTATTAATGCTGTCAACTTCCGCTCACTACGTTCTCCCAAGATATAAAAAAAAAACACCAACAGATCCTTTTCAGTTGAGGTCGGGGCCTTACCATAATTTCAATGATTACTGCTTTAATTAGATCACAGCTGTCAACTTCTGTTCACTATGCTCGCTCAAGAGATATACAAACCCCCAAAAGTTCCTTTTCAGATAATACGTAATAATTGAAAGGAACTGAACATAAATTAACATGAGGCAATATGAACGATATAACCAAATATGGTGGTTTCACAAGAGCGAGGTTGAGCAAGGAGTGTTAACGTGTGGAGTTCTAATGTGAGAGTATGTGTCCCGGTTCAGACTTAAAAAACAGAGGGAAGAGATAGCACTGAGGTAGCGATCGAAAGATATCGATTGCATACCTCTGTCAGAAAATTAAACACCAATCATCATTTAACACCAGAAATTTATGATTGGTGAAAATATTTTTTTTTATACTAAAAAAATTTGGCTATACTGCCGCCAACAGCCATATTAATTTTCCTTGTGGCATAGCAGAGGTATCTGCTAAATGATTTCTGAGCTCTTCCTGACTAGTGTATCTACCTTCTTCATTCTCCCCTTGCATGCCTCACAGCCAAGGAACCCATTCAACATAACCTCATAGTGATAGGAGTTTGTTTTTGGAGCACTATATTATATCTGATTGATGGATCTACTACTCGATCATTGCAGTAAGATTCTAGCTCCTGGTATCCATAACTTTTAGTCTGAGAGACTTTTAAATCTGCCTTAAGAAATGGAAATACATACCTGAGGTTTATCTGTTCTTCATATTCCAGCTCTTGTAGCAGGAGTCACGATCATGGAACTTATGACCATTGAAACATACCAGATTAGTTATCTTTCAACTTGTAGTTAATGTATTCATAATGCAGCCTAATGTGATTATAAAACAGATGTGTATAAAGACATGTCTTCTAGTAGTAACAGTGTAAAATCTTGCCGTTTTCAGTTTTAGTCAACAATATTTATTTATTTTCTCTTGCAAGACTAGCGACATATAAGTGTTCTAGATTAGTTGATTTATCTATATAGTAATGCATTTCAAGCTGCCACCTAGAATAATGTCCGGGTTAATCAAAATTCCATTAAGTGGGTTGTCTTATCACTACTCTTTTCCTGTTGCTGGAAGTCAGAAGACCATTAGTATTCAGAAACTAGATATTGGGGTAATAATATCATTTACTTATCCTTGAGTATAATAAAAGCCTGTTTTCTACAACCAGATATCGTAAGAGTAGAGATAACATACTAGTACTTTGTAAACACTAAGTTTTGACCACAATTTGAGCGCTTTAGTAGTCCAGTGAAATGTTCATTTTACCTTGCATCGAATAAGATAGTTTTGATTTTTTGATGTGTTAAATATGATAGATGGCTTATGATAAATCCGTTTTTGACATCGACAGACCTGGATCATTTTGAAATACTTGAGAAACTAGGCCCGGTGCACATTGAGACGCAGAACAGGGCAGTATAATTTCTGTGGCTTATGTAGTAGAAGGAACATTGGGTCACACGTTGCCTCTCTGGCACCAGTCACAGAAACTGTGCTCCCCTGCTCTGCATCTCAATGCACCCCCAGCCTTAATGTTTAATAACTAAATAATTACACAGACACTGTAGAAGGAAAAGAAAAAAATAGTATGTTAACTCTTTAAAATTTTCGGATATTATAGCTGATTTTCTATTTTTTTTTATTCTTTAATTGATGAGCTACCTGTTGATATACCATGCGTTAATTTTTATTTTTATTCCTTTGTTAATGTTTTTTTTTTTTTTAAAAGGTTTCAGGATGTCATTTATAGCTGCCAAAATGAGTTAGAGTCTTATTATTTAGTAAATTATGTATTTAAATTATGGTAAGTATACTTTTTTTATTTTATTTATTATAAGCTATATTTAATTTATCACTAATGCTTGTCATGAATTTTTCACATTTTTTTTTTTTTTTTAATTTGGAGGAAGGTGTTACAGTGAAAAATTTTAGTTATTCAAATATGTGGTGCAGAGGTGGCCAAACTTGGCGCATTGGGTGATTACTAGTGGCAGATTATAATATTTGCCAATAAAATGTTTTTTAAATTAGCATCACATTCCAATTGGCATTACTAGTCTAGTGGCATTAGCCTTTTACTTCGACATTCAAAACAAAAAAGGTCTGATGGTTCTACGGTATTTGTTATCCTCCCCTTAGTACTTTACTTTACTTTCATTGGCGCTACAGTCCGATGTGGACTTTCGCCAGGTGGCTCGGTCTTGTGCAGCCTCTTTCCAAAAGAGTCTGGGCAACCTTGCTGACAGCATCCTTCCATCTCAGTCTTGGTCTTCCTCTTCCTCTCGATCTGGTCCAGCTTCTCTACCAGCAGTTTCTTAGGGATTTCTTCCTTATCCATTACTGATACGGGGCCTGCCCATCTCAGTCGACCGCACTTCATAAAGCGTATGATGTTTACTTCTCCCAAAGAGTTCATATATCTCCCTGTTTTAACGCATCCTCCACTGGTTCCCTTCGTTTTTAACAGGTCCAAATATACAGCACAAAATCTTTCTTTCAAATATAAGAAGCTCTTTCTCTTTACATGTCAGGGTTCACGTCTCTGAAGCTTACCTTAGCACTGGTCGTATGAGTGTTTTATAAAGGTAGCACTTGGTCTGGCGAGACAGGGACTTACTGCCAAGGTGTTTTCTCAGTTCAAAATAGCAGCAGTTGGCCTTCCGTATTTGTTGGTAGATCTCAAGAGGTATCTTATTTGTACAGCTAACTAAATACGTAAACTGATCTACATTTTCGAAGGCGAACGGTCCGATTGTTAGTGAGTTTTTTCTTGATTTATAACTATCCCAATATCCATAGCTTCTTCCACTAATTCAATCCCGTCCTATCAGGTCACTTTCTTTTGCCTTTTACCCTCCTCTCCACTGAAGCTGCTGAGTTTGACAAGTCCTTTCTAGTCAGAGCTGCCATACTCTAGAACTTTATCCCTACTGCTACATCCATCATGCACCAACAGACACCTCATCCAAATCCCTCCTTTTCCATCACCTTGCTCGATCAAAATAATCATTGCACTGTACTTTTGATATTAACTTAAACTTTCTTCTTTAATAGTTGTTTCCCTTGTCTTTGTTTCGTTTTTTTATATTTTTTTGCTGTTTTTCTTTTAATTTATTTTTAAAAATTCCATTTCCCTGTTTTGTTTTTCTAGAATTACCACTTATATAAACTTGTAAATATGTATATAAATCATATTCTGTAGGGCCGGCCACTCTGGCCTGATCATTACAAATGTATCTGTAACTTATTCTAAATCGACTCTAGTCCCAGAATAATAAAAAAAATTTCATTTCATTTCAAGTGTAATGCTGTTTTTAATAGCTTGGTTGAATGCAATTCAAAAGTTGAGTTATACCTTAGGTATTTTGAAATAAAAAATACTTAAAAATTGAGGAGAATTTAAAAGATGTTTATAGGGTACTTTTTGTTACAAATTTAGTATGGAATCAGCTCTCAAAGGTTTGTCACTCATGAACTTTATATCTTATATAATTCAATATTAAAATAACAATTGGGTGTTGCTAAAGCTGAAATCTTGATGAGCCTTAATGTTGAGAACAATCTTTACATATCATACACAAAACTAATTATCAGTAATGGATCTACTTATCATTATATATTGTTACAGAAATAAAAATTAAGTGCTTAATTTATTTTTCTAGTTCAGTGGAGTTTTCTTCACACACATAAAACTCCTCTTCTTAAATAAAAAAACTTTTGTATCTTAGATTTCAATTACATTATAGTAATTTTGTTTTGCATGCTAAATTTATAAATTTCTTAATGGATAATATTTTATATTTCCAGCAACACAGTGAGTCGTTGTTTGAAAAATTTACCTGTAAAGGGACAGCCTTCAGATATTGCTGAACAACGATTGTTACTTTTCCATACAGCTAAAAACTTTCTGCATTCATCGATGAAGATTCTTGGTTTACAACCTCTTAATAAAATGTAGTCATTAAGAAATTGTTTTTATATTCATTTTATTTTACCAAATTTTTCTCAATCTTTGTTAAAATATTTAGTTCTAATTGATATAATTCAATAGAACCTCTTCTTTAAAAGTCGAACTTACAGCTTCCTTTTTCAAAAATGAGTTAGATGAAATTTCATTATCCCACTTCTAAAAGTTTGGACATTATACAGGGTGTCCAGCAACCTTGAAGATCGGGAATTCTGCTTGAATTTTTCGCATAGGGAATTATGCTTGGAAAACAGCCAGTCATTATGAATTTTTGGTTTTTAGTCTCATAAATCCTTTTTTCCATCAGTACTAAGCAACAAGTGTATAAAATATTGGGAAGGTTGGTGTGGCTGTTTCCCATATCATTTCTAATTCCATGAAAGCTAAAAAAAGCCCCTCTGCTCTAATTCTGTCCATCAGTCCCTCTCTCTCAGACTCACACTCATTCTATGTTCTATCTAATCTCACCGAATCGCTAAATGAATTAGGGATGTCATGGAACAGTAAAATAATGTATTGGTTCCTAACAGCTCTGAGTTTCAACTAATTTACCCTCGTCTTCTTATAATATGTTCGCCGGTTCACCCCTTGCCTTTGAGACCGAGGGTGGAGTGACAAGACTGAGGGGTTGCCAGGATTCATAAGTTTATGAATAAAATTGTTGTGAAATTTATTTCGATATGTGAATTTTATTTATTTACACTTTGAATTGTTTTTTAACTGTATTTTCTAGTTTTTTTTTTGGCGATGTGTTGAGCCCTCAGTGTAGTGTAGTGCAAGAAATAAAGTAACAATTTTTCATTATCAAACAGTAATAAACCTTTATAATTATTCAGATTCATTCTAAATTCCAAATTTTATATTTTTTCATAAGCTGACCAAATACAACATTTATGATTCCAATTTTATTTTAAATTTAATCCAATAAATTGATGAAAAGCGCCTTCACTGGCACAGTTCACAGCATTGAAATCCTTGAATTTTTTCATGTTATATCGCTGGACACCCGATTATAGAGCATATTAAGAGGTGAATTTTTAGTGTTTTGCATTGCCATATCAATGACCACACAAATTGTACTGTATTGTAGATGTTATGTAGAACTGCATTGATGTTTCTTTGTAATTACTTTAAGTATTTTGACAATGCTTGCAGAAGTTGGAAAATATTGATTCTTTTTACTGATGTTGAAAAGAAAACTTTATTTCATTTCTTAATAACTATACTCACTATTTGGAGGGCATGATCTGTAAGGACTTACGGTATCGAGGGCGGGTAGGGTAAAATTGTTGGATTTAAATTGTTCTAGTTGATGGAAAGAGTTTTTTACCTCATATATTTGGACTAAGAAATTGTAGGGAAAGTAGAAGGTATTTGCTAAGTTTGGAGGTGAGAGAATTAATATTTAAAATAATGAGCCGAAGAGCTTTCAAGGTTTTCATTCCAACATTAAAGGCATTTCTCTAAGGTTAGAGTAACCTTTCTAGCTTTGAATTTAGGCCCCTTGTTACTTGTAAGAAACTAAAAACATTTTTATCTACTGATAGAAAGATTTTTCAAGTATGTAGGAGGCAAATTACTTGTAAACTTGACAATCCTTTATTATTTTGAACTTTGGTTAAAATGTATCAATTTTTAGAATCACTACCTGTACATAAAAGAAATGGAAGCCCAGCCTTTTTTGTTTACAATTCCTATGTTTAGTTAAAAATAATTTTTGTACGCAATGCTTTGTATTTTGGAAGCCCAGCCTTTTTTGTTTATAGTTCTTATTTCTAGTTTAAAATAATTTTTGTACATAATGCTTATGTACATTTTGTTCATATGCTTATGCTTATTTTTCTACATTTCGGAAAGGATATGTTTAGTTATGTTTTAATACTTAAAAATTTATTAAATATTCCATTGTTCTATTTTGATAAAATTTCGTTGGGTGTTTTTAAAAAGAAAAACGTTGTATTCAGTGGTGTAGCCTGGATTTTGTTTCGGGGGAGGGAGGGGAGGGAAGTCCATTCAAGGATCTACTTTAAAGAAACCCAACCCAACGGGTTTGTAAGAGAGCCCTATTTAAATATAATGTTCTCTATGCCTAGGGATATTATTTTTACTTTCCCTTACCTATATACGAAGTATATAGTTAGGGGAAGTATTGCGATCGTGAAAATTTTCGAATTCGAGTTTTCGACGGAAATACATGTTTTAAGGTCCCCTGAGTCCAAATGACCAAGTCTCGCAAAATGGTCTGTGTTTCTGTGTGTATGTGAACAGTCTAGCTCAAAAACGAAAAGTTGTACGATACTGAAATTACGTATTTAAGGTTGGCACATGCATGTAATGTTACAGCAACATTTTCATCAAAATCGACTTACCGGAAGTGCCACTTTATATAATCGATTTTACACTTTTTTACAATTTTCTCGAAAATGGCTCTAACGATTTTGATGAAACTTGTCTAAATTATTCTACATAAAGATCTTTAACTTTTAATTTATGCAGTAAATCACAGAGAAATTGCAGGGAAAAAAGTTATGATGAAAAGAATATTTTATTTGCGCATAGCTTAAAAAGTATGCATTTTACGGTAAATTATGTATAGAATTATATGAAAGGTAATTAAATTATCTAAAAAAAATTAAAAGAATCATCAACATCAGACCAGTATTAGCAAAGATACAGCGCACCGGACTAACCGGAAATAACTATTATGTCATGGATTTTACACTTTTTTATATTTTTCTCGAAAACGGCTCTAACGATTTTGATGAAACTTGCCTAAATTATTCTTCACAAAGGCCTTTAACTTTCCATTTATGTAGTAAATCACCGAAAAAAAGCAGAGAAAAAATGATGAAAAGAATATTTTATTTGTGCATAGCTTAAAAAGTATGCATTTTATGGTAAATTATGTATATAATTGTATGAAAGGTAATTAAATCATCTAAAAAACAAAAAAAGAATCATCAAAATCGGACGAATAATAGCAAAGAAACAGCGCATCGGACTAACTGGAAATGGTAATTATATCATGGATATTACAATTGTTTACGATTTTCTCGAAAACGGCCCCAACGATTTTGATGAAACTTGCCTAATGTCTTCTCCTTACAGTACTTTAACATTTTATGTATGTAGTATATCACCGAGAAAATGGAGAGAAAAAAGTTATGATGAAAAGAATATTTTTTTGCGCATAACTTAAAAAGCATGCATTTTATAGTAATTTATGTATAGTATTGTATGAAATATAATTAAATTATCTAAACAACAAAAATATAATCATCAAAATCGGTCCGGTATTAGCAAAGATACAGCGCATTGGATTAACAGGAAGTGGCAATTATATCTTGGATTTTATAATTTTCTCGTAAACGGCTCAAATGATTTTGATGAAACTTTTGAAATTTTGATGAACAGCAGCACAAGACCCTAGATGGATAACCGAGCGTATCTGAAAGGAGACGGATGCGACCGAACCTTCTCCCACCAATCTGTTATAAACAATATACTCTCTAATAAAGTAATTTAAGAATACAAAAGCGGAAATTAACTTAATAATTTCTACTTTCATATTATTTAATGGAAAGAAAATATTCCCATGAAAACTAAACCAAAACTTTTAAAATAAATTTGCAACTTGACAAAGTTAAAATATATAGGTAGTGTACAGAATTGTACTTAAATTGTTTAAAAAACTGCTTTATTGTACTGAAGTGGGAGAAGGTGTGAAGAAGTGAATGCTGCTGAGTTTATTTCAAGCATTGTTTATGTGAACTTTTTAAAATTATATTAAAAAGATAATTATTATAGGACGGTAAGGAAAAGTTGTGTGATGCACGCACCGCACCAGATTTTTTAAATAACATTCAAATAGTTTTAAACAATTTTTGTTTGCATATAAGAATAAGTAAAATTATTTATTAAGTATGAGCGGGAGTGGAGAATCCGGACTGCTGAACACACTCTATCTACGCCACTGGTCGTATTCTTTCCATTTTCTCTCAACATCATTCTTAGCAACAGAAAAGTCAAACTTACGCATCAACCTAATATAGACGTATCAATATTAGGAAAAGAATAAGTATATATTTATTTATTTTTCTTGAAATACCTAATATCTCTGAAATTGGTTTATATGAATATCAAAAAGAATGCGTTAACAAAAAAATGATATACTGAAACTTTATTTTCTACAAAACCTAAGTGAAAAATTTATAATAGAAAAATAAGCTCTCCTTAATGTGTCGTTTACCCTAATATAAAATCTATTATTAAATTAATTTGAAATGTAAAATTCACTTCTAACGAAAGTAGGACTCCTGGTAACCACCGTAGGGCTGTCCTACGAAATCTATGGTAATCCTACCTCCATCCATAACTAAAAATGAAAATAGAAATTTTTTTTTTTAGACCTCAAATATTAGTGAATTTATGGTAAAGTAATATTTTCACATTATGTCTTAACTTTTTTTAAAAATTGTTTATTCTTTTAAGTTTTACATTACAAAATGAAATACTTTAGTCACATTATTAAAATTATACATTATGATGAAATCATTTTAAGATCAAGTAATGTTATACACAAACCACAAAAATGATGTTTCATATAAACTTCCGATATCAGTGGTTACTTTTTTTTTTTTTTTTTATTCTCCACTTTTACTTCCTTCCTCTCATGTTGCCCGGGGCGGACCGCTCTCCTCGTCCCCGCTTTGGGGCGCCACTGAGGTTAACCAAAAATAAATTTAAACATCATTATCTCTTATTTATTCATTTTTATTTACTTCTCTCGAACAAATCGAGATTCCATTAGCATTATTTTCAATTTTCATGATTAACTCTTTTAGTGATTTCTGTTCTTCTAATATTGACACAAGTATTCCTTTAAAATTTTTAATTTCTTCATTGTTATCATATAAATTTTCTTTTGATTGAGTATGAAATAACTGAGAAATCGCTTCAATTTTTTTGTAAATATTTTGAAGACTGTTACTTACATTAACTTTATTTTGCCTGTTACTAACATTGCTTAAAATATTTTCTATGATACCCTTTGGGAATATTACATCAGACTGAGAATGTCTTGCAGGATTAATTATAACCGTAGTTGTAACTGCTCTCCGTTCTGATAATTTTTTCCTCCATTTTTGGGGAAGAGAATCGAGTTTCTTGGAATATAAACAAAGCTCTAAGAAACTAAGAAATCCTGCTTGTTTGGCTAATTGCTGAGTCCGACCTTGGGCTTCCAATTGTGATATATCATTCACAGAGAGACCAACAATAAGATTCATCATTACCATAGCAACCAATAATGCAAACGTTACGAACATGAGTCTTCCAACCACAAAGAATGCCGTGGGTTCATGAATATTTTCGAACATGCTCTCATAATCAAATTCGTTCATCATAACAATAACTTTCACTATAGCTTCAAGAATATTTCTGAAGGGAATACTTGCTTCAAAAAGGATCTGGAATGCGAAAGCGAATCCAATCATCAAAAATCCAAACGTTATCAGTACCTGAAACAAAAATATATAGTAACATTATATCTATGCCATACTATTATTAAAACACTGAAACAAACTTTTGTTAACTAGAATCATTACCAGAAAATATGCTTATAAATATATTGAAGGATTGCACTTTAGACAAATGACAAATATTATCAGTGCATAACCTTCATTATTATGTAGAGCAAGACTATTGCTATAAGTTTTAGTTCTCTTCTCAAATCTAATGTCAACTTTTCTACCTTTAACCTAAATGATTATCCTGTAGAAACTTTCTGTTCCTCTGTTGAGAAATTCTATATCACCCAAATTTCCCGACGGTCAATAGGTACACTTATGTTATTCCATCACTCCGCTCCTCCTTTACCAGCTTTCACATAAGAACCTTATGTTCTCTCCCTAATTTTCCACCACTTTGACAATAGCTGTATGGTATACGGTGTTCTCTCGATGGGACTCGAAGAAAAAATTAAGCGAGCCATGAACTGCTTTATTAGCTTTGTATTCGATACCTTGAAACGCTGTTGGTTCCCATCTCTACGTCTTGTAAAGCTGGCTTCACCTCTCCCTTCTAACACAATATTTCCTTGTATCATACCTTTATCAAATGATCAATACCCTTCCTATATCTACAATCATCTTCAATTCAAGTTCTCAATCTATTCACAGCACACAAGATATCGTCTTTCTGTTTTTTATATATTATATACTGACCCATAAAACTGCAACATTCCTTTCTTGTCCGGTCCACCACATTCTGATATCCTCCTTTTTTTTTTCTCAATGCTCATTCAAAACCTTTTTTTTTTTTCTTTTTTGCAAAACCTTTTAACAATACAAGTAGATGCTCATTAACAAAGGAATATTCGGTTAATGACTTTGGTTTCTATGTCTCATGAAATTAATTGTTTTTTAATTTTTTATTTATTGAAAGAATACAATTTATAAAATATATATTTTTTTGGGTTTTATTGGAAGTGTATTTGTGTTTGCATACGTTAATTTAGATTTATATAAATATTACCTTTCTATCAACTATTGACTTTAGAAATGATCTCTGGTAACTAAAAATTCTTGGAATATAAATAGATACCTATCTGACTTCTTAATTATTACTACCTTCTTCCACTAAGTTTTTTCTAAAAAAAGGTGAAATTAATAAATAAGAAAAAATAAATCTTCTACTATTAAACATTAATATTTTACTAACCTTTATAACTTTGGATGCTACTCTTGAAAACATTAAGACGTAAAAACCCCATGATGGCCATCGAGAGATCAGAAAGAGAAGCTCGATCCAGGAAAGCAGCACTGTTATGGAAGCCAGGTAATGTATCCAATAGATTTTCGGATTTAATGCTTCTAGGACACATGCGCTAATGATGACGGACCATTTTACCCATGATTCACAATCAAGGATATAATAACGTTTTAATTGGCTTGCGTTGATTATTTCCTGAAATATCGTAAAATTTGATATAATTCAATTTAATTCCTCAAAATAATATAGAAATATAGTTTATGTATACTTACGACAGCTATTATAGGGATCAGACAGAAGAACATAATTATCCTAGCTACCATCGATATAACTAGATATAATGTAGTATCACTTTTTTCGATGAATGTTATATGTGATACAGTAGTTATTGACACTGTTAATGTGGTATATAAAAATATCATGAGAATAAAGTAGGTTCTCAGTTTCATCCACTTGAGAAAGAGAAAACTTTCCGTCAGTGGATGTGAAAGAAGACTTTCTTCCAGAGATTCTTTTCCACAATTGATAATAGCATCTATTACTTTGAGTTGTTTTTCGTACTCTCCATTTGGCATAAGAATGTCATACTTTAACTCTATTTCACAATCTAAGTCATGAACTGGAAAATTATTGATTGTAATATAACAATTAAAAATATCTTCTAAAAACTCAACAGGCTTTGGGACACAGTACTGAATTATGTCCAAGGCCGTGCTCTTTCCTGAATCATTAGGTACAGTTGCAGATATGTCGGCACCCATTAATAGCATATAGCGAACACAATCGCTGTGCCCCTGCCCGGCGGCAATGTGGAGTGGATACCAACTAGATTTGTTTTTAACTTCTAGTATGCTTTGATCGTGATCAACTAAAGCTTGAACAACTTCTAGGTGTCCTGATTTTGCTGCAAGATGAAGAGCCGTTTGTCCATCTGTTTCTAAGAATATATCAACTTTAACACGTAACATTTCTTTTACACAATCAACATAACCTTCTTGTGCAGCTATTTGCAAAGGGGTCATTCCTTTTCTCTCGTCTTTGCTCTTGATGTTCTTGCGTTCTCTACCTGGGCTTTCTAACAAGCATTGCAGGATTTCTCGGGAGTTGTTACGCACTGCTAAATGAAGAAGAGTGAGATCACCGGGTAACATAAATGTTGTATCTGCACCTTTGGAAACAAGTAACTTTACGCATTTCAATCGATCATTTTTAACAGCACAACAGAGAGGTGTTTCATGATTGTAGTTTCTTCTCTCCAAAATCTGAAACATTTAAAGCATTACAATGAAAAATTAAATTGAGCAAAAACAGTAATAATAAATAAAAAAATAATAACAGACACGAGAAGTTGATAAAAATAAGTTCTAATAGATATGATGTTCAGTGAAACTAATATAGAAATGGAAATTAGAGAATACTCTTCTTTAGATACTCTTCGGGCATGCACTTAAATATTTACATATTCTTTATACTTACATAATGCTTTAATATAGGTAAATATAAAAAAAACAAGTTATAATTCTACGATACTGTTATGTGACAAAATAAAATATATTTAGTTACCTGCTCAGCTTCCCTTAGGGAAAGAAGTTCTTCAAGAATACAGAATCTACCTCTTTCGGAGGCAATATGAAGGACAGTTTGGTTGGTATTTGTCGTAGCAGATACGATTGATCCAGCCTCTAGAAGTATTTCTACACCGTCCGTCCAACCATTATCAACGGCCAAGTGCAGTGGAGTTCTTCCCATAGCATCTCTTATGCCTGTGATTGACACAGTAAACTTAAGCATGTTCCTTAAAAGGGTTGATGAAGAGAGATTCACTGCCAGATGGACAGGAGACAGGCCGTCCTCGTCCCAGGTCATAAGACAGGCGCCTTTCGACAACAAATACTCAGTCAATTGAAGGTCCTCGTTCTTCACGGCTGTGTGAAGTGCTGTCACTCCCTTCCTTCGTTGGTTCATCACATACCCTTCTTTTAAGATTATATTAGCTTTTGGCATTTGTGCACCTCCAACAATTAAACTTTTCATTACCTTATGAATTTCACTTTCATTCATTTCTTTATTTTTATTGAATCTATAATCTCTTGTTTGGCTTGCATCGTATTCATCTGAAGATATTGGCTGAATGCCCGCAACATCCAGCGGCGATAAGCCTTTTCCGTCATGTATGCTCAAGCTAGCGCCTAATGACAGTAGGTATTCAACACATTTTAGATCTCCTCGCTTGGATGCAATATGTAGGGCAGAAGAACCCACTTCAATTTCTTCAAATAACTGTAAATAAGAGACTATTATGTTGCTAAGATAAGAATACTTGAATAAGTCTGAATATCTATTAAATGATTAAGCTCCTCTCTTCCCTCCCCCCCAAAAAAGTTCTCACTGAAAACCAACCATTTATGTTTCTTCGCCCATCTTGCCTTGATCAATCGAATACATTTTATTAATCTTAAACTTTAAACAAATTGAATATTTATGTCTTTTACTGTTATTCTTCAAAAGTATTAAATAATATTATTAATTAACATAAGTTGAATAAGCGTTTTGGGTCAATGATCACAATGCATGCTTATCAATATATCATTGCTTTTTAAACATATGAATTTAAAAGAAATGCGTTTACCGATACGTTTACTAATAATGATGATGTGGTCAAAGTGTATTGAACTGAAAATATCTTTTGTGTCTTTCCTTACCACTTTGGATGCTAAGTCCAATAAACAAATTCTGTGCTGCATGTTTTGCTAATATTGATCAAAGAAGAATTTTTTTGTTAAAGATTAGCTTTGTTGTCCATTTCTTCAAATGAGCATCTAGAATTATGCAGTTATAGTTTTCAAGTTATTATTAAACTAAAAAAAAAATATGTAAACCCATAAGAACATGCACAGAATACTTTTTGGCTCCGAAGTTATTCGCTATAATAATGGCCCGATTTCGATATTTTTTTATTTTTATTTGTAAAAAATTTAATTGCCTTTCAAATGACCATAAAATGATTTACCATAAAACGTATACTTATTGAGTTATGCCAAATAGAAAAACAAGTTTTTCGGCTATTGTGCATAGTGTGATCGATTTGTTACACAGGCATATAGGTGCCGAACCACTACAAAAAAAAAAAAAATCTAAATCGGTCTACCCACCTACAGACATACAGGTAGACCAATGGCCAAAATGCGTTTTTTTGGACTCAATAGTTTTTGAGATGTAAAGATCCGTTGAAAACTACACATTGAAAGTTTAACTCAATTTCAATACTTTTCTTACCTAGATGGTAAAGAAAATAAAAAAAAAAAAAA
Source organism: Rhaphigaster nebulosa (assembly GCA_948150685.1). Classification (NCBI taxonomy): domain Eukaryota; kingdom Metazoa; phylum Arthropoda; class Insecta; order Hemiptera; family Pentatomidae; genus Rhaphigaster; species Rhaphigaster nebulosa. The sequence continues at coordinate 57,600,171 of OX411310.1, read as the reverse complement.
TCGATAAGACAGTATTTAATTACAACTAGCTATGTCGTGCGGTATCACCCGCGTTAACTTTGGATTAACTCCTAAAATACAAAAGAATCTTTAAAATAATAACATATAATATGTTGTTCAGTCTCATTTGTTACAGACATTTTCAAGGAACATGTTCAAAAAGTTTCACGTTTTCACACCCTTTTTTCCAATACTCTCCCATTTTATTTACAAAATAATGTTTTCACACAAAATATTTGAATAGTCACAGGTCCCTTGCGGCCGGCTCTCGAAAACAGTAAATTTTAGAGCATTAAAATACAGGGCTTCCTAAACGAGGTATTGATGTCCGTGTCGAAATCTTTAAAACCGACTTGTCCGGTCTAGGTCCACCAACTTACAACGCTCAGAGGTTTAAAATAGGAAAAAAAGGAATTCATTTATTAAAATTTAAATTTATTAAAAGGAAATTAATAAATAAATTCAATCACTTTAAAATAAAAACCAAATCATAAATCTAATGTATGATTTCTTACCAATTCCTGATTTTCCTCATGATTATGGTTCCAGGAATCAATAGTATCTACATCGATGTTTCGATCAAATTGAGGCATTACAGGAGAATTGATCAATTCGCTATCTGAATGTAGAAGCGTCCTGAGGGCCAATAAGTTGCCAGTCACAGTTGCTAGGTGGTGTGGTTGGCGTCCTGCATGGTCTCGAAGTTGTGGATCTGCACCTGCACTGATCAGTATAGATAGAATTTCGTCATGACCCTTTGCAGCTGCGATGTGGCTTGTAGAGATCAAGCTCACTCGACATCTTGCATTCGGTGACGCTCCCTGAGATAGTAGGCTACAAAGAAAACCAAGAACAATAATTTAACAGAATAATTGTCTGATATAAACTGCCTGGTCTTCGAGATAACAACAATTCTTCCAGTTAACAGTTTATACTTTTGAAATCTTCAACTAGTTAAAGTTAATAAAGAAAATTCATAGAAAGAAAATAGATTGTTTTGAAAAAAAAAAAAAAACAACGAAATAATATTCATAATAAAAGGAAATATCTCAGAAATAACAATAATAATTATCAAGACTTCACTTGTTTAACCCGATCTCCAGAAAAATTAAAGTTTACGAGCCATTCCATACCTGCCTATAAAAATTGTGAATTAATGCAAGAAAGAGACCTCCAAAACTTGCGATTGCACTTCTTGAAAAAATAAGATGGAAAATAACAATGACTCACATCTACTATCAGATATTATAAGGATAGAAAAAACTTTTACAGCAACTTATACTAATAATGAAGCAGCAATAACTTATGGAATAGTTATCAATATGGTCAATGAGGGACGGGGCTGAACTGATTGTCACTGCAACTCATTTATATCATTTATGATTTGCCCTTTTTTCTAGATGCCCCTAATAAATTTCAATCACAGTAGCTCTTTGGTATTTTCAGTTATGGGTAATGGATCTTATCCAAGTGATTAGTGTATAGAAGACTATGGTTTCACATTTACAAAGAATATCTACATGCCTGTTCTCCATCAGACACAGACGACAGACAGATAGAATCTCCAACATGTCAAAGACCTGTGAGATGGCAACTAGTAAAAATTTTTCCCGACATCCACAATAGAGCAACCTTATCACCCTTTGGCCATTGCGTGATCGTATATTAAGTGCCGCTTAACTGTATGATAAATAACATTTCCTTTAATAAATTTGTTTTTGGCTCATCACTTAGCAAAAACCTTGCAACACTTTGGTCATACTCTTCAGGTCCTCCCTTGGTTTTTTTAATTATTAGAGGTTTAGACCACTTCCAATTTTTTCTCTCGATAAATCGTGAGCGAGAATTTTTGATGTTTAGGTTCCATAAACCTGTTCCACTACAACCCACGAAGGGTCTTGGGTTCAGTGTTTAATAAGAACCGTACTGTTTCTAAGCCAACGGTTTTGCAATGAGGTGATTTGGCCGAGATCACGCTCAACCGCCAGGTTTTTTCCCAATTAAGAGTACCCACTTTATAGAGGCTGGATTAACCCCAGGAGGGTCTCCCGATCTCACAGGGTATATTTGCGGTTGATAACAGAATAAATAATTATCTGCCATAGCTGGTCTCGAACCTGGGGCCGGGAGCATGGTAACACAGTGCCTTACCACTGAGCTACTACGCTCCGATTTCAGGTTTCATAATAAACTGAAACATAAATTTCTATTTTGGCGCTTAAGTCTTAATATATAATGGACCATAACTCGCAAACGGTACAAGATATGAAAAAAAATGATAAGGACAAAATTTGTTCGTAACTCATGCACAACGAAAATCTTCTATGCGTTTTTTGCCTATGAGAAATCTGGAAGATCTTATTCTCAATGTAATGGGTAGATGTCACATGTGACGCCATTTTGGATTCATGACGTCATATAAACCAAACAGCGCTATTTGAAGTTAAACACAAGGAACCACACCATAATGTAGTATATAATAAAGGGATCCCACATAGTCGCACTTTCCCTTCATAAGTAACTTGCTTTGACACCTATGTGCTTGTCGCTTACTCCGTCCCTCATGAAGGTGCAATGGGAATCGATAATCTGAAAACTAGAAAACAATATTGCATTCATATGAAGATAAAATATTTTAGGAATCATTCCTTACAATGAGTCATATTATAAAAAAAAAAATATCTTGTAAAAAATTACCTTGAACGACATAATTTATCTTATCGATGACAGACTAATTTCAGATTAAATTGCGTAATCTAAATAGCTGTCTCAGCTTAGGGTGCTAAGATGTACAAATATTATGGGCAGCTTTTTAGATTATCAAACTGTAACAAAAAATAAATCTACGCAAGGAACTACTGTCATATACCTATCAAAAATGTTTGAAGAAAAAAAAAACGTTTATAAAATTTATCAATGAACTGTTGAAAAAATATATTTGAAAACAACCTAGTTAGTCAAATGAATGTTTAAAAGGAGACGATTGATTACAAAAATTTCATATGTCAATATACGTGTAAACAAATATAATTTATATCTATCAATAATAAAAAAACAATAGATTTATTAGAATGACTATGTATTAAGTACAAACAAGATGAGGACTTTTGCCAATCCATCAGATTCTGTCAGATGAAAGGAATATGTTGCGAATTGGGAGAAGGAAGAGGAAAATGGATAAGAGGAATGACCAGCCTCCCTGATATTAGTAAGAGTGTCCAAAACAGAAAATGTAAATTGAATGATCTACAAATGACCAATGAACCAAGAAGATCATGGAATGGTACCCAAGACAATGGAAACGAAGAATAGTGGCCCCAAACTAACTTGAAATGAAGAAATATGAAAGACTTGTGGAGAAGCGATATGGCCAAAGCAATTGCAGTTGAAGGGATAGAAAATAAAAAATAATGGAGTTGGCACATGATGAAATTTGGTGGAATGATTTTTTTCATAAGGAGAGAATATTCTTTCTCCTTTTTTCATTTTTATTGTATATTATTTTTTTCTGAAATATAGGATTTTTAGTTAGACTCAATGAGAATCTCAGTTACCATCAGATTTTGTGCTCAATGTTAGTTTTAATTTAATTTATTGATTGATTAATAATAAAATTATTGGAGATCGTGGATTTTTGCTTGTTTATTATCACTCTATTGAACGGACACACAGTGGGACGAAATTAAAAGCGGTCAAAAACTTGTTTTTTATACTTATTTTCTATGCAAATAAAAATTTACATCTAAATACATACATGTATATAAGTAAGACAAATTGTCCCAAATTTTTAAAACAATATATCCATCAGCAACGCCGATATTCTAATATAAGCTTAACAAATTGTGGAAATTGGTGATAAATCGCACTAAAAAAAAGTGTTTGAAGTACAGAGGCGAATCATCACAGTAAACAGATGCTATTTTGTCTTGGCAAAAACAATAAGAAGCCATTTTCTGTCGAGAAATACAAAAATCATTCGGTATAATACATTAATTAGACATACATTAACTTATGCCTCAGAGGCAATGACCCTTATCACGTGCGGATGGCTACAGTTGCAGGTATTTGATAGAAAGAATGTTTGGACCTGTGAAAGATGGCGACCAGTAAAGGCTGATGCACAGTGCAGAGATGTACCAAATGTACTGGGAACGGAATGTGGTAGAATATATAAGATTATCAAGACTGCGATGGGCTGGGCATGTCGCCAAAATGGATGATTCTTCACCAACTAAGAAAATACTATTGGGGTATGTGGACGGAAAAAGAAAGAGAGGGCGGCCACAATTGAAATTGGCTAACGAAGTGGGTGCCGATGTACTGAAACTTCTTGGCACAAGAACTTGGCAGACCCTTACTCAAGACAGACAAGAGTGGAGGTGGATCTTGATGCGGCGAAGACCCGTATCGTGTTGTAGTGATGATGATGAAATGTGTGTGATGATGTGTGATGATGATTAAAATAAAGCGTTTTGTTTTCATTCTAAAATCCTTATAATTAATCCATATGCATTCATGCCTACGGCATGTTAGCTCTAGTGAATGAGTATACATTATTTGTTTCACAGGCTCTAAATATTTTCCTACTCAGCCCAGTAGAGATATAATTTTGGATTCCAAAAAGTAGAGTAATGATTGTGTGTATTGCCCCTCTCACGAAAAATTCAAGTTTTCAATCTCCCAGACCTTGTGCGTTGTCCGCCATAAAAAAAACAACAACAAAAAGTAAGTACTAAATACTTTTTTCAGTTTTTCCTCAGTAACTAGCTTTCAGAGTATTTTAGGCAAAATATCGTAATCACCAATATTAAAGAATATTACATTTCTTTAAAGTTTTATAGGTAACGCATTGGAATAGTCGGAAAAACTACTGAGATACGGGGTCGTGAATATCTGCCAAAATGTCAACAAAAAAAACCGGTAGCAAAAAGGTGGATATGTCAGTGGTTTCGACTTAATAACTATTTTTTAGTGTAAAATTCATTATACCCAAACTTGTATAGTATTAAATTTCCTACAAGATTCATAAAAAATATTTGTAGTTACTCTGATTAGACGCTAAGAAATATTGAAATAACAATTTTAGAGAAAATGGACTGGAAACTAAAAATACCATCCACTTTCCAAACTGGTATATCTGGATGTAATATAATCTGCAATCTATTATCTATGTAATATATACGTAAAGTTCACAAGATGCAGGTAAATTCTGGCGGAATTTTTTTTAAATTATTACTTTTTTAGTTATATATATATATATTTATGTATATATATATATATATATATATATATATATATATATAAATATATATATATATATATATATATATATATATATATATATATATATATATATATATATATATATATATATTTAATTAAGCTAATAAGTTCTTCTTTTTTTTAATTTTGCACATTAAAATCAATAATTTATTTATTGTTTGTCGTATATTTATATTATATAAATATATAATATATGGTAATACTTATATTATATATTTATAAATATATTTATACTATATATATTTATATTACATAAATACAAATATATTCAAATGTATAAAAAGAGAAGTTTTTCGCTTCACTTGTTTTATACAGACATTATTATGTATTATTTATTTATTTATTTTTGCGTTGGTTTTAATTCATTCTATAATTCATAACTTATTTTTTAAAATTATTAATATTATTATTGGCAGATTGAATTCTCAAAGGAAGAATGATACTTGTAAAAAAATTGAAGGATTTATGTTGTTCCGTTTGGACGTTAAAGAATTATGGCCGGTTTTTGTCATTTTCGTCCCACTGTGTGACAGGAACATCCATTAAAGCAAACTGGATAATAACTATGTGATCAATTTTAAATCTCTAAACAGATTTCGTTTGTAAAAAAACGTCTTAATGTAAATGGACAAAGATTTTTTTCAATTACACCTTGGTTGGTGAGGCATTAACCAAAGCTCCCGAGTTACTATAATTTCCAAGGTTTAATAAGCGACTGCCATATGATTACACTGGGGAACAAAAAAATATTGTTTTCTCGCGGAATAGCTATTAGGTGTGGATATAGATACATCAATGTACTAAGATACACGATGCATAGTTACTTTGTTATAATTGACTCTTATTTTGTGTAAAAACGTATAGGTTAGTTACAGTATATATTGCCTTTATTTCAAAAACTAGAGTCAATTCTGCAAATATGATATTTTTCTCAAATTGAGGAGACTGAAATTATCCAGGTACCACTTGAAATTCTCCACCGTGAAATCACTGTTCCCCGAAAAAAAAAAATCTAAAAAAAAATTTATTTTCTTTCTTCTAATATTAGAGTATGTATTGCCTTTATTTCAAAAAGAGGAGTAATTTCAGCAAATCAGATATTTTTCTTGGATTTAGAAAACTGAAATTCTCCAGAATCGACTCTGAAACTGCGCCGCAAACTCACTGTTGTCCGAAAATCCCTCCAAAAAAAGTTCGTTTTTCTTTCAATTTAAGAATATTAACTGCCTTTATATCCAAAACTAGGGTCAATTCGGCAAAACTGATATTTTTCTCGCATCTAGAAGACTGGCATTAACCAGAATCGACACTGAAACCACGCGCCGCAAAATCACTGTTGCCCTGTGTTATCGATTATCTTCTGAGTTAATTCAGTTACTTTTATTTATATATTCGAATTAGGCTACTGTTTATGTTTTTACTATTGTATAGATTTATTTAATTGACAGAAAATATTAATTCTTGCGGTATTTTTATTCGTGAATATGAAAACAGATATGCTTCTTTGAAGTGATTTGTGTTTTTTAATATTTTTTAGCTAAAGAATACACTTTTTTTCATTAATATATACTAGTCCGTGAGCCAGGTGCAAAAATCGCAACCCATTACAACAAAATTTTTAGTATATTCATTGGATTGGTGGATTTCAAAATAGCTACCAAACAACTCTTAATTTTAGGACTACTTTTTGTTTTTCATCTACAATTCATATACGGTGCATTCTATCGAAAAAGTTACAATTTATTAAATTAAAGAGTATTAAATTATGCGTCTAATGAATGCCACAAAATAATAATTAGGTTAATTGTGTTAATTGTTAATTAGGTTAGGTGTGGTCGAAAACCACAGGAAAAAACAACGATTTTATCAAGAACAAGAGGCAAAGTACTATATATGAATCTGCAGCTTGGAAATGAGTACTATAAGAGATAAACTAATAAAATAAAAGTTTTAGAGCATCAAATGATTGGTCCGTTGAGCACCAAATGGAGAAAAAAATTAAATTCGGTCAGGTATACCTCTCGAAATTGGCAATCTCCCGAACCCCGGAAATTGGCATTTCAGCCCTCCTTGGTTTGCATTTTGATTTGCAAAAAATGAAGTAGTTTTAATTTTCAATTAGCTGTATGTATGTACTGTCCGCCTTGTAAGAAATCCAAGTTTTCGACGTCCTTTTTTGTGTGCGTTTTTTGCCATCTTAAAAACCGCTAAGAAGAAACTTTTTTTTTCATTTTTTACAAAATAACTTGCTTCGTACCACAACGTAATAATTTGGATAACTGATGAGGTCGAAAACTACGACAATTTTGTCAAAAACAGAGACAGAGTACTATCTGTGTCTGCGACCTTAGTTTTCGACCACACCAGTTACCCAAATTATTATATTTTGATACTCATCAGACGCAAAATTAGATGCTCTTTAATTTAATAAATTATAATTACTTTCGATAGAATGCACTGTTTAGGAATTAGAGATGAAAAACCAAAAAAAGTCCTAAAAGTTCAAGATTTTTTGCCACCGTTTTGAAACTCGGCCTCTTTTAATGTTGGCAGACTAAGTTTTTTAGCATCTGGGGGTGTCTATAGTTCTATGTGTACTTGAAAGAAATCATATCTAATGCGAAACCACTGGCATATGCAACTTTTTGAATTTTTTGGGCATTTTTGCAGATTTTCAAGGCCTCGTATCTCAGTAACTATTCCGAATATTCAAAAATATTATATACAAACTTTCAGAAAAATTATTGTTCTTTAAAATTGGCAATGACAATTTTTTACATTAAATGCACTGGAAGCGCGTTATTTTGGAAAAACTGAAAAAAAAATCTTTTAGCGGTTTTTTAAGCTGGCAAAAAACGCACAAAAAGGAGATCGAAAACTTGGGTTTTTTACAAGATGGGCAATACATACAGCATACCTGAAAATTAAAACTACTCCATTGGCCGCCATTTTGTATTCCAGCGGCTATAAGTTGGCAGACGTGCATTTTTCATTTCAGGCCTGCTGGCCTGCAGGCCAACTTTTCATTTATATGCCCAAATCTTGAAATGAGTCACTTTTTTTGCCACGGGCTTCCAGACTATAATGGTTTCTCAAATTTCTAGAATCAGTTTTAAAATTAACGGCTTGTTTAATGTTTTTTGTTATGTATATAGCTTCATTGATTCTTCTTTTGAGTGTTTAAATTAAATCTATTATTTGTGGGTTACTGAAATCAATTTGATGCCATATTGATGCTTAATGTAATATTATGCTAAATAATTACAGATGCATTTATATATATATATATATATATATATATATATATATATATATATATATATATATATATATATATATATATATTTATAGTTAATTATATGTTGATTGATCCGGGTTTTTAATTTTTTCAACGTCTCTGATAGGTATATTCACTTTCAGTTTTGATATTTGAGTTTATAAATTATATTTTGCTTATCATATGCTGATATTATATTCTTCATATTGTTTAAATAATTCTTCATTTTATTATCATTAATCCTAATTTAAAAACTTATGTTCGTAAGTTATGATGGTCATTTTTATCTTGTCTGTCATTATACTCATTAATATAATTTAATTATAATTAAGAAACATAATGTAAGTAAAATTAAATATGATCATCAATTTATTATTAATGCAATGATGCATTGCAGAAGATGGAGTATTTGTCTGAAGCATTGTCAGTCAGATATTTAAATTCAATAAATTTAATATTGGAAGATTTCTCTTCAATAATTCCTAAAATGAGTTTTATATTTTTGCCCATTCACTAATGCTCGATAAATTTCGAATTTTGGCGGTTTGTAGTAACTTTAATTAGGTATTAAAAAATAATATTACATTGGCTTTAATTTTTGTCCCCGAACCGTGGCGGCCCTCTGACAGACCCGGTTGCCCTTCCCACGCGACGACTCCTATGTACGAGTATACAAATAACTTCTCTCCTAATATCAAATAACGGGGTCTGAATATTTTGATAATTTTCAATTTGTCCACGAACCAGCGAAAATAATGACAGAAGTTTTACAAGAATTACATATAATTCTATAGTGTAGAGTTTGTATACACAGGGGAAACTATGTAATTTGGCCACAAATATAAAAATGTGAAACGAAATCTTTTCTCCATATTTTGAATAATCACGATAAGCACGAATCAAACAATATTTTATCATATTTCGATTTAAAGATTTTCCACAATAAACAAATAATTGTGGGGGGAAAATTGATCTGGTAGCTTGAATATTGATAAAAAGTTGATAATATTGCAGATTTCTAACATCTTAGCGAGCAGTGAACGTTAAGTGATGAAGTTCGTCTACATACCACAACAAACAAAACAAAGCTTATAGTCTGTTTCGATTTAATCAAGTTATCATTTAACAACGGTTTGTACTTTGAATGCCTGTGTCACACCGGAAATAATTTTCCTGGAAACTCTTCGTTATTCACATCTCTTAACTAATGGTTTTCCTTTAGTAGTTTAGGAGGGCTAGAGTGGCTGCCAAATGGGCACAACGCTTATTATTTTTTTTTTTTTTTATCACTTTTCTTTTTTACTTAACTTGGGCTTAAATTTATTTATAACCAATTTAGGTAATTAATTTAGTTAGATTCTATAGTAAAAAAATATATATTTTGTCTGATTTTCACACTTCCCCAACTCCTCGGGTGATTGCGGAAGTACAAAACGAATGCCACCAATCCTATCAGTATGATTCAAATTGTTGAACTATGTAATGATAAAAAGCAAAAATACCTCTTATCAGCTCGTTGATATTTTAAGGCAGTTTATTTCGATGTTTCTGTTTGAAAATTTTATTTTCAGAATTGTCGTTACCTTGGTTTTCTGGCTTTTAGAGGATGACCAAGGAACACCTTTACCTTTCACGATCAATATTATTCAGTCAATATCGAATTTCGTCAATATATTGACCATTAGAGGGGTATATTGTAACAATGATATATACACCACGTTAAATAGTGCTTCAATAATACTGACCGTGTAAGGTGGGCTTTAGCTGTAAGATAACTTGTTTTGAATGTTCATTGGGGGTATTTTTTATTACATCTAAGGAAACGTAAATGAAACAGTTTTTAATATAATATATTTTGTTTAGAGAGAGAAAAATATGTAATTCATAAGAGGTCGAATTAAAATATTGCATTTTAAAACATAAATAATATTTTGAAAGCGAAAACTAATAACATTTAGTGTACAGTCAAGGAAATGATCAGTCAAAAATAAAATTTACACTTATAGAAATATGTTAGACAAACCGACCTCAAGACCTGATCCGATTCGAGACAGGAGACTGCCTTAAGAAGCTCAGTGTTAAGGCGCTCTTTTCGGCGATTTCTTTGACAATTGGTCGAGCCATAACCGAAACTGGAGGTCGTCTCGTAGGACTCCCTCCTACTGTACATTACAACAAATACTGATAGCAAAAGTCTCCCCACTTCAGGCATATCTCTCACGCAATCATTGATAATATTCACAATTCTGGAATAGTGCTTATGTCGGAAAGAAGTATGTCTTGCTACCGTGTTTTAACATGAGACAAATTTGCAAAGAAAATTAGCGCTCATTAATTGATTGTTGCTATAATTGTATTAATTCTTCCTTTTTTTTATGGCTTAGGTTATGATATTGTTTGTTAAACAAAAAAAATGATCACTTAATTTGAACTGAAAGTACAAACATGTTTTTAATAAAATATAAACAGGAAAAAAAGAAGTCAAAGCTCTTTTTGGAAATAAACGATTTTTTCTTTCTTTATTCTTTTTGTGTGACAATTTTAACAATAGTTATTCTTGATTCTTTTTATATATAATAAAACTATTTGCAACGGTTATACAATCTGTTGAGCCAAATCATATGCTGTTACACCCCTCTTTTCTTTCATATCTGCATCCCCATCCATAAGATTTAATCTAAAGTCAAACGAAATAATACTGTCGTCTGTGGCCTAAAAATCTTAACATTTGTGGACTTTTTTAAATAATCAAAATATCTCGGCAAACATTTTCCTAGGAGAATGTTTTTTAATTTCATTCAAAAAGAGAAGAGAATTTTCTACAATTTTGATCCTTTTAATTCTTTTATAAATAAAATAGTAAGCTATCATTATAATAACTTTAGTTAATGCTCTTTGTCTGCCAGTACTGCATTATATTACAATCATTACCATTAACTATGAATAGTTTTGTTTTAATAAATGACATACTTGGTACCGATATATTAAAATTTGGTGCTGTAATAAAATTTAATTAAGTGTTACCTACCTACTAAATTTGATTTATTATAATAAAACCCACATTTTTAACTGTAACAAAACTTTGATAGCAAATTTTTGAATATTTATAGTGTTGATATTAAAAAGTAAGAGTATACCAAAATGTTGGCCAAAAAAACTCGAAATTTTAGGACTATTTTAGGTTTTTCATCTATAATCCCTAAATGGTACATTCCATTGAAAAAGCTAAGGTAAAATAAATTTAAAAACATCAAATTCTGCGTCTAATGAATACCATATAATTATATAATAGTTAACATCCTAAAAAAGGGCCCTTCCTTTGTTATTGTATAATACCTTCAAAAAGGCCCTTGTTTTTATTTCATTATCAATTCATATGTAATATCTTTTAAAAGGAAACTTTATTTTAATTATATACTGTAATTAAAAATAATTTAAAAAAATAAATAGTAATAGTAAGGCTAAGGGCAGTCGCCACTGGAGACGACCTCTCTGCTCAGTGACAAAGGAGCCTGGGAAATTGACGCGTCGTATATACTCAGTATAAGCTTATTTTATAAATAAACAATGTATTTATCAACATTTAATGCTTTAAACATGTACTATGATATGTATTGCAATTATAATAATAAACATTGGACTGAAAGATACTCTGGTTTGGCCAGGAAAAATATAAAATTGTTAAACTTGTTAACAGCAATCAGTGGGAAGTGGTATATATATATGGGAGCCTTTTGCTGGCCTAATCAGAGCATCCTGGGGTCTAGATAGAAAACATTTCTATCCGCCTGGCCGCAATTGTTCTCATTATTCCTGATCTATCTATTACCTCTATCTCGGGAAGTCCGACCTTGCTCCTCGTCTTCCTTCCTTGAACCTTTTCTCTGCGGAGTACGGGCTTGCTCCCCGGATCCCATCCTATCTATAACCTCTCTCTCAGGAAGTTCGAGCTTGTTCGCCGACTCCCATCCTATCTTTTACCTCTCTCTCTCTCTCTCTCTCTCTGGAGATTCGGGCTCCCACCTCGAACCACAAAAGAAGGAGATTACAAAATTGGCATCCCTTGTAAAGGAACGATTAAAATAACCGACCTTTGGATCATTAAATTAAGAAGTCACCCTAAAATGGATGAACATATTGAACTTAAGGAAAAGCAAGAAGAATAAGAGAACAAAGAAGCCAGTGAGGAGACTTATGAAGATATGAGTATGCCAGTAGTCGCAGCGCACTATAATCTAAGTTCTAAGAAGGGGACTGTAAATAGTACTAAAAGTAAAATTCATGAAGAAAAAGAACTAGGAGAGACACCATCTAAGAAAATGGAGCTACGGATGGAAATGATGTCCTCTACAATGTCTGATATATTACAAAAACAATCAGAAGAATTTAAGAAGGAAATGAAACTATTAATATCTGAAGAATTTAAAAGGTTAGAAGAAAAAATGGAAGAAATGAGATCGGACTTAATTGTTCGAATCCGGAAAAACGAAGAAAAGTTAGAAAATATAAAACTTGACTTCGATATCAAACTGACCGTCTCAACCGAACAAGGTCGAATACCTACAGAAGAAAAATGTAGATTAATAAAAGATGATATTAATGAATTCAACAGCATTATAGAGAATCATGATGAAGATTTGAAAATTTTGAGCAGTAGGATAGATATCCTGGAACAGAATACTACAGTAGACAAATCACATCTTAAAACTTTAGATACAGTTGGCATCCGCATGATGGTATCTATCCCTAATTTAGATACATGGTCAAGAACTCCTACTGTACAACAAGCCAAAATGGCTTATCGATCAAATACAAATACGGACATTAATGGTATCACTGAGATGTTCAAAGCAATGAACTATACGTCAATACAGTTAAATAAGGGCATGAATCAAAAAAACCTATTATTCAGGAATATTCGAAAGGACATCCCTACAGAGTTTGTGAATTCCTTAAGATCACAATATCACTTATGGGGCCATACAGTCATATGTCGAGACTTCATCAGACAGCATCTGAAGGACGAAGCCTTAGTGCGGTGGCTGATGCTTGAAACTGAATTATATGAAATCAATAGTTTCAGTGAAGGAAAAATACGACCCTATTTACTGGGAAGGACTTAACCATGGTAGTTATTAACACCATACGCATATCAGCCCACAGCAGTATTTCTGTATTTTGATATTGAGTGAAGGATTCATCTGCAGATCCATGGCACAACACTTTGGGAAAACGATCAAAGAAATAATACTATATCAGGGCATCAATAGTATCGATGGGTTCCTAGAGGTTTTAAACCGATTTGGGAAGGAAAGAATTCTCAAGAAAAATAACTATTATAATAAAACGTCAACCCAATATTCTGAAAATAAGGAAGTACCTCAGTGGAAACCATTTATAGAGGAAAGAATTCTCTCAGAAGATGTTGATAGAGTGAGATCTTCAAATCTAACATTCTGAGGCTATAGAAGCACCTCAGAGGAAACCATTTGCACAGGAAAGGGACCAGAGAAATAACCCATCTCGAAATTATAAAAATGAAAGAGCTAATAGGCCCGTGGAAAGAAATAACTTTAGTAGGAATCCCAGTTGGACTCAATCGAATCCACGAGTAAACCGAATCACTGCAATAAGAGATTACTACAATTATAAATATGAAGAACAATCTCGCCTCGACAGACAAAGAGAACCTTAGCAGAGCATCCGATGCATGCTGACGGTTTCACTTCAACAGAAATGGATGAGCAGCTAATGCAGAATGAAGATTATTCAAGAGCGAAAAAAGAATATTTGGACAACACAGATGTAAATAAGGGTATTCCAAAATCTTCAGAAGATGAAGAAAATTATCTTCGAGGAAGAGTAAAGAAAAAATGAGGTTATTATTATAGACGGATAGTCTCAGTTTGGGCATGGACAATGAAAATTCTAAAGGGCACCCAATGAACCCACCACTTAATTGTTTACGAGAACTATTTTGTGTGCTCATTCAAAAAACACAACATCAAGTGATATTAAATTAAATAGTAAAGTTCATTATAAAAAATCTGATGTGGATACCCCATGACTTCCTTTTACGCCTATTAAACTATAAATCGGTGACTCAAAAAGTGAACCTGAATTTGGTTACTAGTATCCGAAGATAGCTGTATCTCAAAAACGACACTCGTGACGCCCATTTATTGACACAACATACAGACACACGCATAAGCTCTTGTTTCTGGAGGTCTCATTCCATTGTTATATGCCGCTTTCTTTCAGTTGGTAAAAAGTTCCTAAGAGGTTTCTTCGTGTTTCATGGTAACATTAGATAGAGTCTATGTCACTAGATAGAGAATTGGAAATCGATAGTTTCAACATTTTAAGCGGAAGAACCCGTTTAACTTATATCTTATTCTCCTGCTGCGGACTTTTTCAGCTCACAAATGGGGAGGGAAAAAAAACACATTTGACACTCAATTTTAGCACTTAAAACAAGCACCTAATTAAATTGCTTAATTAGAGTGGAAAAAAAAATCGCGTTTATAACCTCTATCATCTTACCATATGATCTCTGTAATAAATGTCAATATACCTTTTGATGTAAGTTTCTTTTGACCTTCAAGTAAAGTACCGCTTTCGGATCTTCAATTGCAACCAAAATCTATTATATTACTCTATTATCTATTATATTGATTTAAAAGTCTAATTTACCAAATTTGAGATTTTTTACAATATATTTTATGATAAAAGTCTAATATGGCTTTCAAGTAAAGTACCACTTCCGGTTTGCCAATTTTAACCAAAATTTATTTTGTTATTTAAATTAGCATGCAAGTATGAAATAACAAATTTGAGGAATTTGGATTATATTTTAATGTAATTTTCGATGGAAATCAATTATGACCTTCAAGTAAAGTACTACTTCCGGTTATCATGCAGTGACCAAAAAAGGAGATTCACAACTAGATTATATAATAATCCTAATTACAAAATTTTAACTTTCTACGGCTAACTGTTTTTGAGTTATGCCAGATACGTAAGAACGTACGTACAGAGGTCACGACGAAACTAGTCAAAATGGATATTTCCGTTGAAATTTGGAAACCGAACATTTTCGCGAATACAATACTTCCTTTACTGCGTACAAGGAAGTAAAAATAGTCGATTTTTAAAAGATAATAACACATAAACAGGGGAAAATCTGAAATTTAGAATTATCAACTACATTTAAGCATAGAACATAGTCATCAAGTTTCGCTCATTCTCGAATTTAAATTATCATTTTATTGATCGATTTGATGTGGAGTGACCCTTTTGAAAATTAAAGTTCTGAACATCAGAGGTAATTCTATTGTACGTCCAATTTTACTTATTTTAACTTAATTATCAAAATAGCTTTGCCCCGTGGTCTCACTCGCATTAAATTTGGATGTATTTCTGAAATACAAAACAATAACCTATCATTTGTTGTTTAGTCTCATTACTACAACTTTACAATCGGGTCGCATTATCAGTGCCAGGACCCGAAGGTCACCGCACTAGCACCATTTGTATTGTAACATTCATAGTATTAATTGGAATAATTAAAATCATTACTGCTTAAATTAGATATTTAAAATTATTAGTGCCGTCAACTTCCACTAAAGAGATGAACAAAACCCCAATGGATTTATTTCAGTTGAGGTAGGGTCCTTACCGTAATTTCAATTGATACTGTTTTAATTAGATCACAACTGTCGACTTCCGCTCGCTCATGAGATCTACAAACCCCCAAAAGATCCTTTTCAGTTAATGTCAGGGCCCTTACCATAATTTAAATATTACTGCTTTAGGTACAACTGCCCCAGATCATCGGAAGTCGGCAGCACTAATAATTTTACATAATATCTAATTAGGGCATTAATTATTTCAGTAAATCCAATGAAAACAAATGTTGCTATTGAGTACAAAGCAGTTAGCAACCTTTGAGTAGAGGATAATATCGCAGATAATGTGACTAAAATTGTACCTATGTGGTGAATTCATTTAAAACCTTATTGTGTCCACATTATCAAATTATGGTATGCCATTTCTTACATCAAAAAGAAATCAACACTTATCATAAAACCTCAATTCCCTGAAATACTTTAAATAATCTCTAAAGGAAGTGGTACGAACCACTCCTGATTACTTGAAAATTTATTAATAATTAATATGATTCTAAATACTAAAATTTTAACAATGAATTATTAATCAAATTAAATTACTACCAGCACTTCATACAGATTGTCCAGCGATATAGCATGAAATAATTAGGGCATATTCTAAGGAATTCAAAGTTGCGAACTGTAAAGTTCAAGTCGCTTTTCGTAAATTTATTGGTTTAAATTTAAAACAAAACTAAGCCATGAAATTTTATCTTGAAGTGGTTTATCATAAATGTACAATTTGGACTTGAGAATAATAATAAAGGTTGTATTCCTGTTTAATAATGAAAAATTGTTAACTGAACTTCTCATACTTAGGGCCGACGAATTGCCAAAAAAAAATTTGACGTATTGGAATAAATTTTTTCACCAATTTTATTTATAAACTTATTTTATGTTAAAAAATTATATATAGAACAAAATAATGATTATAGGAATAAAATAAACCCTGGCAACCCCCTTTTATCATTGTCACTCCACACTCAGCCTTAAGGAGACAATAAGTGTAAATCGGTTGAAATTTGAACAGAGAGATGGAGCTAATACATTACTTTATGGTTCCATCAACAGATAGAGTGACCTGGTAAGGTGAGACAGAACATAGAATGAGGCTTTTTCTAGCTTTCATTGAATTAAACAGTAACGAGAATAAATACAAAAATCTTCTTCTCAATATTTTATACATTGGTTGCTTAGTATTGATGTAAAAATCGGATTATTAATCTGACACTCCCAATGACTGTTTTTCAAGCATAATTCCCCCTGATTTTTTGCCGACACAACCAATTAAAGCAGAATTCTTGATTTTCAAGACTGCTCGCTACTCTGTTCATTAAAAATATTATTGAGATATTTGATTAATAATTACACTACAGGAACAAACAGTAATTTCATTACAATAAAGCAAATACTAAGAGGAAAATCTAATGAAAATGAGCAAACAATTTATAAGCTCAAAAAAAAAATAATAATAAATAAATAATAGATTGAATAATTATTTATCAATAGAGTTGGCTAGTTACTTCCGGCGAAACCAATTTTTCGCAGACAATAAATATAGAGAAAAAAATTAAAATTGAATAGGAAATGTGATGAAATGAAGATAGAGGACTAATGAACAAATAATTTCAAAATGTAGTCATTTTATTTAAAAGAAAAAAAAAATTAGTACAATCTTTGAGGAGGTCCCATAGTTGACTTTACGTGTAATGACCTAACATTTTGCCAATGCTTTTTAAGCAATGAAACCAAGAAGTTCACTGAGAGATGGACATTTTGTACCAATTCATCTGCTGACATACCGACATGCCCAACTGCTACAGACAAACATAGAACCTAAAAAAAACAACAAGAAAATTCAATGTAATAAAAATAAGAAATATCAATATTTATAAGATATATAATGCTTGAGTACGAGTTAAATATTAAAATCGCTCAATAAGAAGTTGCACAGTAGGATGGCAGTGTATCAACTAAAAAATTTATAACCTTGAAGATTTCAAGTTCTGCCTCTTTCAATCTGGATAAGTGATAAAATTTAGTACTAACCATTCTCTTCTGAGATTAAAGATGAAAGTAATTTTAGCTATTCTTAATTTCATACTTCACATTTTTATCAATCACATCAATGTAAGTATATAATTATTAAATATATGTTCAGAGTCTCTGAATATATATATATATATATATATATATATATATATATATATATATATATATATATATATATATATATATATATATATATATATTTATATATGATTCAATTAAAATTTTGGTTAAAATTAATGCTTCTAAAATCTACTTTAATATTTTACTCATATCTATTTATTGTTAACATAGATGAAATGATGGTAGATTTGCAATCACTGCTGTAATCAATAATGGCATTACTATAAAAAAATATCTGATGTGGGCAACACGACTTCCTTGTACGCCTATTAAATTATAAATCCGTGGCTCAAAAAGTGATAATGAATTTGGTTACTAGTTTCCGAAGATTGCAGTAAAAACGACACTCGGCGTCCATCTATTGACACACACACACACCCACTCACTCAAACACACTCTTGTCACTGGAGGTCTCATTCCGTTATTATATGTCGTTTTCCTTCAGTAGGAAACTAGTTTCCAAGATTTTTCTTCATGCTCCATGACAACAATAAAACTGTCAATATCACTGGATAAAGCATTAGAAATGGATAGTTTCGACATTTTAAGTGGAAAAACCCACTTAACTAATATCTTATTCTCATGATGAAGACTTGTTGATTTCACAAATGCGGAGGAAAACTAGTATTTTACACTTAAAACAAGTAATAAAAATGTTTAATTGGATTGGAAACCAAATTGCGTTTGTAACCTTTATTACCGAAACATATGATTTCTCTTTTAATTTAAATATAATTTTTGATGTAAGCTTATTATGACCTTCAAGTAAAGTACCCTTTTCCGCTCACGAATCTTAAACAAAATCTAGTAAATACATTTATATCGATATAAAAGTCCTATTTACCAAATTTGAGATGTTTTACATTATATATAAATATATTTTTTTAAGAAAGTCTAATATGACCTTCAAGTAAAGTACCACTTCCGGTTTTTCAATTTAGACCAAAATCTAGTATGTTATTTAAATCAATATATAAATTATAAATACTAAATGAGAAGTTTTTTATAGTATTTTAATATAATTTTTGATGGAAATCAATTATGACCTTTAAGTAAAGTACCACTTGCGGTGATCAAGCAGTGACCAAAAAGGGAGGTTCACAACTAGATTTTACATCAATCCTAAATACAAAATTTCAACTTTCTACGGCTAACCGTTTTTGAGTTATGTGAAATACGTACGAACGAACGTACGTACAGACGCCACGACGAAACTAGTCAAAATGAATATTTCCGTTGAAATCTGAAAACCGAAAATTTTCGCGAATACAATACTTCCTTTACTTCGTACGAGAAAGTAAAATTGAATCTCAAAATTGCTTATAGTATTCACATAACATACAATAACAAAAATAACATACTGTTTAACGTAAACCAATGTTTTGCCCACTTTCAGGCCTTCATTAAGGTAATACCATCTTGTTTTAAAGATTCTAATGATTTCAGGTCCTTTATTTAGGGAAATATAACGATCATATACCAAAACTAATAAATATATTATTTACAGTTATATAAATGATTGAACAAATATTTTAAGTGTAGATAAGTTAAATTAATAAATATTTGAGTTTATAGTATTATGAATTTATATCAAAATTCATAATTATGATTGTAAAGAAAATTTTCTTACCTTTTTCATTTGAAATTTAATAGTAGCTTTAACTTCATCGATCTTTTGCATCATAGATTCTTGATGTGATAATAACCCAGGAAATTTACCAGCTTTGTTAAGACCTGGACCCAATAGCCTGGGAATTTGTTTAATTAGAGCTTCACTGGCAAGAAAGGCATCATATTTCTTGGCCAGCTTTTTAACCAACTTCTTCTGCTTATTTAATTTTTTAAGTGCTTCGACATCCATATAGGGCACATTATTGGCTTTTGCCTCATCACAATGTTGTTGGTCACCAAGAATACAAACTTGCATTTTCGGCCTAGGAATGTGCTTTAGCCTAAAAATTTGTTATTTAATAATTCGAGAATTTTTTTGTTTCAATGTACATTATAATATTTACTACTAAAGATTATTGCTTAGATCATTAGATAGGTAATCAGAGAAACCAAAGTAATATATTATATAACGTCAGAGAAAATTTAATAGGGATGATCATAGAATCATCATGAATCACTAGCTGTTGAAAAAATAGAATTGGCAGTTAACACAGGCCTGTTTCTTAACTAAATGGAAGAATTAAGGAAAATAATAGCAATAATTGCTGGAAGATAGCAAGGAGTCTTGCTGTAAATTAAGAAAAAGTCCATCTTTAACAAGTTACAGAAAATCCATGACTGGTTAAAGCAATAGATCCGAGGCAGTGAGACCCACAACATACGACAACCCTCAATATAGGATTACAGATTGGTATTTTGATGTCTTTAAAACTTAATCAATTTCTCTTATTTATTTATTTTTTAAATCTGTGTCATTATACCATTCGGTAACTTCCTCCATTCTACTTCCCCTCCTTTCATTTTTCACTCCAACAAATGTCATCCTATTTACCAAAATGAATCCTTATGCCAGGTGCCAGATAAATGTTGCAAACTTTATAGAGGAAGTTAGTAAGAACTAACTTAATGAAATACATCAAATTTACTGATTTTCTTTATTTTTTATCATTTTACTGATTAATTTTTGTTCTTGGTATTTAAAATTTCAATTTTTCATTTGTTTCTTCAATTTAATCATTTGATATTTTATTTGAATTCCTAGCTTTGTAATTATTGTTATCTACAGTTATTGCCTTTATTAATCAAAAATACACCTCATGACTTCCTTGTACGCCTATTTTTGAAGAAAGTTTATTATGACCTTCAAGTAAAGTACCACTTCCGGTAAGCTAATTTTAACCAAAATCTAGTGTATTATTTATACTGATATAAAAGTTTTATACATCAAATTTAAGATTTTATGTATTATATTTTAATACAATTTTTTATCTTATGTACCACTTCTGATCGGCCAATTTTAACCAAAATGTAGTATGTTATTTATATTAATATATGATTTATTTCTTATATACCAAAATTTGAGAAGTTTTGCATTATACTTTAACATAATTTTTAATGAAAATCTCCTATGACCTTCAAATAAAGTACCACTATAATAAGCTTCCAGTATGCTAAATTCAACCAAAATCTAGTACGTAATTTATATTAATATATAAGTCTTAGACACTCATCATGTAGAAAACCAAAAGGAGAGATTTACAATTGATGTTACACCAATCCCAAATACAAAATTTTATCTACCTAAGGTCAACCCTTTTTGAGTTATTCGAGATAAAAACAAACGTACAGATGTCACGATGAAATTAGTCAAAATGGATATTTCCGTTGAAATCCGAAATTGTTTGTGATTACAATACTTCCTTTATTACGAACAAGAAAGTAAAAAGTACAGGTGATCATGATTATCCTTGGCCAGAAATATAAAATTGTGTTTATTTAAAAATTTCTTCCTAGTGAATAAATGAATGGGGTGGGGATTACAGCTGACAAACATTTACTCTCTTCAAAAGGCACATGATTATAACAAAACATTGAATTGCTGATAGCAGGTCAAATACCTCTCGATATCAGTTCAGGCATCACCGCCATGTAGGAGCCAATGTGTTTATACAGTTTAACTACTACTATAGATTTACCAAAATAAATTTAAATAAAGATGTATTTTACCAGCTGCAAACAAAATCTATCTCAATTTTTTTCTTTCAACACAGAAAAAAATGAAAATAAAGGTGCAGCAACAAGCACCACTATAACTTTGGAGATGCCTTTAATTAAGTTAAAATTACTACTTATTGTTTAAAACATTGTGTCAGTCACCTAATGCAATTAAATAAATATGTTCAAGCTCTAGGATTTGATCCCTTGGGAATCAAACAAATTGAATTGAATTTGATGGGGATAAAAATAATTTTTATGAATACATCTTGGAGTTTAGGGCATTCCTCTTGAGTCACACTGTAGAATATTAGGCATTGTCGTAAAACATGGCCATTAATAAAATAAAAACTGTTAAGTGTTTGTTAGTTACAATCTTTTACTTTCTACAGGGTGTCAAGCGATAAAGAATAAAAAACATAATTCAAGGATTTCAAGGCTGCGAGCTGCAAAATTCAAGGCACTTATCGTCAATTTATTGGATTGAATTTAAAAAAATCCAAACCATAAAATATTGTACTTGGTTTTGAATTCTGAAAAAATGAACAATGTCGGACTTGAGAATTAATTTGAATAATTATAAAGATTCTATATCTGTTTAATAATCAAACATTGCTACCTAACTTTTTATACCGAGGGCTCAGAGATTCATAAAAAATACAGCACAGAAACAATAATTTCAAGTGCAAATAATTAATATCCGATTACATGTGTACAAAGTTCAATACAACATTTTTGATAATAATAGTCTGACCTGGATTTTTTTTCTTTTTTTTTTTTGTAGGAAATTTCAATACCTTTCGAAAGATTTTGTGGCAATCATTAAAAAAATGTATACTTTTTGAGTAAAGCGTGAATGAACTTTTATTTTCTTCATGAACAAATTTTATGATTTTTTTCTCGGGGATATGTAAGATATAGGTATATAGTAAGATTAAAGTGTTTTAAGGAGGATATTTTAAGAATGTTTTATCAAAATTGTTATAGCCGTTTTGGCGCTGAAGTCTCGATTCCTATATTAACGAAAACTTCAACAATGACAGTAAATCGAAATGCGCATTCATGATGATATATCAAATTCAAAATTAGCGTCTTAAAAAACCTGAATTCTCCAATTTTGGACAAAATTGGACGAGCAGTTTTCAAAATATAGATGTGTCGAGGAAATTAAGTTTGCGCATGCGTAAGCGAAAGTAGTGAATGGAATTTGATAAAATTTATATGGGCCATTCTAGGTCCCAACCCACACAATCCCTAAACATTTCATCTAAATTAAATTAAAAGTAGTAGGTGTAATGCTCGTAACATGGCTTTGACTACAGGCAGACAGACAGACACAAGAACAAATTTGGTCTTTGATGTCTAAAACATAAAACGCGAATAGAAATTTTCAATTGTAAGAACATGAATTTTTTTCAATTGCAGCATTAACACAAGGCTACACCGTCATCAGACTCAAAGGCAAGTGTAAATCAGTTAAAATTGAAACTCAGAACTGGTTGAAGCTAATACATTATTTTACCGTTCCATAACATCTCTATTTTATTTAGCGACAGTAGTGCAAGATGAGACAGGAAATAGAACCATTGTGTGTTCAAGATGGACAAAGTTAGTGGAAGGAGGCTTTTTCTAGCTTTCTTGGAATTGGAAATAATAAAGGGAACAACTCAACTACATCATCAATCACCTTCTCAATATTTGATATACTTATTACCAAGTACCAATGGAATAGTAGGATTATTAGTCTAAAAATTAAAAATTTCCGATGACAGACCGTTTTCAAGCATAATTTCCGATTTTTTCCAGACGCAAAAAATTTAAGTATAATTCCAGAGTTTTTCCTGACACTAAAAATTCAATCATAATTCTCGATGTTCAAGGAATTCAAGGCTGCTGGACAACCTTTTTCTACATAAAAATAAGCCTCATGAAATCGTATAAGTTTAAATGAACAATTACCGCCACACTAGGTTTACATAAGAACTGGTGATTCACTGTTAAAATATTGATGGAAAAAACTATATTTTTTTTTTTTTGCTATAAAACTTAAGGAATGCTATTCTCAGCAAGTTGAACTGCTGGCAGCATCATGGATCATAATGATAATAAAATATTTTAAAGAGTGAAACCCAAATAAATATTAAAATAAATGATCATATAAACAAGAACTTATGTAATAATCTAGTCTAATAAGAAGATAATAAATGCATTAAGACATAATAAATGAGATATTGCATTACCATAAGACAGAATAAAACTAAATGTCGGTCATTCTGACCTACCCAGTTTATTTAAGACCCTGGGTGAAGGTCCGTCACGATATTCATCATGACTACCTGAACCCCAAGAAAAACTTTGGCTGGTATACAGCATTACATAAATAAATGTAGTTAGCATTCATATATTTGTGCATAAATATTGAAATTCTGGTATGTTTGCATATGCATACATGAATACATATATATTTACACAACAAAATTTGAAAAAAGAATACAGGCATTGCATTTTTTTTTTTTTTTTTAACAGATCATTGACAACAAATTGCTGAATACCAAGCAAATTTCATTAATAAATAAGTTGGCTTGGGGTAAGGTCTTACTTAACGGTGCCTGAAAAACGTTTGTCCTTCTGAGGATCATAGTTTTTCAGACCAATTTGAATCTCCACAGTTTCAACAAAATTTCTCTTCTTTTCTTGTGAATTTGTGAGCACAGAATTCACACATTCATATAACGTTTCTCTGGAGACCTTGGACCTATAAAAATAAAATAAATAATATAATATGCAGAGTAAGATAATTTACTAAATGTTTATAAAAAATAAAAAGCTTGTTCCATAACCTCTTGGGTTTAAATATATTATAAATCCAAACAAGTCATGTTAGCAATGCTAAGTTAGGTACAGATATCAATCTTTAGCATGCTAAATTACATTTAAAAGTAATTTTAAATGACTATATTTAAGCACTAAAATGACTATATCTTAAAGACTTTATCACTGAAAATTCATCTCCCCTCACCACAAAACCTGAAATACAGTAGGATCTTGCTAATCCAGCCATATATAGGGATTAGTAGTGCCGAAATATTTAAAAAATAAAACAAATTCTTCAAACAAACTGAGCTTCAAACAATAATTCATAGAAATAATGATAGTAATTTGTAATGTAAAAGATATTAAAACTCACTATTATAACATAGAGAAAATATTTTATACAAAACATTAATGTGAAAATAGTAAAAGAAAAATAAATTAAACCATTCTAAACACAAATTTGAAAAGTTTAAATACTTTTTTCATTATAAGAAAGACTTAACCAACACTTCCACAAAAGTCACCCTTTTAAATAAATTTGTTACAACACATTTTTGGCTTTTCCATAAGAATTTCACTTGAAATTGGAAATTCAATTATCAGCATATAGAACAATCTTATAAAAATAAATAAACTGAAAATTAATTAATCTTAAACTATAAATAAAAATATAAAATAAGGGGAACATTAGTAATAACTTTTCTTTCTACTCATGAAGGTAAAAAAAAATCCTTTGATTACAAAAATTGTATTCTCAGTCATTAGATTAATATCACCGTTTATAATAAATTATTTTTTAACTACAATTATAAAATTCAATATCACATAACTAAAGTTAGTTGCTTTAGTAAACAGTTAATGGCGACCACGTGGAGCATTGAATCTAAAACTACCAAATCCAATAAAAATATTAAAACATCAAAAATTGGATGATTAATCAGCAAAACAGACTTCAGTTGATACATAGGAATAAAAATAATTCTTAACAAAACTCACGTCATTTTCCAATTGGAATTTCACGAAGAACACGACGACACCACGTCCCCTTCGCTTACCGAAAGAATCTGGAATACTCATTCGGGAAAGTAAATATACATATCGAACACATCTAATATCGATATTTTCTTCGATTATTCGATATTTCAGTTGAATAATTTGTCGATGATCAGTCAGCATTAAAATATACTTAACAATAATAACAATAATTTCTTTATTATGTTTTGATCCTGATTGGTCCCCGACAAATTATTATCTCGGATGTAAGTTTTTGAAAACATAAATGTATATCTTTTATAATTAGTTTGTTATGAAGAAAAAATGGGATAATAGTTCTGCAGAGCTACTGGTGGGCGCGGCCTTCTAGGAGGATGGAAGAGTAAAAGAGATGACAAACGTACTCAAATGTATTGGGCAGATTGAGGCCGGAGATGGAGTTCGGAGTGAGTGGCCACGCCCACTGCGTCCTAAAAAACCTTCCTACATTAGAGTAAAATCAACAATTTTGGATTCATTCAAAGTTAAAACATGAATTTATTACTATTTCTTCACTCTGATATTTTATTAACTATTTCGTCACTGTGATATTATAATGGAAATTACTACTATTTCGTCACTCTGATATTATGATGGAATTTAATACTAATTGGTCACTTTGATACTTTATTAACTTCGACAATTTTTTAAAAACGTATTTCAATAAGCTTCAGCCTATTGAGAAGCCCCATTTATTTATCTAGTTCTACCATCAGTTAAATCCACAAAAAAATTAAATAAAAAGATAAAAGAAATGAGTGAGCTTAAACTTTTATTAGAACCTTATTAGGAAACTTTCGGGAAAAATATACTAAATTCAAAGTCAACCACCATGCAAATTTTTACATTTTCCTCCTTAAATCTCTTCGAAAACAACAACAAAAATCTGGTGCAGTGCGCGCATCACACAACTTTCCCTTACCGTCATATAATAATTATCTTTTTAATATAATTTTAAAGAGTTCACATGAACACTGCTTCAAATAAACTCAGCAGCATTCACTTCTTTTCCCACTTAAGTATAATAAAACAATTTTAGTACAACGATTCTGTACACTACCTATTTCAACTTTTTCAAGTTGCAAATATATTTTAAAAATTTCGGTTTAGTTTTCATGGAAATATTTTCTTTCCATTAAATAATGTGAAAGTAGAAATTGTTAAATTAATTTCCGCTTTTGTATTCTTAAATTACTTTATTACAGAGCGTATTGTTTACAACAGATTGGCGGGAGGAGATTCGGTCGCTTCCACCTCCTTTCAGATGCGCTCGGCTATCCATCTAGGGTCTAGTGCTCCTCATAAAATACACTATCTTTGCTAATACTAGTCCGATATTGATGATTTTTTTTTTTTTTAGATAATTTAATAACGTAATTAAATATAGATAATTTCATACGACTCTGTACATAATTTACTATAAATTGCATGCTTTTTAAATTAAGCACAAATAAAATATTCGTTAGGCAAGGTTCACCAAAATCGTTGGAGCCGTTTACGAGAAAATTGTAAAATCCATGATATAATAGCTAATTCCGGTTAGTCCGATGCGCTGTATCTTTGCTAATACTGGTCCGATTTTGATAATTCTTTTATTATTTTTTAGATAATTTAATTACCTATCATACAATTCCATACATAATTTACCGTAAAATGCATACTTTTTAAGCTATGCGCAAATAAAATATTCTTTTCATCATAATTTTTTTCCTTGTACTTTTTCGTTGATATACTACATACATGAAAAGTTAAAGGTCTTTAAGGTAAAGACATTAGGCAAGTTTCATCAAAATCGTTAGAGCTGTTTGCGAGAAAAATGTAAAATCCATGATATAATAGCTAATTCCGGTTAGTCCGATGCGCTATATTTTTGCTAATACTTGTCTGATTTTGATGATTCTCTTATTGTTTTTTAGATAATTTAATTACCTTTCATACAATTCCATACATATTTTACCGTAACATGCATACTTTTTAAGCTATGCGCAAATAAAATATTCTTTTCATCATAACCCCTTACTATATTCATACTCCCCCTTACTATATACTTCGTATATAGGTAAGGAAAAGTAAAAATGTAAATCATTGAAAATTAGATTGTATTGACTGGAGGATTTTTTTTTTTTGTTTTTAGATGGTTTGGCTCATACCGTCATTTAAATAACATATAGGCGGTGTCAAAGCAGAAAGGCGTAAGCGCCAAAACAAATAAATGGAGATTTTGAGTGAAAAATGGTCGTGTCATATTTCTTTCATATTTTTTTAATTTCTCGTTTTTTTGGTGACTTCAACCTTAGCTTGAGATGAACCTAAAGTTGCAATAAAAAACAAAACAATAACACAGGCCTAAGACTGAAAGCTGTTCAATCCTTTAAAAATCCCTTAATTCAATAAATTTAACTATAAAATGTGAAGAGATTGTGGGTGATACAGCTTTTTTAATATCATATTTGGATTCAGCACCCTAAAAACTATAGAAATAAGGTATTTTTAGTACAAAAGTTTTTTCATCGTTGGTCTGTGTAATTTTACTTCGGAGACAAAATAAGGTAGTGGAAGGGTTGTATTGGTGTTTGGTAAAAAAGTTGTTCTCTAATTTGAAAAATTCATCACCCATACACATATTAAAACAATAGGAACAATAACTTGAAATCCACAAAATTTCAAATTATATATTCGATAGTTTTTTAGTAAAACACTTACTTTTAAAATAAAACATTGTGTTGGTGATTAGTCTCAAATTACAAAAAGTATTATCACATTACATATTTTCCAACTTCATTTAAACGTGTTTTTTTTCATCAATACTGAATTACAACGGAAAATTAATAGAATAAAAAAAAACTAATGTGTACTTACGATTTTATAAAAAAATAGGTAGACGATTTATTATTGGCCCTTTACTTTCAATTACTACAAGCTCGACCTTGCTTCGCAATAAAAACAGAAATAGAAGAATTCACTTCCATTCCCAGATCTCCTTATCACCAGAGATCTTGATAACTCCATATCCACCAAAACCATCTATTCTTGGTTGTCTCCTAAATTATTTTTCACAGCCTCACCACCAGAAAATTAGTATTGCCAATAATCTCATACATTGTAGTTTAACATTATCTAACTCACAATTACAGGACATTAATAAAATTTGTTTATATAATATCCTAAAAATTAGATTTGCTTAAAGGATGTAATCTTCTCCAAATGAATAGAGGAACATAAATTTCATGAGAATTTCTTAAGGGTTTGAAGGTTCTTCAAGAATTTTCTTAAGGGTATTGGTCACAGTATTCCAGAACAATTCTTTCAGATAGGATAGATGCTTAACTAGGCCTGTAATTTTATTCAACACTGAATACCTTCATATGGAGCTGCTCTCAAAAGAAAGAGGGCTTTTTCTTGTTTTAACATCCCCTAAATCTGCCACTTTAGATCTCTTCTTTCAACTTTTGAAATACATTTTCACAAGCGTATGTGCTGGATTTTAGCATGTCGGGTTCATCGGGAAGAAAAGAAACAATTTGAAGGGCATGCACAATCTTTATTCATATAAACAATCATCCAAATAAGGTTCTTCCTAAGCAGATCTCTCCACAGCCCCGGTGAATCTAAACAAATGTGGACAGAAACCCCTGGTCCAGTGGCTGTTGCAATGAGTGCTGAAAACCAAACATTTAGGTGAGCTGTAATTATAATGAAGACTGGTGAACTTTGAAAAGGTAACTGGAATTGTACTCAAAGTAGATGCTCCACTCCATGATTACTTCTCTGATGTACAGCAGATGAATACTTTTTACAGAACCATCTTCTTTTGCTGGAAGACCAAAATATAGCTGCATATTCATCAAGAGGAGACTGTTGAGACTAGGGAGGACAGAACTGCTGCGGAACTCAAACAACAATTTTAGTAGAAGTTTCACTGATAAAATTACCAGTCTGACATAAACCGTTCTGTTATGCAACACTGAAAAGTGCAACATCCATATCTCAAAATTTCTTATCCTCAACTAGTTATTACTTATTTTCCTTTACTTACAGTTATATGTTATTGCTTTGTTTAAAGTGAATAAAAACATTTCTGAAGGTTCTGATCATTACTTTATTCGATTACATTCATAATCGTATGAATTTTATTCACTTTAACCTAACCGCTATGAAAATTAAGATGGATAAATTTTTCTGACCATCAAGGCTCGAGACAGAACCCGATTCTCTTTGGGCAGGTAAGGAATGCGCACATTGACTGAAGACCTTCAACAACTTTTTAGATTTGGCAACGGAAAATCTTACAGATGAACATAAATTAAAGGTATTCACAAATTATCTATCAAATAATGTTTACGAATTATTTAGTGATGTAGGAACATTTAAGAAGCCATAGATGTATTGAATTCTATCTATATAAAAAAGAAAAATGAAATCTTTACAAGGTAAAGATTACAAAAAGAAGGAAAGAGTACTGATCAGTTTGTACAAAATTTTAAATCTTCTTGGAAAGGAGTGTGAATTCAAAGCTGTTACAGCTTCCCAGCACAGAGATGAATAAATTCATGACGCATTTACTAATGGATTTTCATCCAGTGCAAAACGTTGATGCTTTTTAGAGAAAACAGTGAGTCTGAAGGAGGCTGTAACTCGAGCTCTAACTTTAGGAATAGCCCGCTTACAATATGAATAATACCAGGAAAAATATTCTACAGCATATCTTTCGGAATCATCTCTCCAGAAGAAAATCCAGGATTAACCCCACCTATCCTTTCTGTTATCTCAAGGAAAGGAGTTAATTGCTTTTCTGTAGTCATGAATGTAATCCTCATTCATTGTGCCCTGCTAAAGACGTTGAATGCAGTAACTGTAAACTAAAAGGCCACTATACCTCCATATGAAAGAAAAAGAACCGGGTGAATTGTACAAGAGAATCAGTAGCAGTTGGCATTGTCTTGGTGACCATAAATGAAGGTCACTTGAAAAACTAGCTAAAGCTTTGGTAAGTACTAAGATAGATCATCAATATGTTCAGTATTTCATAGATACTGGTAGCTCTAATAGTTTTGCCAATCTGGAGATTGTTAAATGTTACAACTTACGATTCTGTCATGAAAATGGAAGCGTTTCTATGGTGATGGCATCCATTTCTTCCAAGTATGTGGATATGTACTTGTAAATCTTGAACTTCTAAGTTGTGACTATTTTAAATTTAAACTTTCTATGCTTAAGGAGCTCTGTTGTGATGTACTACTCGGTTATTTCATATAAAACTAACCTTCATTTTGTAGCTGCAGGTTTGCAATCTCGTGTGAGATTGAAAAATAATCGAGGAGATTCTATTCTGGCTATTGAACCAGAATATATTGTTAGTGGCTCCCTTTTTCCACCAAAAATAATTTGGCAGTGGCATGCCAAGGTCTTTGTGCGTCTGGGACAGTGCACTTCTAGTATGCCCCTTTTTTAGGCTCTCCATCCCTGACTAAAAATGGGATTACACACACACACACACGTACACGCACACGCACACATCCAAGAGCTACAGATTAAATTTGTTATGGATTTTTTGGAATATAATAATGATGGAGTAACATACAACTCATTGGCAACATCTCAAAATACTAAAGAGGCAAATCTTGAAAGGATTGTCCATATGAAATATGTTTTGGGGATGTCTAATATACATACATCACATTCCCTGCTACATTTAGAAGCTTCCAGCAGCCTACTTTAGATCAAATGAGCTAAAATTAGGTATATATGATTGTTTTCTAGGTAGAATAAAATTATAAAAGTGGGGGTAAATTTAAGCCAAAATTTCTGGTAATATTATGACATTGACTTTAAGGTTATGCCTGTCTCTACAGCCCCTCCAAATTGAGTTGGTGTGAGAGAAGTGCCTTGTGGGGGTCTCGATTTGTTATCCCATCCCTCACGATTTTTAAGATTTTGTGCTCCTCTATAGCCTCTCTAAATTGAATTAGAGGGTTGAAAATGTTTATGTGAATTGAGTTAGTGTTAGAAAAGTGCCTTTTAGGGACCTAAACTTTTTTACCCATTTCCTGCAGTTTTTAAGGTTTTGCGCATCTTTATAGCCTCTCTAAATTGTATTATATCACTACAGACAGTTTGACATAAATGCTACAAAACTTGATGCTTTTATCATGTTATGGAAGGGCTTAGTGTATAATGTTTTTCTATTAACATGGAGATCTTCGAACATTTCTTAGTCTTCACCATATAAGTAAGTAGTTTATTTGACTAATGACAAAACCTGGCATATACATTGTATATTATAAATGGCTAAGGCAGAAACAGAAGTGGCATGGAGATATTGCAATGTTAAATTGCAAGATTATTGTAGCAGATAATGTCAATCAAACATTTAAACTACTTCTCTGAAAAATCAAAAAATTTTTAAACCAGATGTTCACTAGGGCTAAAGATATACTGATGATGCATGGTAATATCCACACTTATTATTATTATAACACGCTTCAAGATAATTATTATAGGGAGGTAAGGGAAAGTTGTGTTATGCATACACTGTACCAGATTTTTTAAATATATTGATCCAGTAAAAAACTAATGCTGTATTCAAGTAGCTATAGTATAGTATTTAGTTCTTATAAAATTTTCATAACTAATAACACATTTAAGGATAAAACTTTAATATACATTTATCATAATTATAATATTATATTACAAATCAAACATTACCATTGACAAAAACTATTGCAAGAAAAATCATCGACTATAAGGGTGCATCTGGTTAGCTGATTTTATATTTGTTTTAATGCCACTTGGAACTTTTCCCATTGGTCCCACTAGAAAAAAAAAAATTAAAAGTATGGACACAGACACATATATTTGATATATTATAACATAAGAATATAAATATAATTTATAATTATAATTATATTATATTATTTATTATATATTATTCTTATATAAGAAATAAATTAACTAAAAATTGCTTAAGAAAGACTAAAAGATATAAATTAACAAAAGGTATACTTTGTTGTTGAAGCTGATTGGAAGGTAGCTGTCCACCACCAACTGGCCTACCAGAAGGTCCCATCATGTTAGGGGGCAACTGGCCTTGCCCCATTCCCTAAAATGATAATATAAAATTAAATTGTGATGAGATATAAATATGTGTATATTATTTATATATATATATATATATATATATATATATATATATATATATATAATTAATAAATTAGTTGTGCTGTACGTCCGTAACATTTAATCTGATATAGTTACGATATCTAAATTGATCATTAGTCAATTATAATATATATCAGTATTTAAAACATCTGAAAGTTGGGTTGACAAAATCTATATCATACCTCAATTTGGAAATATTGTGGCAAACCCTTAATTTCCAAGTTTAACATTGATGCCTGAGTTTTTTTTTGCAATTTTATGTAGTTTTTTCACTAGTGCAATCTGTTTGGGTAATGTAGTATAAATTAATTTAGTATTATCAACAATGTGCTTAGGGATTAGCAAATGTTTCCTACATTTCAAAAGAAAAACTCTTTATGATTCCAAATTAGAAAGTATATGTAAATTCTTGGAATAAGTTTTTGCCAATAAAAAAACCTTGCTATAATTGTCCCGAATTGCTCTAAAAATGCCCATTGCTATTACAAGAGGAATATTTTTTATTTTTTTTTTTAAATATATAAAGAAACAAATTTAAATAGCTGTGTAATAAATAAATTGCAAACAAGGAAAAGAATTGAATTATCAACCAAAATATTATCCATGACAACAAGCACTAATTCCAGTGAAGTATCAACTAACATTAATTCTGTTAACCCTAGGTTATATGAATACATATTAAAACTATATGATTGATTAAGTGAACCAGTTGATATTTATTGTATATGGGAACTATAAAGGATAATGAGGAACATGGGAATCCCGAGCAAGCTTGCTGGGCTTATACGGGCTACAGTGGAGTCGGTACGATGCCACGTCCGGATTGAAGGTGGCATCTCACATCTCAGATCCCTTTCAAGGCCAGCAGCAGAGGGATGGCTTAGCATGTCTCCTCTTTAAAATTGCACTCGAAGGAGCAATTCGGGAGTCAGGGATACAGAGACCAATGGAACTGTAATTATCAGGACAACGCAAATCCTGGAGTATGCAGCAGTGATATACATACAACATATATAACTGGGGAATGATAATATAAGTATATATATATAAAAACACAGCACATCTCACACCAACTGTCCAGAAAGACGCATCAAACAGAGACAACACACCACTCCAAGACATGCAATCACATACTGAAGGCAATGGGAGGTAACATAACAACAGCTGAGAAGGTTATCTCTCTGTTTGGTCTTCATAGATGTGATTTTTGGTGTATGTCCTGATGATGCCTGAATTGGCGAAACGTTGACTGGTTAGTTGGTTGCGGGAATTATAGAGACTTGAGGCTTTGTGTTTTGGAATCTTCCAATTATTTATAATAATTAATTTATGTCTCTTGTTGAGTTTTTGCTCTAATATATATATATATATATATATATATATATATATATATATATATATATATATATATATATAAACAAAAAGAGTTGAGCATAAAATAATAAAAAAGGTCAACTTACATCACATACCTTCAATCCTTTGCCCATAGCGACAGCTGCAACTAAAGTATTGGTGTCTGCTAATGAAGAAGTTATTGCTGAACCCGATCTCCCACTTCCTTCTGTTTCCCACTCTTCTCTTGCTTTAGAGACTATTTCCCAAACATGTCCCACAACTTTACTGTAAGCTGTCATTTGCTTCTATAGGAAAAAAATATGATATTTTAAAGCTTAGAAATAACCAAAATCAAGATCACTAAATAATTTCTGTTAATATAGTGCTATTTATGCTTCAAAATAAATTTAATTAATTACAATCTAATTCCTATAAATTAAGAACAGTAGATTCATAGAAAATTAAATACTTTTTTTTTTTTTTGAAAGAGGAACTTCCTTTCCTAAAGCTTTCAATGTTTATTATATTAAAAAAATATTCAAAACATTTATTGTGAGCTGCAAATAAGTCATTGTTTCAAACTGAAGTATACCTGTACTGTCTCAAAAGACAAATTTGATGCTTTATGTTCAAGTTGTATCATCTTCTGTTCTACTTCTGGAACTGGTTTTGTACGAAGATAATCAGGAGCTAGATCATGAGAAAATATTGCGACTCTGCCTTCTGTGAGTCTCAATAATTGTTCATCTCTTTCAGGACTTAATTCCAGTGGAATAATGGCCAATGTTCTGAGTAGTGGATATTTATCATGGCCTAGCATTTTTGAAAGAGAGACCAACTAAAATTTTAATTAATATTTTTAGTAAATATATCATCATTTAAAAAAAAAAACATAATAAATAAATAAAAGAATACATACTTGACTGGAGAGTAAAGCAAAATTGTCCAGCAAATTTGGCCAACTTAAATTTTCACTCTCATTTTCAAGTTTAAAAATCATAGAACCGATAGAATTTTTTAAGTCATTTACTCTTAATAAGATAGCATCTAATGCTGTTTCTAACTGTTTTTCTTCTCTTTGCATCTTCATTAAAATTTGTTAGAATGCTTATGGAAAGAAATTCAAATGATCTAAAAATTTGCAATAGATTAAAAAATGTCAATACATAAAAAAATTCAACAACAGTAAAACATAGAAGTTGTGATTAACTTAGTCACTATTCATTATTGGTAGGTAATCATTTCATAAGATTTATGAGAAAAATGTAATAATTCATATGGTTATCACTCTTCAGACAGTTTAACATGAAAAGTGTCAGAAAATACAAAATAAAGATTCTTAAGCAGTTAATCTGGAGCTAATGGTTTGCAAGAAGCTTCATTTGTCAAAAAAATCAACAATTTTAGAAGATAAATATAATATAATACATTGGACAATATTTAATAAAATCTTAATATAGAAACATTGAGAGAAAAAAAAATTCAATTTAGGATGAATTGTGTTAAGAACATCAACAAAGATTCAAAATTTATCAAAAGCATTTAATAAAAGATAATGGATGGATTTCATTAAAAAATTATAATTTACATGTCCCAGAGTTGAAATAAATTTGTTTACCGATTTTATTTTTATTTTAAGGAAATAAAAGAAGAAGATAAGAGCACCAATTGAGGAAACATTTTAAGCAGTTGCGACTCTTTCTGAAATTTTTAAATTGTAAATTAAAATTGATTAAATTTTAAAAATTGCCACTAATGTTATGTCCCATAGTATTACAGAATACTTTCAAAATGATACTATTTTGGATCAATCACTTGAAAGTAATAATTATAAGTAACAACCCTCATATATATATATATTTTTTTTTTTTTTTTTTTTTTTTTTATGAATTTGGCTTGTTTAACATTTTGAGCGCTGAAAACTGTTTTTTATGGTAAAACTTCTAGCAGTAAATTTAGACTAAATATTTTTGTTAACATGAAAAGTATTGAAAAATTTGACAAACCCACTGTTTAATTGTAACTACAAAAAAATCCGTGAGCAGTGGAACTCAGTCACTTAAGTCGTATTTCAACTTTAAAAAATATATTATAAAACGGGAAAGTAAAAAAAAATTCGAGACCAACAAAACACAGTTCCCTAACAAACCAAAATTTATGTGTACTTTTATTAGAGGAAAATACAACTAAAAACAGCAGTAATGGAAGTTATAGCTTCAGATATTTTTAGGCACATTATTGGCAATTCAAGCAAATTGCCATTTTCAATTTAATTCATCCTTATATCTAGCTTATCTACAAATATTAATATTAAAGAATTATTACAAATAAACCAACCAAAATTTAATTTAACCAAATACGGGTAAACCAAAATTTACCCGTACTTTTATTAGAGGAAAATACGACTAAAAACAGCAGTAATGAAAGTTATAGCTTCAGATATTTTTAGGCACATTATTGGCAATTCAAGCAAATTGCCATTTTCAATTTAATCCATACTTATATCTAGCTCATCTACAAATATTAATATTAAATAATTACTACTAATAAATCAAAACTAGGTAATATGTTGTAGAGGTACACAGTTTATATATTTTGTTTAGTTTGAATTTATAAATGTGAATATTCTAATAGTTATTATTTTTCATTTGTATAACGATGTCGTTTTTTGAAGGCGCATAAACGCCATTTAGCAAACTTTACAGAAAACACATGAAACATTTTTTCCCCAAATAACAATATATCTTTTTTTAAATTTTATTCTTTATTCGAGTAGAGTAGGAGTTTATTAAGATGGCAAAACTTTTATAATCAAAATATATTTTTAAGACTTCTAGCACAGGCCAAGGCCAGAGTGACGACTGAGAGTCGCCAGTATTTGGTGCTTATGTCATCAATAGTAGATTTTTAGACCATGTCCAATTTTGTTTTCGATACGTCGTGAATGGGAATTGATAGAGGTTATAGAGGGAATTTATTTACATCCCATAATAAATTGAAACCTAAATTTCAAATTTTTGGCGCTTAAGCCTTTTTCAAAAAACTACATTGATGTACTGACGGAATGATCTACTTAAAGCTCTCACTCTAGGGCACGTATAAACTGGCTCATGATATGAAATTTAATGTGAAGATGGGGGAGAATTTTGTGGGCTCCATAAGGGGTACGTGCATAACAATCTTCATAACGTTCCGAGTATCAAGGGTCGTCTGATTGTCCACTTCTGCCTTTGCCATTGATTTTTGGTGATATTAAGGGGTAATGATGTAACTACAGTTTATTGCTACATACTTTCCATGTCTTATTATAGTATATAAACAGAACTTGTAATAACACAATTTCTTTATTTTCTTAAAAACTGTTGGAAAAACAGATTGCACCATTTAACTGCCCGGAACCAAGTCTTCTAGTTGTCAACCTCCACTTCCTCTAGACATAAGCAGACATCCAAGTGGGTACTTGGTCTATGTGAAGCTAAAGTAGATTTTAGATAACAAGGCATATATATGGCAGATAGATCGATGATTTAAATTAAATTACTTACTATGTAATCCTATTTTGGCAGTTTAGAGATGAGTATGGTAAGTGGCTCTATAACTTTCCAAACTTTTGTTCCTTTTGTCTATACCAGAGATCTCCAAACTGCAGTCAAATCTAGCGAGAATAAACTAGAGGTTCTGCTATACGATGATGACAGACTTGAACGTTGTCTAATAGAAGTATTCTGAAAATTTCTTTTAAGATTTGAGATCAGAATTTAAATCAAGCAGCAAAAGGCTAAGATATTTTCTTGGTTTCAAAATCCATCAAGAAGAAGATGGCATTAAGATTGACTAATGGAGTTATATTATAAGAAAACTGAAGAGGTTTAACGTGCAGGATTGCAAACCAGTATCTACACCATCATCAAAAATAGTGAAGAGCTCTCAACAATAGGCTTTATATGCAGATTTGCTTCAAGATTCTATATCATGGTCCAATAAGTACTATGAGTCAGAGTGTTGCTATTTCTACAACTGATGGCAACTTGAAAAATCAATTAGACTCCTTTCAGTGCATGCAGTGCATTATGCAATACTAAGATAGATCCTCACAAAGCATTGTATTAACATTTCATTGTTTATAACTTATAATCAATAAAAGTGGTATTTGTATTTCTGTTAATTAAAAACACTTTTTTGAATTATTGATTACTCAAATACCCAAAAATGATACACATTGAAATACAGCTGACGCATCTGCATGACTGATATCCTGATCTTGGCCTTATTTCATAATAAAGTACAAGTGGAAAAATTGTAGGTGAAGAGGTTCATATTGAGAGGTTACAAGTTACATATCGTCATTGGATAATAATTTTATTAATTTTTTTTTTAAAACTGTTTTTTAATATGACTTTTAAATGTTAACGCGTTTCAACATTTTTAACAATGTATAACAACTAGTAACATGTTGTACTTTACTTTGCAGATACATAGAGTTTTATAATAATGCAAAAGAACAAGTACAAATTTAACGTCCTTACCAACTCAAATTAAGACAGACAGAACGGAACCATAATATCGTAGCCACCACGTTTAAGTAACGAATGTGAATACACATTGGTCAGGGGACTAAAAAATAATTTCAAATGTTACTTTTAACTTCCCCAATGAGAATCATTTTATTATCGGTGGGCCTTTTTACTTATCTGAGCCCTAGATTTGTATTTAAAAAATTTTATTTTTCAAATATGCTCCTGGTAAATTAATAAAACTAAGGCATCCAAAAAACACAACTTTTCACATCCGTTCATTGAAAGTGGTGGAAATTATATATATATATATATATATATATATATATATATATATATATATATATATATATATATATATATATATATATATATATATATATATTGAATTTGACAAACTTGAGCGTTACATAGTTTGAAAGTTATATTTCTGATTAAAAATACTATCTTAATATGTATGAAAAATGGACCTCTTTTTTGCAGCAAACCCTTCAATTGTTAATATATTGTGAGTGAGTTGAAATAGTTTTATTTTAAAACTATAGTGCCTATAAAAATACTTATTTTTATTTAATTACCATAATAATGCACTTATCACAAATACTTCATTTGGGCAATGGGCTTAAATATTCACC
Organism: Rhaphigaster nebulosa; assembly: GCA_948150685.1. Lineage (NCBI taxonomy): Eukaryota > Metazoa > Arthropoda > Insecta > Hemiptera > Pentatomidae > Rhaphigaster > Rhaphigaster nebulosa. The sequence goes on along the minus strand of OX411310.1, from coordinate 57,560,618 downwards.
GTACTGAAAATCACATTACAATTCTATATTTTTTAATAAATTTCAAGATAGTTGTTTATGAACACTTTTGAAACTCCACAAGTTTCACAATCACAGTTCAAAAGCTGTTTATTAAACTGGTTATAACAAACTTAGCATAGAGCTAATTTAAAACAAGTTACGAAATCTGTCAAAAATACAAACGTCTAATACTTCAACTGCATTTAGTTTGATACTTCTGAGGGCAGCGTTTACAAACAACTTGCATTATATATAAAAGGTGAACATAATATTATTTAATATATTCATTTTTATAGTAAATTAAATAAATAATCACAAATATGAAATTTTAACAATTGCACTGAATAAATTTGTCACTGCTAAACCAGGTAAATTGTATAAACCTCTTTCTTGTATAACATATTAGTTTTTGCCGTTCGTCTATTTGATATATATAGGAAATTAATAAAATCATTTCTTGCTCTAATGTAAAATGGGCCGAAGCTATCATAATTAAAATTTTGAAAAAAGGTGACTTGTAATTGATAAAGTTGAGCACCAAAAAAGTGATATAGGTCAATTGACGGACATTTTACTCTAAATAATTACCGATTAATCTGTTCTCTAAAATTCTTTGGAACGAATGCACTCTTTTACGAGTGACTAGTAAAAAACGTCTAGCAAGAAAGGCCTCGCATCATCGGTAAAAATGGTGGTTTGGTTATCATCAGTGCTTAAGTTGCTAAATTTAAACACATTTCATTACTTCTCTATTGCACACAACATAGATGTATTCAGCAGCTCGTCCTACCTGCTTAACTTTTCTTATAGTCCTATTTTATCCGACTTTATACCTTTTCTGTCCAGACCCTTCTTCTATTTAGTAATTGATCTTTGAAGAGTAGCAAATTACGCATAAAGACAATGCCAGTAAAAGTCATGAATCGGACTAAGAAGGAGAACCTATTTTGATATCTTCCCGTGTGTTCTTTTTTGGTACATCATCTATGATATTTGATATACTATCAATAGAAGTGAGATAAGATTGTGCGCCTGTTGATCCTTTTTTGAAAGAAAACCTACAGAAGTTTCTCACCATTCAATCGAATTACAAATTATGGGTCTTTTTTTTAGGCTATAGTACCAGTCGGACACAGATAGAAGCGAAAAAACTGTTTTTTATTTAACCTCCACTGACAAGTACTACTGCTTCCTATGATCTTGTCGCATTGGCCAAGGATCCAACAGATTTTTTAAACCCTTGAGTGAGAGCATTGCAATACTCAGACATTGGGGACACCTCTCCAAAAAAAAGCAACTTGGAAATTTTCAACTTTCTAATAACATTTTTAACTCTTTCTTTGACTTAATCAGACAGTATTTTTTTTTTGCATTAATGCTGTTCAATTTGAAAATAATTTAAGCGGCCTATACACATGGGAACATCGTTTAGCGAACAAAGGTCCGGTTCATGGTTCTTTACACACTATACGAGCAAAGGAAAAATTTACGAATTGTTGTTTGTCAGCTCTACACAGACGGGAACTTGGTTCGCCGAACGTTCTTGGTGAACCTATGTTCTCATATATGTAGGTCGCTTTAGTAAGAGAGACCTGGGGAAGGCCGCCTTCCCTCTCTTGGTACGCTGCTGAATAGGGTAAAATTAGCAGCTGCAGAATATTTTATCGAAAAAATTTTTGAGAATATTTTTTAATTTCTGTTTTTTAGTTAGCTAACCTTATTTTATCCTATTGACGATTTTATTAATCTTCCTATTACCTGATTTTTATTAAATCACTTATGTATATTTTAGGTAAAATGAGGGAATTAACTTCTAGATCTTCGAATTTTTACATTTATAAATTTTATTTTTATAAAAAAACTTTTCTGTTAATCATTGAAAAAATATATTTCTATTAAATTAGAAAATGTCAATGTAGAGTCATGACATTTTTAAATATCTTCTTTGGCTAATAGATGTTTAACCAATAACCAGGGAGGTTATAATATTATCACCTCTCTGTAAACAACTCATGCTTCCTGGAATTGTAACCTTGGTTGAACTTTGAGAATAATAGGTAATGTTGATTTAACAATTTAAGGACAGTTCTAAAGATGGCTCATTTGGTAGATAAGATAGAAGCGGTGGGAAAGGTTCTGAATGATCCTCTAAGACCTTTAAAAGAAAGATTTAGGGCATTATTTACTTTAAAAAATATTGGAGGACATCGTTCTATAAAAGCAATATCTGATTGTTTTCAAGACTCATCTGCACTTCTGAAACACGAATTAGCATACTGTTTGGGGCAAATGCAAGATCTTGAAGCTTTACCAATTCTTTATGAAATTTTATCAAATCTTGAAGAACATCCTATGGTGAGACATGAAGCAGGTATTTCCTTTGTTTTTCACCATCTGAGTTATTCTACAATGTTCTATTATTTTTACATTAGACATTAGTGAGTTTCTTCAGAATATTTGAATAATAATTCTAGAAATAAAATACCTTTTTTTAGAAAATGTTTATAAAAAAGATACCAACGTTTTCAAACTTTTATTGAAAAATGAAATATAAGTAACTAAAAAAAAATCAAACGAAATCAATCCTAGATTTCTTTATTGTCTAGCTTGGCAATTGTTAATTTCACTATTTAACAAAGCTTGATATTTCCAAACGTATTGGAAGAACTTGTGGTAGTACTATAGGAGAGTCGCTCGGCCATGAGGGGTTGGTGTGGAATTTTTTTATGTTTAGTTTGCATTATCCTTATTATTATTTAAGAAGGGGCGAAGTTCATCAGCTGTGGTCTGCATGTTTACTTCTTCCAAGAAATTAAATATCAAAATTAATGCAATTTTTGTTTTTTTATTTAGTTTTCAATAAATTAAGGGACACCCATTAATCTACGAAATAATTCTATAACAATGGCTGATCAATCTTTGTTTTGTTTTTTATCGGGGTTTAATGTCCTTTCCTATCCTATTAAGGCAAATAAGAGGGGTCATCCTACAGGTTACCAACCTATTCTAACCAGAGTGGGAAGGTTGAGATTTATTACGAGGGGCTGCCATGAAATAAATTTTAATCTGCCCAGGCTGGATTCGAATCGGCGCCATAGCAATCTCAAGGGTGACACCTTAGCGAGGCCTCATTCTTTGTTATATAAATAAGAGGTGAAGCTCCCTTAGTTTATTGGAAACTGTAAATATTAGAATGGTGGAGACCTAAGATGATGAACATTTCCTCTTCTTAAAAGGCATGCAATTTAACCTAATATTATGTATAAGTGAATTTACGTCCATGTTTGAGTGACATTTCTATGGCAGAACTGAATTCCTGTTTAAGGAGTTTTATTTATTTATTAATTTAGTACTTATTAGTAAGTTTCTGATATCGTTGGTGCAATGCCAAAGTGGCGTATCTGCAAATTTTGGGCTTACATCGTATTTAAATGTTTGGTTTTCTATTCCCTTCGCAATACCACGATTACCTAACTGAATATGTGATGTCACTAATTAATCAGTTGGCATCCACATGATGGTATAGAAGGATCAATCTAATTAGGGATTGTAGGGACATCCCTAATTAGATTGATCCTTCTATACCATCATGCGGATGTCAACTGATTATGAAGCAAGCCAAGCTATAGCGCATGTTACACCATCCAAAGACTCAAAACTGAGCAATTCAAAATTTAATTAAAATTTGTAGAAGTGGCAAATAATGTATCAATCCCTAATCAATGATACAAAATACAACCAGTTGAATTAAGAAATTAACTATTTCTGCAACCATAATTCAAACCCAACATTGTCAGTTCCGCAAATTACCAGATACATCACTTAGACATTGCACCAACTACATATTTAGTGAAATATTATATTCGTTTAAAGTTAGACACAAAGACAGAATATTTAGGAATTGACTCAGGTTGCCAGGTACTATAGATGTATTTTGAATTTAATACTCATTTTATGAAATGGAAACTTTTTATCATAATTGTGCATCATTAAACAGTTTAAATAATTTATGGTTCAACATAATTTTGTTTTTTATTTCAGCCAAGAATAACTGTACCTTAATTAGTTTTTGTATTTTTTAATCAAATTAATTATTTACTATTTAAAAACTAATTTTATTGGAATCTAAATATTTTATTAATGTTCAATACATATTTTGTTCAGGTGAAGCTATTGGAGCTATTGGCAGCAAAAGTTCATTGCCTATTCTTAAGAGATTTATTGATGATCCTGCTTCTGAAGTCGCCGAAACTTGCCAGTTAGCAATTCAAAGAATTGAATGGTACTCCAAAAATAATGACAACATAAAATCAGTTTACAACACTGTTGACCCTACTCCTTCGTTAAATTTGTCAGATTTAACATCTCTTAAGGAAATTTTATTAAATGATGAAAATAATTTATTTGATAGATACAAAGCTATGTTTGCGTTAAGGGATATTAATTCGCCAGAGAGCATCCTAGCTTTATGTGAAGGTAACATTTGTCATAAAGACTGTTTATAGTGATTATTATTAACTTTATTATGTATTTCTTCAGATAATGAAAGTTTAAGATAGAAACAAGATTTTGATCCTTGGATTAATACCTACAAGAAAAAAAATTACTTTACAGAGTAAAGTAATAATGAAGTATATTTTCTAAAATTATATTTTATTTTTTAAATAAATTTAACTAATTTTTTCAACTATTTCAATTCTTAAAAGGTTCACTCTGCAGATGTTATTCAGATCTTGTGAGTCCAAGTAAACTTTTATATTACTACCAAAAGAGAGAGTGAGAGTGACTCCATTCAATAACACAGGCCAACAATGAAAAAACTTTTGTACTGAAAATACCTTATTCCTATTGTTTTTAGGGTGCTGAATCCAAATATGATATTAAAATATCTGATGTGTGCAACACATGGCTTCCTTGTACGCCTATTAAATTATAAATCCATGGCTCAAAAAGTGATACTGAATTTGGTTACTAGTTTCCGAAGATTGCAGTAAAAACGACACTCGGCGTCCCGACATCCATCTATTGACACGCACACACACTCTTGTTACTGGAGGTCTCATTCCGTTATTATATGTCGTTTTCCTTCAGTAGGTAACTAGTTTCCAAGATATTTCTTCATGTTCCGTGACAACAATAAAACTGTCAACAACACTGGATAACACATTAGCAATCGACAGTTTCGACATTTTAAGTGGAAAAACCCAAATAACTAATATCTTATTCTCATGCTGCAGACTTGTTGATCTCACAAATGGGGAGGGAAACTAGTATTTTACACTCAATTTTAACACTTAAAACAAGTAATAAAAATGTTTAATTGTATTGGAAACCAAATTGCGTTTGTAACCTACCGAAACATATGATTTCTCTTTTAATTTAAATATAATTTTTTATGCAAGCTTATTATGGCCTTCAAGTACAGTACCCTTTTCGGCTCACGAATCTTAACCAAAATCTAGTAAATACATTTATATCGATATAAAAGTCCTATTTACCAAATTTGAGGTTTTACATTATATTTTAATATAATTTTTGATGAAAGTCTAATATGACCTTCAAGTAAAGTACCGCTTCCGGTTTTCCAATTTAAACCAAAATCTTATGTTATTTAAATAAATATATAAATTATAAATATTAAATTTGAGAAGTTTCTCTTAGTACTTTAATATAATTTTTGATGGAAATCAATTATGATCTTCAAGCAAAGTACCACTTTCGGTGATCAAGCAGTGACCAAAAAGGGAGGTTCACAACTGGATTTTAGGACAATCCTAAATACAAAATTTCAACTTTCTACGGCTAACTATTTTTGAGCTATGCGAGATACGTACGTTCAGACGCCACGACGAAACTAGTCAAAATGGATATTTCCGTCGAAATCTGAAAACCAAAAATTTTCGTGATTACAATACTTCCTTTACTTCATACAAGGAAGTAAAAACCTGTATCACCCACAATTTTAACTATTAAAGCTGTTCAATTCTTTAAAAATCGCTTAGTTTAATAAACTTAACTATAAAATGTGAAGAAATTGTGGGTGATACAACTTTTTTAATATCATATTTGGATTCAGCACCCTAAAAACTATAGGAATAAGGTATTTTCAGTACAAAAGTTTTTTCATAGTTCAACAAGCGACTCATCGTAGAATAACCTACACAAGAAGCTTCAAAGAAAAAAGAGAAAGAAAGTATAGACCAATTCCAGTTGACAAGTGAAACCTGTATTAGCACATTATATCACTGTTTTAAGTAGCCACTGTAAATACAAACCATGCTTATGATTTAACATAGTGTATCATTAATTCCTCCGTATACCATATAGGGGTTTATACTATATAATACAGAGCATATTGCTGGAAAATTATGGGTGTAACAAAAAAACTAAGGCCAGATTTAGATTCAGCACATAAAAATCTATAAAGATCAACTATTAAAGTTAAAAAAGTTTTTAAAAAAAATTTTTTTGTTGGCCTGTGTTATGTGACAGTTTTATGGATGCAGTTTTGGTTAGTTAAACTGAATATTCACTATGGTAGCAGATGAGTTGATGTATTATATAGCATAGCAACTCATTTTGATGTGTATTGTGTCAAGTGTGAATCAAATGTAATTGTTTTTCTGTCCCCTGTTGTATTATGAGAAAAATCATTAATTAACAATACATGGTTAAATTTAGTTTCTGTGTAGGTATATGTGATTTAATAATTTATTACTTGAAAACATTTCTATAATCTTTTTTTTTTTTTTTTTTTTATTCTTTTTAGGATTGTTTGTAGGAGGAGCCCTGTTCCGCCATGAAGTAGCTTTTGTTCTGGGTCAGTTACAGAATGAAATAAGTATACCACACTTGATTAAGGCCTTAGAAGATTCGTCTCAGAATGAAATGGTGAGACATGAATGTGCTGAAGCCTTGGGATCTATTGCTAGTGATGAATGTTTTAATATCCTTCGCCAATTTCTGAATGACGATAGCAGAGTGGTTCGGGAGAGCTGTGACGTTGCGCTTGATATGGCAGATTATGAAATGTCAAATGAATTCCAATATGCAAATACAGCTCTACTAGTTCAAGCTGTTTAAATTTAAAACTAAGAATTAAAGTTATCTTAAAATATAAGGCTTGTGGCAGTTATGAATAAAAATATTATATTATTGAAATAAATATTTTATAACAACTATAAAATTAGTAAAGTTCATAGTATGAACTCAGTCTTGTTACACTTTACACTCAGTATACTTTACAAAAACTGCATCTCCCCCGACATTTATTAAACACTGGGCCTGTAAAATAAAAAAAGAATAGTCAATTAAAAAAAAAAAAAAAAAAAAAAAAAAATTTCGAAATGTAACACACATACTTGATTTTTATGAGTATTATTCATCAGATAACATTCTGACATAGTATAAGAAATAAGAGCATTTCCTCCAATCGCAGTAACATGGGCTCTAACTATTGCAAGAACTTCGGCAACAAAGCCATGGACAAATGAGCTTAATCCTCCAGATTCACGTATGCAAGAACTTTCTCTTATGAAGAAAAAATTTAAATTTCCCAGATAGTTACTGATACGGGCACCAGGTACATAGCACAAAGGTGTAACATCAACACCATACCTTTGCTCTCTGGGTGGCGTCTGAAATTTTAAATAAAACAAAATTATTACAATAAACAAATAAAAAACTGCCTTATAAAGTTTCTTTTTTCAAGAAATTATTTACAATGCTGTTATTTAAAAATGTTCGTATAAGATTATACACAATATAATCCTCAAACCTTCTCACTCTGACAAGAATAGGTCAATAACCTACAGGTTAAACTGCTGGAGCGCTTTTAAACAAATAACAGCATAATCTAAATATGTAATGGATAGTTGGATTAACGAATAATGAATATTATTTAATACGGTTTTTCTATTAAATTTACTAAAACCTTTCTAGGAGGAGGAAAAATATAATAAATTGGAGCATAAAAGGTGATTTGAACTGTTAAAAAAAATCAAGAATATTATGCTTTGTTAGGTAAATAAAAACATTTATTTTATCAACGCACTTAGAGATAATCATATACAAATCAGTCTAGGATGCTGGTGTGATCAGTATTGAAGCTAAGCACAGAGCAATCTATTATTTAAGTATTACATAAAATTATATCAAAGGATCATCTTCCTTTCAATTAAATATAAATAATTTTTTCTTCGGGGGAAAAAAGAATGAATACAAGTACAATAAACAAAAAAAAAAAGTTGTAGCTTTAATAACAGTACAAACACAAGCAATTTCAATTTCTAAGTGAATTATTGCGAAATCAAAAAAAGAAGTTGTGATTATGAGTGAAATATTGGATCTTGAAGGAAGTCTCATTTGAGTTAAGTAGCTTAGCAAAGCAACATAAGTATTAGGGCATACTCAAGGAATAAGCAAGATCTGAGAAATATCTGCATTGATTAACCGAACTTATTACAATGCAAGAATAAAACAGCCACGAAAAATCTTGCTAGTGGTAAATTGATAGAAGTTCTGACTTTAGCATGAATTTTTGTCTCAACCCTGAAATGCATTAAGAGGGTGTGAAAAAAAAAAAGAAAAGTGTTTTCATAAATTATCATATTATTCATCATTGTTTTATTAGTATTATTTCATAAACTGACTTTTATATACTGCAAAATGTTAACGTTTGATATTTTTTCATGTTATCCACTGGGATTATATTTGTTCTAAACTTTTCTCACCACCTAACAAAGTTCACAGCTTGAGAAAAAGGATTCTAGAATCAAATTTGAATGAAATAAAAAAAAAAATATTGATATTTATTTACTATATAAAAGCAATCTTTTAATAGTATGAGTACTTTAGTTTTATGCTGAATAGAGGGCAGAGCCGAGAATAGTTATTCATTGGGATTATTAGTGATTTTTGAAATTATCACAACTTTTGGTAGATACGGTTGTCTTCTTCCACAATCTCAAGTGATTAAAAAACTCCCTATGAAACCTTATCAGGATTAGGGCCTTTCCAAGTTGAGTTCCTTGTAAGTAGAGGTGGAAGAAGAAGTAACTTCCTAATTGATGTCCTGCATACAAGTAAAGAATCAAGTATACCATTTATCAAATTTTGAACATGTAACATGTACATTTGATATGCTTATTTCACTTGGCAATTATAACTGCTATAGCTAATTCAAATTAACAGTTTTTGTAATTGAATCAAAAGTTGCTATTTTTCATGTTACAAATTGATGTTTTATTATTTAAGGAGGTGTGATTTCCTTATTAGATCAATTTATGAATTTTTTTAAAAAGCTTGAAGAAAAAATTATTTAATGTAAATCATTTTATGAAACATATAGTGAGGGAAAGTATTGCAATTGTGAAAAATTTTGAATACGAGTTTTCAACGGAAATACACATTTTAAAGTCCCGGAAGTTCAAATAATGAAGTCTTGCTAAATGGTCTGTGTGTGTTTTACAGCAACTTGTTCGCCAAAATCGACTTACCAGAAATACCATTTTATACCATCGATTTTATATATTTTTACAATTTTCTTGTAAAAGGCTATAACAATTTTGGTCAAGCCCGTTATATCAATGTACAATTAAATGCTCTTTAATATCACCTAGGTCTTATCCTCATAAAAATAGTCTGACAGGACTAAAATGTCGAATGGCTTCCTCTAAAGTACCTTTAATTTTGCTTATTTGAAATAATTATCCATCTCTCATTGTTAGAAGTAACAAAAAATGGATAAATGAAAATTATGAAGGGATTTGAAAATTAACAAAAGGAGAAATATTTTCCCATGTTGATAACGAATTTCCAGAAATAGATGTATAATATACCATTGGAAAGCTAAAGATTTTAGAAAAAATAATTTCTAACATATAAAGTCAGAAGGTAATGAAGAGTGAGGAAAAACATATAAATTTAAGTGATGTAGTTAATAATTTCTAATTTTATATTATTAAATGAAAAATAAATGTTTCCAAGGAAACTAAACTAAATAGAACATTTTAAAATTTATTTTAAATAGTGTGGTAAGTGAAAGTTTGTTGATGCGCACACCAGATTTTTTTTATTGTTGTACTTGTATTCATTTTTTTTTTTATTAATTCTATTCCAAACTATTATATCATGAGATAAATACTTATTAAATTCTCTAACTAATGAACCAGTCAACTCATGACCTATATCGACATTCCTAATACATACCAGCCGTTAACAATAGCAGTAGGTGACTCATTTTGGAAACAAATTTTGGCAAAGATATTTTTGGTATTATGTTAGACTGGAAAAATCAAAGATTCCTGAAAATAGTCAGCACATATAAAAAAGACACTTACATGTATAGACTTTCTGGATGGCCGGTTCGTTGGAGTATTCTTGGCAGATTCCTCATCAACTCTGCTCATTTTTAGTTCAATACCTGAATAAAAATAAAATATTAACAATAAATTTTAAGGAAGGTGGAGGGAAATATGTAATTGAGGTTTTCTTATTTTTACCATCATAATTTGAGTTACAATTATTCAAGTGTTTTTCAATTTCAGCCAAGCCGACAGCCATTCCTAAAATTTAAGTTATATCAGGTAAGAGTTATTTATTTAAAAATAAGCAACTAATACAACTTTTTGGAGCCTTAAAAGTGCATTGATTGTAAAGAAAATAAATTAAAAAGATAAAGAATACTTTGTAATAAGAAATACTTGAAGCTATAGCACAAACTAATCTCATATAATACTAATTAATCTAAAAAGAAAGCATATATTTCTAATTGTTCATCGAATGATCCAGATTATAGCAATAAAATTTTGGTTAACCTTATGATAAAAATTTACCATTATGAGTTGAATCATAAGAATATTAAGGAACCCAGTACCAAACTGAATGATCCTATTGTAAATAATAATGCCACAAAAGTAATTAACTTCAACATTAGGATTATTTAAGAAATTAAATAAGATTTATTTAACCAATCATTTGGTGCTGGGAGTTAAGTAGGTTTTGAATAGAAAAGTTGATACTTTAAATAATGATTAAGAATAATACAAACCAACAACAGATATTTGTAGATCATCAGGTTGAGGAAGATCTACTTTAATTTTCAAATTTGCTAGGGCACATGGAGTCATTCCTCGCAGTTTAAAATACACACCCTCATCAAGAACAGAAGAAAAAAAATAATAATAAACTATAAACATTGTAACTATGTATGTGAAGAAAAACTTTTTCATAATACTTGAAGTAAACGATGAAATTGGGCAGAAATTGAGGATGATGATGGCAATGGACACATCTTTGCTTTCCAAATTTGAGTAAACATCTGCAAATTTCGAACAGCTACAAGCCCTACAGCGTAAGCACCAGGAATACCTAAAAAAATAATTATTATAATTCAAAAAGTAATATAAGTATTAAAAGTTGGTTAAGAATGTTCAGTATTTGGAGGGGTCACCCTACCCATTGCTGAACCAGACTATACAGAATACACAGTTATGCCTAGTGAGGAATAGGCTGGCATCACATTGATCAAGGTTGGTAGGTAATCCTGCCAAAACCATGGAACCAGGGCTGAAATAAGTTACTCATTTTAGGAGGTTTGAATGTGAATCACTTGATAGTGTAGGAGATTCTAAGTAATAAGCCTTGGCGGCCATTCCAAGCTGCTACCTTCAAAAATTGCAGTATTTTATTTAAGGATAAACACAAAAAAAATTTCATTTTGTGGTCAATATCTTGAAAACCAACAACCACACGAAAAACATAATGAATACCTTTTTTGAAGGAAATTAAATTTGAGCCCTAATAGAAGCTCTTTACGTTTACTAGATCTCGAGATGATGTTTTTCAAAAAACGGGAAATCACCGTTTTGTGAATTTATTTTGGAAAACTATTCTTCCTATGAATGTAATAATTATAAACTACATTATGGTGCATTTAACCAGCTTCAATTTGAGTGGTAATAGACATCTTTATATCTCATAGTTCCTGAGCTATTTAACTTTTCTTAAAATATGACCTAGTCAAATTCTTGTACAATATGTTTTTTGAAAAACTTTATCTCAGGAACAATTTGACTTGCAGATGCCTATAACCACTCAAATTATAGCTAGTTAAATGGAGCATACAGCAGTTTATAATGATTAACTTCGTAGGATGAACTGTTTAATGTACTTTAATAAGCAATTGTCATGTGAAGTTTCAGGACATGAAGGTCACAACAAAGATGTTTGTTGCCATAGATGGTCTACCTCAGGAAGGACTTAATTAGGGAACAAAGGTAGGCTGGCAGTGCATCATCAGAAAGTATGTATGCAGTATATACTGTAGAAAGACATCACACAGCCAAAGTTCCCCAAGTGATGGCAATTATGAACAATGTATGAATCTAATAATGTTAAAAAGGTTTTACTGTAAAAATAATAGAATTTGTGATCACAAATACGTCATAATAATAAAGAAACTATTATAACAGATAATAGAAAACAAATAGGTTTACAAAAAAGAAAGACAAATTAATAAAATATTTAAAGTGACTTAGTTTTATTGCTCCTGTTTAAAAGCTTCAAACAGATACATCAATAAAAGTATTATTGTATAATATAAATAAATATTAGCTGTTATATTATATGCCAATGACTTAGCTTGTTTTGTCTTTCCATTTGTTTGAAATCATATTATCTTTAAAATTTTCATTAATTTTGAGTTTTTCGTGCAGCTTTTTCTCAATTTTAAACATGAGATATTACCTGGATTATTGTCAAGGAAAGGAAGAGATGCTGCAAATAAGGTTACATCATACCGTTGATTATCTTTAAGTATGTAACACCAAGTGATTTTTGAAAACTTACTAAAAATATAGTAATATTGGATGAATATATGTTATATTACCTTGCGTAGTACTAATCAGAAAACCATCTGGAGGGACACCAACATTTCCTCCTCCACAATCATTACCGACCTAAATGGAAATAAAAATTACTAAGAACATTCACTTGAATAATAATGAGGAATAATATATCCAGAAAAGTTCCCATCAACTTTAAATGCATGCATGCATCCTTAAAACAAAAGGTATAAGATATTGCAAGGATAAGGATGAAGGAAGCTTTCCTAAGACTGAAATTAATAGATAATAATTTAAGTTTTCTAGAGGTCTAAAGAAGATAATATTCACAAGATGTAGCGTGCATGATTTAATTAGTTAAACAAAAACAAAACAGTTCAGCAACTTGTTAAAAGTATTAAACTCAAACCCTAACACCATTTCTTTCAATATAAAAATAATATACTTCCACAATGTTGGTTTCTTTGTTTCCTGAATTCAAGTCCAATTGCCTGAGTTCCTCTTCGATATCGTCTTCATCAGAGCCAACAAGATCATTCTTCATGTGCAAATAAGTGTGTTAATGAAATGTTGTTTCGAAAGTTTATTAATGTTTAAACTGTATGTATTAATAGAAATAGCCAAAAAGCAAATTTGGATAATAATAAAATATTAATCAATCCTTTACATAAAAGAAATAATTGGATCATAGCTATTCCTAAGCCAAGAGTTAATTACTGATGAAACTGAAATCCGCAATTAATAGTGTTATGAATGTCTGAATTATTTAATTTGTTTGAATACCTAGTCATCTCCCCCTCCCCCCTGCCAAAAAATAGGTTAGTATAATATGTAGTGTAAGACAATCTTAGCTGATATCCAAAAAGAATGTTGATTCCCCTTGAGTTTATTCTCCAGAGAACCCAGGAATGAATTTCAGAAAACCTTATACTGGTTACAGAAAGGTGATGGCTTAAAGATAGGCAAAAATGTACTGTGGTCCCACTTCTGTAGTACCTTACACTCACAGTGCTAGTCATTAAACAGATAAAAAATTTGTAAGTTTATTTCATTTTTTAGAGAGAGGAGTAGAAATTTTCTACCCCAGAAACAATATTTGACAAGTGAGAAATGAAAAAAAAATTAATAAATCAAATAATACAACTTTTTCTGGTAAAGTTCTAATTTTTTCTTCATATATCGCTTACAAGTTAAGTTACAATGTTATTAATTCAATATAGTATGGACATCACTATAGCTTCTACTATTTCCATCATAATCAATAATACTCAAACCGTTTTATACTTATATCCAAAGAAAAAAAAATTGAATTGATAAACCCATGTCATAAGATAAATTATCTGACTAATATCTATAAAAGTACAAAAGCTACTATTACTAATCGTTTCCCTGGAGTATTTATAAAATTACAAGCTAAACTGGCTCAGCATGAATCCTGAACCACAATTAGAAGACTAAAGAACTATCGAACCCTTAACTCACCCTTTCCTCTTTATGGTTATAATAACCATAATATATAAAATAATTATATTCTCATTCATGGTATCATTAATGGTATAAATTAGAACGCTTAAGTAGAGCTCCAAGTAGATTTAAAAAAAAAAAGTAAGATTAATCTTCATAAAGTTGATTATAGAATTTAGATTAGAAAATATGTAGAAATCTCGATAATTGAAGTAATCATGAAAAAGGTAACTTTGGTAAATAGAACATCAAAATGGCATTGCATTTCAATGTATTTTCAATGAATAAAATTCAAACACTTAAAAAAAAAAAATATCCTTCTGTCTGTCTATTCTTTCTTTAAAACAATATAAATGGGATTTTCAATTGAAAGCATTATTCCTAAAAAATTTGGAACAGTTGTGTCAAGCTCGAATTACACATATCTTTTTTTTTTTATCTTCTTCCCTTTCCTTCCAGCAATACAGGATTCGGCAGCAGTGATTCTTATAAGATTTTAAATAATAAATGATTTTATATGATAATATCTTTTATATTGTACATAATTTTATATGAATAAATTAATTTTCTGGCCTCTTTTCCCAGTTACATACTCAATCTTTCGGTAGTCTTCCTGATGCCAGAACCGTTCTTCTTATTCTAGGCTGTAGGTTGTTGTGGGTTTGTCCCACCACTACTGCCTTCTAGGCATAAATGAACTTGAACCGCAGGAAATTATCTTCTTTCACCAGCTGAGGCAACTCCTATGTGAAAAATTCTAGCAGTTCTCATCTTGTCCCTTAATGCTTTTAACGCACCGCACATGAGGCATGAGGGATTAGCATCCTTCCTAAAGATATGAAGTTTGGTTCAAAAACTTCCATGCCCTGTGAGAAATTAAGAAACCAAATGGACCCACTTGACTTGCAGCAAAGACAATTTAGTGGGAAAAAAACTTTCTTAGTGTATTCCTTTTCAGGGTAGTCACCCACTGTTGGCTCCATTTTTCAATTGTATCATCCAGGATTATCATTTTCCGTTTGTTAGGGTTTTCCACAATCCTCATCGAGATATTTTCTAGAAATCCTGACAAGCCTTCTGTCTTCTCTATAAACATGTACATCTGGTCATATCCTCTCACAGGAGGAGTGGTACCATCCCCGTTAGGCCCTGCACCTTTTCATGTAAGCTTTACAGATAGGCCAATTCATATGTGCTTCGAAGCAAAGCCATCTTCAGTGTTGATGCCAATCTTTTTCTCTGACGCTAGGTTATATCTAGGCCTTTACCTAACCTTGTACCAAGGTAGTTTACCATCTCGCTCAGACATATTCTTAGGCCCTCTATATGTATGTTGATAGAGTGCCCATTAAAATGATAACTTAGCTATTCTCAGCAGCCATCCTCATCTCCTTCCCTTCACACCATCTTGTCACCAGGCTGATGTATTGTTCAGCCTCTTTTTTTTCTTCTGGCCCAGCAGCTGGTAGCCACTACAGCAGCTAGATCATCAACTTAGGCAGTAGCAGGGAACCGCTCATTTTCTTTCACTTGGCACTTCTAGCCATACATCAAAAACCAACTTCCATAGAGTAGGACCAAGGACTGATCCTTAAGGACATGGAAGCTTCTAACTCGTAATAGCTGCCTCTAATCTTCACACGCCTCTCCTATAGATGGCTCCTTTTGAGGGCATTATCTCTGGGAAGGGGAAAGTTATCTCTGCAAATGCTGGAGTACACTTGGCCACCAAAAACTGTCGAAGGCCAAGGCTAAGTCAAAAAGAAGCGACATTATATATTGCTCCGCTCTCACCTCAAAATCTCGGGGAGACCCTCAGTGGTTCCACTACACCTGTTCAAGCCACATTACCTTTATGGCACACTAAATTCAGAACTGGTCGTAACCTGGTTATCATTAATCATATATGTAATGAATGGTACAAAGCAGTTATCTGCTCAATTCACAAGGAGATGTGCTTGCCTATCATAATTATAGAGGTATATCCTTCTTGCCTTGGGCTTATAGTTATCCTAGATCTAGGTGTTATCCTAGATCTAACCTAATAAAATATGGGTAGTTAATTTCCTTCTGTGGGTATGCAAACAATCTATGAAATCTATTTACACAAGCTTTTCATTATGTGGATTTACTGTTTCTAAACTCTTTAAACATTATATGAAGTGCTACATTAAAATAAAGAGGCCTCAAAGTTAAGAAAAACAGCTCAAAATTTGTTGGAGCTCTCAGATCTTTGTGTGGGCTGGTATTGTATCTTGCATTTACTCAAGAATGCAAACCGAATTTGAGTATGATTCTTTAAGTTATGAAAAATGGATTTTTTTTTCCAGCTTTGTTGGAAAAAGTGGATGTTTAATATTTGTAATATAATAAAATAAGATATTCCTAGACTTACATTTTCACTAGGTGAAAGAGGAGGAGGAAGTGCAGATAGTCTTATCCCAGTTCCAGTAGCGTATCCAACCAGTATTCTTTCTCCTAGGCATATTTCCACCTGTATGAACAAAAAATTTATTACATGCCATAAGCAGTTATAATAGTTGCAATTATTACTTTAAATAATTAAATTAAATTAACTTATTTTCAGTTTTGATTGGCATTTATATATCTTAGTAAATAGAAATGAGTTAGTAAATAGATTGTTTCCTAATAAGTTGATAAGTTAGCATTTAATTTTTTTTTTCTAAAGTAGGGTACATCGAGAAAAAATGGTAGGTTTCATTTTCAAATTTCCTAAAATTTAACAACTAAATTTTACAACATTTTATAAAACATTTAGTAATATTTTTTTCATATAATTAACACAACAAGTATAATTTAAATCGTAACGTCAACACTTTTGTACAACACACTACAAAAATCAATAATCAGCAAAGGAACATTCTGAAAGTTTATATTAGGTATCGAATTTGGATTTAAAAGATCCAATTGGAGTTGTTCTATTGAACTTGAGTCTTAAAATGTGTTATCAAAATAAATAATGTTAACGATAGGGATGAAAACTCGGAAAAATATATCAATGTATTTAATATAATAATATTTTATATAACCGAATAGTGGAACTTGTAGAACCTCACTTGGGTGATTACCAGGGAAGCTTCAGAAGGAACAGGTCAACTATCGACCAGATTTTCTCTTTAAGACAAATAATAGAAAAAACAAGAGAATTCAACAAGATTATATGGATCCTTTTCATTGATTTTAAAGCTGCTTATGATTCTATCATCAGAAAGGAATTCTACATGGCAATGGATGAGATGGATATCCCCCCCGAAGTTAGTCCGACTTGCAGCATGTGCATTAAGAGAGAGTGTAAGTAGTGAAAATAAATGTTAAGCTGGGCCAACCTTTTGCAGTGAAGTTAGGAGTTGAACAAGGGTGACCCCCTCTCGCCACTGCTATTTAATATTGCCCTCCAAGTTTTGGTGAAAAGAGCCAAGCTTAATTAATCAGATACAATTTTTAATAAAATGACTCAAGTACTTGGTTATGCTGAAGATGTGGCCCTGGCTAGGTTGTCCCTGAAGGCTATAAAGGAGGCCTGCAAAGGATTTGAAAGAGAAGCAGAAAAAATGGGTCTATCTATAAATGAAGAGAAACCAAAAATTATGATGCTCAGGAAGAAAACACCTATAAACCCGCCAAAGCATAATGCTGTGGGAAAGTATACGTTCCAGTACGTGTCTAGTTTTAAATATCTTGGCTCCATAGTAAATGACCAGATGGAGGAAGAGGACAAAATTCAAAATTGTATTATGGGAAGCATATTTTGTCCTTCGAAGTTTCCTCTGTAGTACACTGCAAAGTCGGGGTACCAAAATGACAATATACAAAACAATCATACGACCTGTGTTGTCCTATGCCTGTGCAACCTGGACCCTACCTGAGATCGTGGCTCAAAAGATTGACAGATTTGAGAGAAAAGTGTTGAGGCCCATTATGGATCTATTTTGCCTATATCAGGGAAAATGGTTCATACCGCTTGAGAAGGAACAAAGAGATCTACGACTTATACGACGATCTCCAAGCTTCCCATTTCGTGCGAATTCAGCGCTTCAAATCGAGCCGATAAATAAATACAAATTTAATATAAAACTAATCAATTAGTTGTTATTAATTAACTTACTATTCAGTTAATCAGAATTCATAACAACAGATACATTGATACCTGAGGCAATATATCCATAAAGATTGCTGTTTGGAGAAAGAAAGGACAGATCAAATGATACAAAATTCATAATTAATTGAACTAAATGACATTAAAAATTATATAAGTGACAATTTAACACTAATATTTCAACATTTAAAGTCTCTTTAAACATTTATCTTGCGTACTTTTTCATTTTTGGTACAATATGATGAAAATCAAAGGGGTAACTATAATAGATAAATTAAACTTAAAATATAAATGAAATTTCAATATTACCTTGAGGCCAATAATACCATTGCAACCAGAAGAGCTAAGGCGGTGCATCAATTGAGTGTGAAGCTCATATTCTATAAAAGGCAATGCATCAGAGACCTCTTTGGCGTTCATTTCTCCTTTACATTCTCTTTTCACCCGCGTTACTGATGCTTGAATTAAGCTACCTTTACCATCCACATTTGAACCATCCATTAAATCAGCTGTGCTAAGAAGTATTTCTCCAACTTTTCCTTTCCTAAATATGGCAAAATTATACGTAACTAACATCAAATACTAATATATTTTTAAAACCAACAACAAAGTCTTATTAATCATGTAACATATTAAACAGCTTTATAAAGTATGCACAAGACATTATTGATATAAAATTATAGGTTACTATCATGTTGGATTGGATAAAAAAAATATATATGTATATCAGGTCATATTTTAAAGCACGTATGTAAATTTTCTGCAATTGCTGGCATAAATTATCTCATTATCTTGGTAATTAAAAAAAGATGTAATGTAATTCTAAAGAAATAAATTGTTATTAATGAAATTTTAAAAAAATATTGTCAAAATTAGTTTGGAACTAACTTGCACTGAAGACAATTAGAGAGCTTCATCCTAAAAGGGTGAGAAGCTTCATTGTAGGGAATATGATAAACCGAACAGCCAGTCTCATCATCATCCAGCTATAAATATAAGATAAAAAATTGAGATAATAGAAATTATTACACAGAAAGAAAAGGAGAGTCTATGGAACAAAGGGGGAAAGTCACATTTTTTCTGAGAAAGAAAAACACATCAATATGTTCATATCCTTGAGAATGATGAGAATCGCCGGAAATGTGGATGGTCAGTTTCTTAGAAGCATTAAAAGAATACCCATAGACTGAAGAAAGAAGGAGTTCCAAACTTAAAAACTTCATTTTCTCAAATACATTGTGGGTGACATTCCCCCTTTCTTCCATGGACTCTTCCAATATGAATATCATAATTTTTTTTTTTTTTTAATTTGAAAAAAGGAAAGGTACATTGATCATGTATATTTCACTGAAAAATTATGAACATTATTCTATTTTGAAAAAATACATCATTTAATGATGACAGCTGGTTACAAAGATTTTTCTCAAAAAATAAATATAAAGATACAACATTAATAAATTCAATAAAAACTGGAAAAACAAGGGAACTGTGAAAGAAGGTTACAATATAGAGGAGAGGTTTTCATGGAAAATATCATGATCACCAACTAAATAATAGTGGCCAAGTATCCCTTTTTCATTTCTAGAAAACAAAAGTATAATCAGAGGCATACGCAAAATTTTGTTGGAGGATTTAAAATTTTTTCAGGAGGGAGAAATTAATAAGAAGTCAAGTAATCACCTAAAAATATGTAATTGTCAAATTGGGAGTAAATTATAAGGATTAGCATGAAAATTGGATCAACAATTATTGTTAAAAATCACCAAAAATATTACTTAAAATATAAACTTTTTTTCCGTACATTTTGGAGGGAGGAGAAGGCAGATATATCCCTAATCCCCTCCTCTTCATATGCCACTGGGTATAATTATTTACACAATCATAATTAATTCCTTTAACATTACTGAAATAATCAAATATTAGGATTTTCTTTATTGTAATAGTAATATTTACAGTGATTCTTAAGTTGAATTTAGTTTTATAATAAATTTGTTAAAGTGTAAATTATAAAAGATAATATACATAATCTCGCCTTTAAATTTCACTTACAATTAGTTAATACTGTAAAAAAACTGAATTTAAAAAAAGTAAACAAATTTGATGCTATGAATGTTTATTTACAAATGTAAATATATATTAGTTGGTAAGCAATTAATGTCTTGAGCGGTGTAATAGTTTTTTAGAGTAGGTAGCTAATCAGTGATTTTGTTTGCATATAAAATACTGCTCATGGAAGTATGGACAGCTTTAAAAATTTAGTTACACATTGAATGCCTATAATTTTTACAATAAATGTTAAATTGAACCCTTTATTAGCTCATAAGACAATATTATTATTTTGAAAAAATAAAGTAAAGTCACTTTTATAGTTTTTTATTACAAGGATTAGCTGGGCCGAAAAAGAGACAAAAAGAAATTGTACATTACATTTACATCGAGAAGGGCTATCAATCTGTAATCAAGTATTAATTAATTAATATTTTCCCGATGTTATAGGCAGATAGCCTTTCTTGATTTAATGTGAAAATGGCTGAACAAGTTTCGGTAGAGAAAGGTTGTCAACGGTCCATTGAATGCAAAAATTCAAAATAAAATAAGTAAGCGGCATTCTGATGACAAGCTGAGATCTCATAAGTTTCTTTAATGTAAACAAATATCTAAAACAAAGAGACATTACAGGACATAAAAGGATTACAATTTTTTTTATTTCTCTTTTTCAGCCCAACTAATCCTTGTGAAAAAATCTGGTGTGATGTGCGCATCACACAACTTTCCCTTACTTTCCTATAATAATTATCTTTTAAATGTAATTTTAAGTACATAAACAATACTTGAAATAAACCCGGCAGGATTCACTTCTTCACATCTCCTACCTAAGTATAATAAAACAATTTTAGTACGGCAATTCTGTACACTACCTATATATTATAAGTTTGTCAAGTTGAAAATATATTTTAAAAGTTTTGGTTTAGTTTTTATGGAAACATTTTGTTTCCATTAAATAATATAAAAGTAGAAATTATTAAGTTAATTTCTGCTTTTGTATTCTTACATTACATTATTACAGAGCGTTTGTTGACAACAGATTGGCGGAATGGTGGGAGGAGGTTCGATCACATCCGTCTCCTTTTCGACGGTTATCCATCTTAGGGTCTTGTAGTCCTCATAAGATACTCTGTATTTTTTCTAATTCCGTTCCGAATTCAACCATTTGTATTTTAGAGAGTTTAATCACCTTTCATATGATTTCATACACGATTTACCCGAAACTACATACTTTTTGAATTATATGCAAATAAAATTTTCTTTTTGCTATAACTTTTTCTCCTACATTTTCTCGATGATATACTACATACACGAAAAGTTAAAAGGCTTTCATGAGAAGACATTAGGCAAGATTTACCAAAGTCGTTACGACCGTTTACGAAAAAATTGTAAAATCCATGATATAATAGCTACTTCCGGTTAATCTGATGCGTAGTATCTTTGCTATTACTGGTCCGATTTTGATGATTCTTTTTTTGTTTTTTAGATAATTTAATTACCTTTCATAGAAGTCTATACCTAATTTACTATAAAACAAATGTTTTTTTAAGTTATGAGCACATAAAGTATTCATTTCACCATAACTTTTTTCCATTCATTTTCTCGTTTGTATACTACATACATAAAAAGATAAAGGGTTTTAAGGAGAAGACATCAGGCAAGTTTCATCAAAATTGTTAGAGCCGTTTACGAGAAAATTGTAAAAAATAGTAAAATCCATGATATGATTACCATTTCCAGTTAGTCCGATGCGCTGTATCTTATCTAATACTGATACGATTTTGATGATTCTTATTTTTGTTTTTTAGATAATTTAATTTCCTTTCATACAAGTTTATACATAATTTACCATAAAATGCATGCTTTTTAAGTTATGCACAAATTAAATATTCTTTTCATCATAACTTTTTTTCCTGCATTTCCTCGGTTATGTACTACATATATGAAAAATTAAAGGTCTTTATGAAGAATAATTTAGGCAAGTTTCATCAAAATCGTTAGAGCCATTTTCGAGAAAATTGTAAAAAAGTGTAAAATCGATTATATAAAGTAGCACTTCCGGCTGGTGGATTTTAATGAAAATGTTGCTGTGCCTACCTTAAATATGTAATTTCAGTATTGTACAACTTTTCGTTTTTAAGCTAGGCTGTTCACATAGACACAGACTCAAACACACAGACCATTTTGCGGGACTTGGTTATTTGGAATTAGGAGACCTTAAAACGTGTATTTCCGTTGAAAACTCGAATTCGAAAATTTTCACGATCGCAATACTTCCCCTTACTATATACTTCGTATATTGGTAAGGGAAAGTAAAAAAGCTATAAAAGTGATTTTATAATTTTTTTCAAAACAATAATATTGTCTAATGAATTCGTAAAGGCTTCAATATAACATTTAATATGAAAATTATAGTTATCACTGTGTAACTGAACTTTTAAAGGTGTCTGTACCTCCATGAGGGGTAGTATATATAAGAAAAAGCTACTATCTTAGATTAAGAAAAAGCTATTATCTGAGATTCTGCTCATGCATTGCATTAAGTTGTTACATGAGATTTAGTAAATCCTAAAATGACCTTTGAGGGGCAGGTGAAATGAAATTTTGATCTAATTTTTACTCAAAATATGATTGTTCATTGCACAGATTCCTAAATAACACCAATTGTACACCAAAACCAAACTGACAGCCCCACCAACCTTAAAGAATCTTTTCCGGAACAAGCTAACATTATCTATTCATTAATTTTATATTTAACATTTACTTGTTTGATGTTTGGGTTTTGACTGATCACAGCAGCAGTACCACTTGCACTGAGAATGCATACATCATCCCTGAAAATAAAAAAATAAATAAAAATAACACAAAGCATAATTTAATATGTACATAAAAAAAAATGTAAGAAATGTAAACACTTTTAACTAGTTGATTGGTGTTTTTTTCTAGATATTTTACATAAATAAAAATTTCCAATATAAGGAGCTATTAATGAAGAAAAATTAACCATAAAACAGATTTGAATGGGTCCTGGGACACTCTGGCATAACAGGGAATGAAGAAGCAATTTAGTTGGCAAGAAAAGGTTCTGAGTGTATTCCCATCAAACCAGAACCTATCTGTGGAATAAGCCTAAGCTGTGCTGAAAGGAAAATCAAGGCAGCTAATGGAGATAAAGCCAAGCAATCCTGGCAAAACAAAAGATGGCTACACTCCAAGCTGTTTTTTTCTAAATGGATTTTCTAGATTGCTTCTAATGGATATGATCACTATAAGGAAAATTACAGGACTGTATACTGGTCACTGCAAACTGAACAAACATAATGTTCAACTTTAAGCTGGTAGAGTCTCCTTATTGCAGATTCTGTAATACTGGCAACAAAACAGCTAATCATATTATCTGTTATTGTGACAGGTTCATGAGCTTGAAATTCACGGTGTTTGGGATTGATCCCATAGGAGGAACCCAGGCAATGTGAGCTATTCAATCAATTCAGCCTATTGAGATTTAAAAAATCTAATAAACTTATGTTTTATACAACTAAATTGATATGACACAAAACAGGCCTAAAAATGTCACGGCATATTATGACATTAAAAAAATAAAATAAAATATAAAAAATAAATAAATTTGATAAAATTACCAAACAGTTGTATTTTCCGAGTAGGCAAGAACAGCGTTGCATGCAAGAGCTCTTGCATGAGACCTGACTTCCAATCGAAGCTCAGTCCACCAGGAATCACGAGTTTCAGCTTCATCAACACCCAAGAGTTTTACTGCCCTTGCACTCACAACTCCTCCTAATTTCATATGCTAAAATTTAATAATAAATAATATGGTGAAATTAAGTAATATAATTTAAATAAAAAAAGAAAAGTGGCTCAACATACTGAATTGATTGATGCCATGATGGTAGTTGGCATATAAAAAAATGTAAACAAATGCAACGCATAATTTGTAATAACAACCTTAATTTTGGTTTCCTAGACTGTAGGGCTACTTATTCAATTCGAAGTAGCAACTAAGATTTCCTTAAAAAAATGAACTGACTCTCTTCCAGACCAGACTAACCCTTCCAGAAAAAATTCTTGTAGGTTCTGGGAGTAAAATCAGTGTTTTCTAAGTTTGTGGAAGATTATCCCACAGAGGCAGCCAAAATTAAATACTAATAATAAACCAAAATAATTCATAGAAACTAAACTCAGCAGTCATAAGATTATACACATTCTAGACCAGTGGTTCCCAACAGGTGATGTAACGAAATTATTTTTGCAAATATCATAATAAATTAAATGAAAACAATTTGTAGAGCCGTAGTTTGTAATAAGAATCGCTTTACCAGACATAGTCCACATCTTCATTTGGCATCAAGTAAGTTAGGCCTAAGCATGGCAATTGATAAGTGACTGCCACTGCCATTTCAGTCGGCCATTTTCATTTTGTTCATCGCAGTACAATCCGCCAGGTTTCACCTGATCAACGGTGGTACAGTGGTAGACGTATAGTCCCACTTCCATCAATTTGACATTAGATTTCTGATATGGCAAGTAATATAGAAGAGACCTGATTGGCCAGACTTTGTATGGGTGACATGTTTACTCTGCAATTAAGCATTATTGTTGATTTTTGTAAGGTTACTTATGGGAAGACCAGTTATTTTGAAGATTTTTTATTGTGAACTACTTCACACAACAGCAGATATTTTCACTGCATTAAATGATTTTTTTAATAAACTAGACATTACCTGGAGAAAATTTGTGGGTTTGTCTACAGATGGAGTACAATCCATGGCTGGATACAAAACAGGACTTCGAGCTCGTTTTCAAATAGCAGCTCCTAACATAAAATGGACACACTGTTGTATTCATCGAGAGGCCTTAGTAGCCAAATGATTGCTTGAAATTTTTCAGAAGGCATTTAATGAAGTAGTTCAAATCATTAATAACATTAAAACTCGTCCACTGCAATCCAGATTGTTTTTTTTTTGTTGGGCGAAGAGATGGGCTGTGAGTATGAGCATACCGAAGTACGATGGCTCTTTCGAGATAGGATATTGACAACACTGACAAGATTTTTTGAGCTTAAAGATAAGGTCCGAATCTTCCAACTTGAAACCAAGTATGCTAATTTTCTAACTAACTTTTATAAGCTTTCCTATAATTGCCTGCTAAGCTGATGTTCTTGAACATTTGAAGATTTTGAATTTAAGTTTACAAAATAGTTATTTTGACATGTTCTCTTAGTTGAAGACAAGGTTAATGGTATGATCAAAGTGTCAGATCTGGACTGCAATGGTCGAAAAAGAGTCCTTTACAAACTTCTGAATTTTAAAGCAGTTTTTGGAATCATCTGATGAGAGTTTGCCTGACTAGGTAAAGGAAAATATGATTGAGCATCTTTGCAGCTTAACAATCATGTTTAGAGAATACTTTTCGAGCCAGATCCTGATGACAGTTGGATTTGAAATCTATTCAACAGTCTCGAAATAGACATGATTCGAAGCCTCTCAGAAGAACAAAATCCACTTGTAGACTTGTCAAGCAGTGGTGTAATGAAAAATGTTTTTAATGATAAAAAATTTCTGACTTTTGGTTAACAGCGCTAAGGACTACAGAGGGTTTGGTGATAAGGCAATGAAAAATATCTTTCCTTTTGCAACTTCATACCGGTATGAACAAGCATTTTCAACCATGTGCTTCATGAAAAACAAACACAGAAATTGGCTTGACATGCAGTCTACATTTAGAGTAAAAGTATCAAATATGAAATCTAACATTACGGAAATTTTGCACTCAAAGGATAAATTCAAGTTATTGCATTAAGTTGGGAAGCATAGGTGATTTCTGTAAGAATATATGAATATAAAGTAAGTTTATTTATTTATTTATTTTTGGCAATAAAGGCCAGCTAAGGACCATGCGTACATCAAAGTAAGCTAATTAATATAAAATTTATATTTTAAATTAACAAAAACAATTGTTACAGTCGTTTTATTTTTGTATTGAGTACGTCTATTTAATAGCTTAATAATTGATTTTACCTCTTATTTAATTGTTATATGATCCGTTTCCATAAAACAGTAGAGTTTACATAAATTTTACTCATATTTGTGACTTTAAAGTTGCCAAAACAGCTATTTTAGGGCATTTATTTTTGGAAGAAAAACTTAAAAGCCGTGGTTTTGCAACCTCAAAGTTTCCAAATCTCAGTTGTTTTTCAACCGGTTTTCGGATAAAAGATGTCAAGCAATGGCAAATTAAATTTTAAATTTATTTATTTTTTTTTTTTGTAAACTTATTCATTTTTTACATAATTGAGGTTAAAAATCAAAATTCCACTAAATCTTATGTTTTTCATCCATCAGATAGAAACAAGACCATAAATCTAAAGATATCTTTTTTGGACACATAAACTACACCTTTTTACCAAATTTGAAGTTTCTGTTTTATTTAGTTTTTAATCTAAAAAGTTTTTATTTAGTAAACAAAGTAGATGTTCTGAAACTTATTTGTTTAGAACCAACGAATAATTTTTACTAAATAGTTCCAGAGAGTTCAGGAACATCCTGTCTATACATATTCATATTTATGCAAGTAAATGTAGCTATTTAAGAGTGAAAACAAATTTTATTATTTTTAGGGTGCAGGTGTCCTTGCCATTAAAGCGAAGAAGGATGAGTGGGTGATCTCTAAATTTTTTTTATTGGGAACCACTGTTATAGAACATTATTTTCTTATGCGGGTATTCCCCTAAAAAAGCATAACTCTTAGGAGTTTTATAAAAAATTTAATGCTGAACAAAAAAGTTCCTATGAACATGGGTCAGCAAATGAAGTGCTGGCCAGTTTTCAGGTTCAAAACATGAAAAAAATATGTTTTTCGACAATTAATGAAGAAACAACCTCTTGGATAAAAAAACGGATCGAAACGTAATAGGGAATTAAATTTGGCATCGAATGAGATCAATAGCAGCTGGATAGATCAACAACGCGATCTTTGGTGAATTGTTGGACTAGACATGATCATCAAAATCAAGTTCTAGGTCGCTGTTAATCCCTTAGCAAAAGTTGCGATCACCACTTTTTTGATAAAATCTTACACACTATAACCTAAATTGTACTTTTCTCTTGAAATTCAGGAAACAGTTCAGTAACATTTTTTTTCTTGAATTAAGAAAGTTGCCTGTAGAATTAAAAAAAATGTTACCCCCTTTGGGTCTAGCCGAACCCCATGCTTTGTGCTTTTGTATACCATGCTCATAATAACAGAGATACATTTATGAAATTGCATGACATTATTTTCTTTAACTATCTGTAATGAATCCACGTTGTTGACTTGAGAAAATTTGCAGTATACGATTTCTTTTTTTTTTCCACAAAAACCATTGTTGGAGTACCTCAGGACCCCACTTGGTATTTTACATTTGTAAAATTTTAGGTAAGATTTCAATTATTATTTTATTTGTTTTCCTAGCAATGTTTACAGCAACAAAATAACAAAAATCACCAACAAATTAGATTGGGTGCATAAGTACCTCATCCAGTACTTAGTCTTATTTTTTCACCTCGTTTTGGGAGGGTTACCTTTTTTTACAATTAATTTATGTTCTATTTTTGTACATTTCCTCTTTAATTTTATAAATATTACATGCCTCAATGATAATCAAAAAGAGTATTCAGCATTCTATATGTAGGGTCTTGCAAATCCTTGTCTCACATAGTCACTTGTTGTTTAGCACATATGTCTCATAGCTATTTAGTATAAGCCGTTGTGATACCTTTTAGAAGTCTAGATAAAGTGTAGCTTTATTATTTTTTCTTCAATTTTTCTCTTAAACAGAGGTAAATCCATAATAATTCACTATGATTTCTTTTCGTTCAAGTGTGTTCTTTGTTTGCTTTGTTATCTATAAAAACTATTTGCCGAGAACGTGCATAATTTTTTTATTTAGTTTATTTTTTACTCTAAAGAAAGATAAGTTGATAATAATTCACTATTATTATTATTATGTTTGATTGATAAAGGGCATCAAACAGAAATAAGGCAATCAAAATCCATGTAATGATTGGATGGGAGGGTGTCCTTCGAAGAAGGGGACGACAGCGTTTTTTCAAAAATTACTTTTTTGGACTTAAGAGAACCCCGTTAAAAATAAAAAAAGTTCAACATCTTAAAAAATACAATCTGCGGATGGTGTTTTAAAAAAAAACTATAGTACATATTAATCTGAACTTTGCAGCTAATAATAAAATAAAACTTACCGATATGCTGAACAAACCCTCCTGGATACTTAGTGAGTGTTAGGAAAGGATATTCTCCCATATCTAATGGCTCAGTAGGTCTCACTGCTGGAGTTGGTTTATTGGGTTTGTCGGTGATTACCAAGCTATTCCCTATTTTAAAAACAAAACATAAACATTATAACTATTTATATCAGCATTCAAGGCAATTTATTACAGCATACCTCAAATAAAAATAATACAGAACACATATTCATATATGCCTGAACACAAAGAAATATGCTTTAAATAGAGATTAAAAATAAAAAATAATCTTAATTTAGAAAACATTAAACAGATATAAAAAAGTTAAATAATTAATATTTCATTTAGATTTAAAAATAAAATAAAATAATAGCATTTAGAAAACACATTTCTCATTAAGTATTTAATTTAAATTAGAATTAAGGCATCAATATTATGATAACCTAAATAAAAACAATAACAAATTTACATCCAGTATAAATGATAACATTTTTAAAAATTTATTTTCTGATGTTTCTAACCAGCGATTATAAAACTAAAGTGAATCTTTAACAATACCTACAAAAAAAATTGGTGAAACACGATATTAGCCTTGTATTCAAGCAATGTTACACAAATCTAAATAAAAATTAATATTAATGCAATAAAGACACAAAAATAAATAAAGACATTAATTTTGACAATATATGCAATCAATTTAGAAAATTGTATCAAAACTACTTCAATCAAAAAGGAAACAAAGCAACATAGGAAAAAATATATAAAAACAGTTCACGGTAACAAATATTAAAATTATAAAAACTGGGGTAAAAGAAGCAAAGTATACTGCTGCAATGCTGCAAATAATATATACATAGATGTCCAACGGACCAGTGAAATTGCTGGCTGGAAATCTGTACTTAACACCTCTGGAATTTAATGTCTGAGGGAAGTTGAAGTCAGTGGTTTATTCAGAACCTATTGAGACAAGAGAACAGCTACTTAAAAGAATAATATAAAATGTAATGAAATGAGGATTAATAAGGCTTAGATCCTTGCAGCAGCCGATGCAGTATTGGAAAGGATGACAGAGTGCCTTGGCCAGGAGGGCACATTGAAAATTTTCATTAAAATACATTTAAAATATTTATAAATAAAAAGTGTATTTCATAATTAATTTATATCAATGCATCCCAGGTCAAAGAATAAAAATAAATAAAAGCTTTATAATAATTTATTGTAATTATTTTTGCTGAAAACACTGGCATTTTATGGAAACAGAATTTCAGATCACATAATTGTTTAACAAAACTGTAGGCAAATTTCAGCTTACATACTTAAAACCTTCAAATGGTTTTAAAAAAGACAAATTCTACTTGTTTTAAAGAAATTTTTGTCTAGTTTACGATCCTGGATTGGGAATTACCAAACTTGAATATTTTTTTAGATTAGTACTTCCTATTAAACAAAAAATATGACTACCTTAAAAAAAAAAAAATTAAATTTGGAGTAAGTTTTGTTGATCATAGATGTAATTAAAGAAGAAGTTGGTTGGGGAAGGAGGAGGAGAGAGGAAGGGGCAGAGGGGGAGGTGTGATCAATGAAAAACACACTAATAAGTGTAACTTATTTTATTTTTAATAAAACTTAATTTATTTTATTTTAATAAAATAAGTTAAACTTATTAATGTGCTTTTCATTGACCAAATTTAAATTTACTCCTTCATGTTCGGAATTGGACCACTGCCCCAATAAACTTTTCTGTTGCATTTAAGGTCTACTATCACTTCCTTTTTGGGTATTATTTATGTTATGTTATACATGTACGCATAATATTAGGGTAAAAACTAGTATCAAACAAGATATCACCTTTGTGCTATGTTACCTCTTATAGTAACACTGTACTCTTAGCACTGCAGTAATCAGATACACTCCTGTGATGGAAATATGAGCCCAAGACTCACAGGGAACATTATACAATACAAAATAATACTAAAGCCTAAAACTGAAAAATTATGTTTGTTCAAACTTTGGACAGAGACAACCACAGGTTTTTATTTGAAGAATATCCAATTTCAATTTATATTAACTATATAAATCGTTAATATAATATTAAATTATAATATACTATATTAATCTGATTTCTAGAAACTAACATTTATTTATATATAAGCATGAGAACATACATTGATATTTTACAGGAATTAATTTAATTTCAGTTAAAGGTATGATAGCAATAACACACTCAGGAAAATAATACATTATTATCAATGTTGATGTACTTTCCAGTAAAAATAAATATCACTCACTGGTTTAAGTGCAAGTTCCCAACAGAAAAAAAAAAAAGTCTTTGATTTACACTTTTTATATATGAATGTAATGTAAGAAAGGTCAGAGGTATTTTCATATAAATAGAATAGCAACCAACATATAATCCATTTTTTTTTTTTTTTTTCAACATTCTTGAACTAAGAATCTATAAATGAGCTTAACAACATAATGAAAATTATGTTAATAAACTAATAATCGAAGATAACAAAACTATGAAATAGATAATAAGTAGTCTCAACAGTTTTTAAAAATAAAAGACAGCAAGGTATAATATGCCAATAAGAATAATAACTCAAAATAAATAGTTTTATCTTAGTAACAACAGAGGATGAAAACATCATTAAAATAGCTATCAACATGCTACACATGGGGACATGCAATATAACATAAAAGATAACTTTTACAATAGAATTAAATGTACGTAAAAGAAAACACAACATTTAGTGAGGAGTACTCACTCTTGTTATTGATTCCTAGTAGCATTCAAGAATAAAAAGTAATTATGCACAAAGTTATAAATAATATTATATCCAAAACAACTATATTAATTTAGATATACATTCTTAAAACCCCAAAACGAATTAAATACCTGTAGGAGAATGACCAGGTGACCAGAAATCTCTCCAAGAATAAAATATATCTAAAAATGTTTAATAATAAATAAAATAAACAAACGAAAATCACCAACATAACCATGGGCATACAATGATATACCAGTATAAATGAATTTAAAAAAATACGTATCCAATAAATAATTTTTATAGCATAAACTATACTTTAAAATAAATTAAAATAAACTTTAGTAATAATATAATACATAAATTTAATGTCTAAAAAAAATATATTTTTTAAAACCATTTATATATGTCATGCAGATAATTATTTGTATACTTATCATAAATACTAATTTTAGTTAAAATTCTAATGAATATATTCAATAAACTATAATAACTTTTTAAAAAGTGATAAATCCATGCTTAGATTGATCTTTAAAAAATTTACCTCGTGGAACAACACTAATGTCTGAATCAGATGATCGTCTACAGAGTGGAGAAGGCTCTCTTTTGACCTCTTGAAATTCCCTTAAAAGAATTAGGATAAAATTACATATAAAAATAATAACATACTTATACAAATTGTTTTATACCATTTATACTGTTGTGTTTACAAATTATACCATTCGCTTTCTTATTCGTTAACATTCTCACAATCTAATAAATGTTACATAAATTTAAATTTAAACCTGAAGGTTAATATTATGATATCAGCGAACAACAAATAGAAATAAAACTATTGAATGCATATCAGTGATCAGTCAACTGCTAGAAATGTATTTCCACATTTAGATAAAATTTCATACATTTTATAGGATGGAAATTGTTCCTCAAATCTACCCAGAAAGACAAAAAAGAAACCTTCTTTTCATATTGTGAAAAATAAAACGAAAATTAGCAACTTCGATTTAAATAGTTAAAAGCTGTGATCATACCCATCTACATCCACTTGCTCAATAAATGAAGAAACCTACAAGAAGATCCTTGTCAGAAGAGATAGGACATCACTTCAGAAGATCTTTGGTATGGCTTCATATAATACTCAATCTCATAAAGTTCTGAATGTTTTCATTTTGTGCAATGAATGGCTGAGGGTTATCTTGTTGAAACCAAAGCAATTTTTTGTAACTAATCACTATAAAGTTCTGAATCAATGATTCAATCTTCTGGAATTATGCCTTCATAATTCTAAAATACAGAAAGCATTATCTTTTTTTCAATTAGCCCTTGCTAAGCGACTGAAACAGCAGACTGATTTCAGTCTAACAATTGTTTCTTGCTCTTAAGCTTTCTCCAATATATCCACTTTTCATAGCAAGAAACAACTCTTAATGAAACTGTGATTTCTTGGGTTTTTCAAAAGTCATTGACAAATTTCTAGTTGACATTGTTCCTCTTGGTCAATTCATGGGGAACCACTCTTGATGAGCGATTTACTTTTCTCAAGTTATGCAGTCCAAGATTTTTAATGGATTAGAAAACTTCAAGCTTTCTTGCCAATTCCTATGTACTTTTTGTTCAGTCTGTCTTAATAGACTCTTGTAGAGCTTCCTCATCAAATGATTTTCGAACAGTACTCACTTAATGAGGCTGATGATGTCACCAGTTTAAGATTCCTGGAACCATCTACTCATAGTCCTTCAGAAAGAGCAACCTCTTCTTTGAATTACTGGAAAACTTCTTTCGCTGGTGGAAAACTTATGTTTGCAATAATGGCATAATATTGCCAATATATTAATTTTAGTGTTATGTTGTTTAACCGAATGCTAAGACAAAACTAAAGGAAAAATAAGGTTACTTTGTTTACAAATTCATTTAGTATAGTCTAGGGATTAAAGTGATATTAACATTAAAACAATTTGAAAACAAATAAAGCCTATCAGTAGATTACAATTTCCAAGTAAAACGAACTTTGTCATTATTTGTGACTCTCCCCATCAAATGTCTATTCAGTTACGCTAATATGCTGCAGAAACATAAGTGTATACCAGCCCTAAGGCCTTTTAACTTACAGTGATGTGATTGGATCTAGCGTGACTGCCGTTCCAAGGCCTCTGACAACGACTCCACATTCTCCTTCCAGATCAAAGCATTGTTTATATCCAACAACTGAATTAGCACCAATATCTAAAACCTAAAACAGTAATTGCGTACAAGGAAATATAAATATTAATAATAATCATACAATCAAACACAGATGAATGACTCAATATACATTGTACAGATGAACTATCATATATATGTATGTATATTAAATTATATATAAAGGCAAAATAAACCTTCAGTCCAATCTTCCTCTTAACTTGTCCATTCAGTTTAAAAAATAATGTTTGCCTAGCTTCATTAGTGGATCTTGGAGTCCGAATTTTATCAATCCATTGATATTCGGGATCATCAGCAAACACTAATTCTTCTACAAAGCCATGAATCGCTTTTAATTCATAACCTTCGGGAATCATAGAGCCTGAAAATTTATAATATTTAGTCAAACGTATGACTTTTATAATACGAGAAAATGAATTTAAATGTTAAACTTATATTCAACTTAAATTTAAGTAGTTATTTATAAATTATAGCATTATATTTTTAAGGTTGTCATCATTAGTTCAAATGTTTTATTTGAGTTTTACTAAAAATCTATATAAAGTACTTAACTTTTAATACATAAATTGATCATAAGACAAATTTTCACCTTTGGATTTGAGATGGGCACTTTCTAAAGAAAGTGATAAGTACTCTTAAGAATATAGGAGTATTATGAAAATTAGATCTAGAGAATCTGAAGTATGATACACTCTTTGGTATGATATACTCTTTGGTTTACCAATATCAGTAATGAGAATAGACCAGCTAAGATGATTCAGTCATACAAAAGTGATTTCAAATCCACTTAGAATAATTCAAAAATATTAGCCTACACCAAAAAGAAACAGATTAGATTGTATGCCTCTGGGACTCTTCTGATTGTA
Source organism: Rhaphigaster nebulosa (assembly GCA_948150685.1). Lineage (NCBI taxonomy): Eukaryota > Metazoa > Arthropoda > Insecta > Hemiptera > Pentatomidae > Rhaphigaster > Rhaphigaster nebulosa. The sequence goes on along the minus strand of OX411310.1, from coordinate 57,526,052 downwards.
GTAAAGTTATTACTATTACTATTACTGCTGATAATAGTAAAAATAATTATTAATGGTTTACAGTTTAGGCCATATCAAAGGATCTGAATTATAAAATTAATCAAACTACTGAAACATAAATAAATATAATATTCACTAATTTTTAAATAAGATTTATTTATTTTTTCTAGAACAGTATTTCGCTTTATTTCATTACCATATTAATGATTAAGCCAAATTTTAGGCTGAGCACATATGGACTAACTGTTTTGGGACGTAGGTTGCAGTACCAGGGGGGAATATGGCATAATTCACAGTGATTCAGCAAATTTCCCCAACATTTATTAATTTTTTTCCCTCAAAAGCTTTATTAAACAATAAAACAGCAATGCCATGCATTTTTTTAAACATTAGCAACAATTTAATCATAGTAATTAAAAAACAAAGAGCGGGCATTTACGCACGCCAATGTGCATGGGGCTATGCCAGATTTTGGAAATTAATATATCCATATTTTTTAGTTATTTTAAACGTTTCTATTAACGTATTTTAATCATTTTTAAGAATGTATTTAATACATTGGCCAGTATTGAAAAAAATTGACTTATATGGCATGAACAACGTTTCGCTCTATAATTTTATTTTTTATTCAATTTCATTTCATTGCCAGTTCTTATTCTAATAATACGAAAGCCTTCAAGTTGTGTTTGTTTTTCCAAAAAGAAAATACGAGAATAAAAATCAAAAGTAATAAATATATATAAATAAAAAATTCACTCATGCAAATTTTAGTAGAATAATTATATTTTAGGTTTATATTCAGCAAAGTGTTGTTAAATCTTTCCAGGTATAAAACTGTACATTCCCGTTTCTATTCAAAAGTAATAGCAATAGGTCACGTACCTGTCACCAATCCCCTCCAACCACTCTATTACCCTCATTTACAACCCGCTTCTTTATTTAGTTGGTAATTTATTTTGTTACAAGCAGATATCCACTAGTATATCTATTGAATATAGTGTGTTATTGAATTTTAGTGTTTTATAAGTTAGTTCTTGTTTTTAAAAATGTTTCATGGCATATCTTCGTGCACCAAACGCATTGTGGAGTTAGCTATGCAAAATAGATCACCATCAGATTTGGAGTCAGATGATGAGACAATTGTAACTGACAATTTATCAGATGATCCTGTTTTTGTTACCAATGAAGAACCTTTAACAACTTCCTCAAAAGATGAAGAAGAGTCAAGTAGTCGTAAAAGACAAAAGAAAACGACGACCTCTGAGTCATCAACCTCTACTACCACTGGAGATAGAGAAGTGGGAATGGATGAAGTGGTAAGCGAATAATTCAATATTCAATGACGAAATCCTCAGGGGCGTCACATGAAACTTAATTTTGAAGTAAACCCCGGCATACCAAGTGAAACCAAGGAAACATTATCAAATGCAACTCCCTATCAGGTGTTTCAATATTTTATAGACGGGGAAATCATTTCATTGATGGCACAAGAAACAAATAGATACGTCACTCAAATATTAAGTGAACTTGGAAGCTCTTCTAAATTGAAATGGACACCAACAAAGGAGACAGAAATGGGAAACTTTTAAGGCCTCATTGGGTACATGGGTCTGGACCAGAAACCTTCTCTCCGTCTTCTATTAGAGTAAAGATCCACTGTACAAAAATGACATAGACCCACCTTCTATGGCAAGAAACAGATTCGAATTACTGCTCCGATTCTGGCACTTCGCAGACAACGCACAATGTCCCTCAGGTGATAGACTATACAAAATTGCTAACTTAGAAAATAAATTGAAACAAAATTTTCAGAAAATGTTGGTACTGTGTGAGTCCGTCTGTGTTGACGAATCTTTAATACCATTCAGAGGTCATTTAGCAATCAAGCAGTACATACCAAACAAAGCGAGCAAGTATTGGATGAAAATTTTCAAACTTTGTACTGAGCATGGGGACACTTGGAATTTCAAAATTTATGCCGGGAAGGAAAGAGATTCTGGTGGTGCAGTACCTAAAAATGTGGTCATGACTTTGTCTGACAAACTTTTGGATTCTGGGCGAACAATAGTTACAGATAACTATTTTATTCCAGTATGGACTTGGCAAACAGATTATTGGAAAGAAAAATACACCTTCTGGCTATGCTACGATCAAACAGAAAAGATAATCCCAAAGAAGTTTTGATGAAAAAATTGAAGAAGGGAGAAATTGTTGCTAGAGATGAATAGAGGAATTGTAGTTTTGAAATGGAGAGATAAAAGAGATGTGTTAATGATTTCAACCAAGCATAGTACAGAGACTGTAAAAGTTCAACAGAAAAGTGGTCAAAAATTGATCAAACCTCAAGTGATAGTTGATTAAAACAATTGATACATTCGATCAAATGTCATCGTATTCATCCAGTTTGCGCCATACTGTGAAATGATATCATAAATTAGTGATTGAATTTATTACTATGAATTTATTATTATTATGAATTGAATTTATTATTTATTGAATTTATTTTTGGAATGTCGGTAGTGATGCCTCAACTATTTTCAATAGTCTTCGGCGGACAAAAATGTCTATTACGGAGTTCAAAGAAGAAGTTGTGAGAGGGTTACTAATGATGATAAAAATATCAATTGAATGGTCAAAAATAAAGGTCTTGAGCTCATTGAACTTAAGAGTTATTCAGTCCACCTACATTCCAGAATAAAATGTTAAAACAAGATGTCCATGTAGAGGGACTGTTGCGGCCCTGAAAAGGGCCATTTCTTCGTCTGTTAACAATTAATCTGTGGTTGGAACGGTTTCTCTGCTGTGGCTCACAGAGATCACTGTTGTTCATTTAGTGTTATCCAGGGGACACATGTAGAATAATCACAGATGTGAGTAATGTTATCTCCTATTCACATAATAATTAAACAAATAAAAATGTAAAATTATAACATGCATTAATTGCTTACATCCTTACTTGAAAAAAATTGAATTCCACAAGATGACTGTCTAAAACGATTAAAATCTTCAAATAAATCTAGCTTAACAACAATATTTACTTCACCTCGAATACCATGCATGGTATCATAAACAGGAAGCCAACCACTAATAGTTAAACCTAAAAAATAATTAACTTGATGTATTATAATAATAATAGTTAATAAAAAAAATGTATGAATGAAAAATACTATGAAGAGACTAGAACTACTTAATGAGTAGATGCCCTTTAGTTACAATCATTATATTTAGGAATATTTTAATATTTGTAATATAGACTAGACTATAGTTGGGGAACCTTTTTACCTTTGGCCGTATTTAAATTAGGCAATAGTAGGAGATTGCAATATATTTTTTATTTCACTATTTTTAATTATATAAATATTAGTTTAAACACAAAATTAGTAGGTTCACTAAACCAATAAGAATAGATTGATTAGTCAACTAAGGCTATGCGAACCTGATAACCAAAAAGTAACTTCTTATGGTTTTCAAAATAGTTATCTAGACAGTAGCACTGAATGCCCTATTTGTAACCTAAGTAAGCATGAAGACTTCAAGCATTTTCTGTTGCATTTCCCAATGTAACCACAGCTAGATATAAACACTTAGGTAAATATATTTATAATACTTCTGAAAATGAAGCTAAAATAGAAAAATTATTACACATAGAAAACAAAAATCAATTTAATGATTTGATTTAGTATGTTAAAAATTATCTTTATTTAAGAAATTTTTTTTCTCTGTCCAAGAATAGTTTTATTTTAAATTTCAGTGTAATATTTTCTATAGTATATTATATTTATTTATATGCATTATATGCACATAAATTTATATATGTGTGTATGTATAGTAACTTAAGCAAATTAAACTCTTGTGTGTATATATATATATATATATATATATATATATATATATATATATATATATATATATACATTTTTTTTTTTGCACCATAGATCATGCAGATCTTTGACAGCACGATGTGGTATTCTAACAGACATTTATTGGTTGCAGGAGCACAGACAGCCTGGAGAGGGTCACCCAACCTCATGTTGCTACGAACCATGGTTTCCATGGTGCAGTGGCAGGCTATCCATAGCTCCATAACCAATCCCTTTGGGACCAATTTGGCAGTGTCCTTCCCACTGACTCACTCGTGTTGAATGACAGTGATAAACCGGTCCATGGATGGCATGCTTCGGGGAAAGAAATATAGGTCCTCGTGCACCTGCTGATCCCGAACAACCATAATCCGATTTGTCATTGTCCTTGAACCCGAGTGAGTCGGTGGGAAGGACACTGCCGAATTGGCCCCAAAGGTGCTGGTTACGAAGCAATAGACAGCCTGCCGCTGAACCATGGAAACCATGGTTTACAGCAATATGATGTTGGGTGAACCCATCCAGGCTTTCTGAGCTCTTGCAAGCGATAATAAATGTCTGTAAGGAGAGCACATCGTGTGGCCAAAGATCTAGATGATCTATAGTGCCAAAAGAAAAAAAAAAGATATATATATATATATATATATATATATATATATATAAATAAATAAATAAAAGTGGTACTTTTACTGAAAGAAGTTGTAGAAGAAATAGTATATAGAAAGAAGAAGTATATATTGTAATGATAAAATTAGTTAGGGTTATGAGTTAATAAATTATCATTAGTGTGTACAATCATCAACAGACTGTAATTTTTTAAAAATAAATAATTTTTTAACAAAAAAATAATTTATAGACTATTTTATTTTAAAAAGAAATAACTATTAGCGTTAAAAATGTTTAAAAATCAAATACACTGTGGAACTAGTACTTGCTAAATCAATCAGAAAGAAAAGTTTTCATTAACTAAAATATATTTGGTTTAAATGAAAAAGTAAAATAGGATATTTAAAAGAAATAGCTAAGAAATAAAGAAAAATATTGATTCAAATATTTAATTATGCCTACAAAATTAATGAGCTATTAACTTAGAAGAAGCAAGCCAAAAAGTGTCTATTGATGGTAAGCCGCCAATAGTGTTGCCAAATTGGGATTTTTTCACCCTCTGGGGTATATTTTATTTTTTTTTTTGAGTTAGAAAATTTCTAGTTTTTTTTTTAGGGTAAACAAATTATTGGGATTTTTTTAGGCTTTTTTTTTTTTTTTTAAATCTTCTGCTAAATATCCATCATTTTTAGCTGATTAGAAACTATAAATTAGAATGATTAGAAAAGACTAGTTTGAATGTTAGGATTTCAGTAACGATTTTGGAGCCATAATAACTTTCTACATAGGCATAATACTAGAATTCAATGTAAAAAAAATATACATAGGTAGTATATATAACCTATATAAATTAACTGTACATTCACTCACCAAAGGTATTGAGGTAGGGTGATTTTACAGTCATTAATAATCTGTGCAAATCTCGTTTTATTAACACATTAACTTGTAAATTTTTTTGTTAAATTTAATTAAATAGCATATTTATACCTTATAGTACAATTATACAATAAGAATTGTTATCTATTTCTGGCTCCCTTAGGGCAGGAGGGTCATGGCTCATCAGGGGCACTTGGTTCTGGGACGGGTTCTGGTTCGTTTTCTTCTTCCTCCATTAAGAAAAAGGATAAAGATGGTCTGCAAAGGATTGATGCCGAGTTCTTCAACTTCATTCTCCAAGTGGGAGTCCCCATAAAGACAGCCCCCCCCCCAGAGTAGCCACATACCTCTGCTGTTGCTGTTGCAGTGGAGGATATCGACATAACAATCTTGTAAATGGGCATAACACCTGGTGACCTGAAAATAATTTCAAATCGGACATCCCATGCCATTCATCAACAGAGGGGGCAGTGAAACAACATTCTCTGAGGACATATCACCCAGTCCAGACATGGTTAGGACACGAGTTGTCTCCTTGGATACATGGGTGGGAGCTAACCACTAACCAATTTCTAAGCAGTGAGCAGTAGACTGCTGTAGGTTGTTATGCTACCCCCTCAGTTGGTGGGGACATGAGATGTCCGATTTGATATTACTTCCAGATCACCAGATGTTTTGGCCATCAGCAGGATTATTATGTCGACATCCTCCTCAGAAACAGCAATAGCAGTGGTATATGCCTAATCCGCAGCTGGGGACTCCCAGTTGGACCATGACGTTGAAGAACTCGCCATCAATCTTTTGCTAGTCATCTTTTAAGTATTATCTCCTTTATCAACAGAGGAAGAGGAAAACAAAACAGAAGCCATCACAGAACCAAATGCCCATGACAAGTCAGGACCTTCCCACCCCATGAGATTCAGAAATTCATAACAATTATTAATGTATAATTGTATTATAAGATGTAAATGAAATTTAATGCATTTTAACAAAAATATTTACAAGTTAATGTTTTAATATAATATAATATATAAAATATTATATTAGATAATATATAATATAAGAGATATGCACAGATTATTGTTGAGTCTGGAATCAGACTACCCCAAAACCTTTGCTGAGCGAATGTACAGTTAATATCTATAAGTAGTAAATGCTACTTAAATGTATTAACTGTACATTATATACTTTCTATAATGAATACAAGTATTATTGCCTATGCAGAGGGTTTTGTGGTTCCTAAATGAAAAATTGACAGTTTTGAGTATTACCAGAATTTTTTTCATTATTTGTAATCATTGTATCTCTGTAGGAGTGAGAGAGTGAGACAGCTCTCAAAGTGGTTCCATTAGATTCAGGGAGTCAAAAATTGTATTAAACATCGCCATGCAATATCACTTTTGAAGAACTACATATGCACCTCAAAATATATTATGTAAAGCATATATCGACATCGTTTTTTTGAATAAGGATTAAGTACCAAAGTCACAAAATTTAGATTTCAATTTATTATTGGACATAAAAACCATCTCTATCGATTCCCACTCATGATATATTGAGAAAAAAAAAATGGAAATGGTCTAAAAATCAACTATTAATGGCATAAGCACCAAATATTGACGACAATCAGTGGTCACTCTGGCCTTTAGCAGTGTTAGAAGCCTTAAAAATATATCGTAATTATAAAAGTATTGCCATCTTAATAAACTCCTTTTGTGCAGAATAATGAATAAAATTAAAATAATTATGGGAAACATGTGTTTCCTGTAAAGTTCGCTAAATGATTCTTATGTCTTTTTCAAAAAATGATGTCGATATAAATATAACTTTTTTTCTGTGCCACAATAATTATAATACTTATAATTTTGTATAGGAAGATCACTAGGACACATAGTTTCTAAGATATAAGTGAAAAAAAAAACAGGACCTTTTAGGTACTCCCCTCCATCCTGCGTACCTCCTGGACTGGGTGATATTTAGTATGTTTACCTCCTAACTAGTGCAAAAAAAGATACATCTAAATAGTCAGAAAATCATTTGAACAGTGAAAATCCATTTATTCGTTCACGTTATATAAGAGGAAAAGGAAATGAAAAGTCAGAAAAAAATTATATAATCATTTTCTTTTTAGCCTACCTCTAAATGGTCGGAAAATCATTGGAATTGCAAAAATCTTTTCACCCGTTCACAAGATATAACAGAAAAATCTAATGAAAAGTTTTGAAAAATGTCCACACTTGTTTTTCCTTATAGTCTACCTCTAAAAGTCGGAAAATCGTTCGCAAGAAGAAAAATTGAATGATACTATTAGTTCTATCTATCTAGTTCTGAATAATTCTATTAATTCTATAATCATCAACTCTTGGAGGCCACACCAGTTTGAGAAAGTCAGCCACTGGTAGCCTCCAGGCTGCAGGTTACTTACCTCTGGGCTAGATCATTACTTTTTTACTTTTTCATTGCAACTTCTATTCAGTTAACGTTATGAGGCTGAGAGGAACACATTCCAAATCCAACCCATGGAAAAAAACCTTCAGTGTCAATGAAAAGCAGCTTATACACAAAATTTTTATCAAGTACAAATACATAAATATGTAGTATTTTTTTAATACCTTCACAGCTTCAAGATGTAGGAAAAAAAATATATATAAAAAGGCTCTGAAATATGTTAACACATTACTTCAGGGAAGTTGAAATTGGAATGAATAAATTGGAATAAATAAAGATAGAGAGAACTTTTTTGAAGTTTAATATGAATAAATTTACCTTTAACTTGACTGTTAGGTAAATTTGAATAGTCTTGAGATACAACTAATGAAGAGGGCAATAATAAAGGATTTAAATTAAGGTAGACTTTTCCTATAGCATCATTTGCTGAATAAGTATCATAATCCATCAATCGTATTTGCAGAGGTTCATCTTGTAGCTCAGCATCCTCCATCTGAAAATTTTTCGCAAATTTAAAACTTTGTTGACATCTATAAATAACTGAATCATTAAATACATAACTATTAATATATTTTTCCAAAACACTATTGCATAAATATAAAAAATATTGCACACCTAAATCACAACAGTTTAACATGAAGATTGAAATTTTTGAATATTTCGAGTTGCATGAACTAATATACGAAATTTGTCAATATATTGATACCTAAGATATTGAAAAAATGTTATAATTTCCTTAGTATAATCCAAACAAAGCATAACATGCATATATTGGCAAGAGAAATTTAAAATTAACAGTTGAGAATGTTCCACACAAGGATAGATGACCCCTATTCTCACAGGACCATGCTATGCAGTATTCTTAGGGGATTATCCTACCCCCAGGGACGTGAGACCCATCAGAGTAATAGAGACGACTTACACCATGAGCTTACTCTCTGTATTCTATTTACAAATGGTGATACAATTTCAGGATGTTAAGGCGACCACCTGCAGGTTTGATCCATGCACAGTCTTCCTCAAACAAAGAAATATACGCGTAATCTAAGATTCTAAACTGATTCCTTACTTTCATTAAACCCAAATGTTTCATATACATTAGAGGAAAGGGCACTGCCAAATTGACCTCTAAGCGACTTATTATCGAGCTATGAGTAACCTATTCCTGCACCACACAAGGCTAAACAATCCCAATTCTCTGTGCTCTCAAGATATCCACAATGATAAAATGTCTGCAAAAAGAAGACATCCTAAGTCCAAAGGACCTTCAAGATCTGTGGCACTAGTCAGAAATGCACAGCAACACTTTTTTTTCCATAATAATGAACTATTAAGAGCTAATGAAAAAATTATTAAACTTTAAGTTCTAAATTTGAACAAGAACAAAAACAAATCAAATATTTTCTAATTCAAAGAGAACAAACATTCACCAATTTATTATAAGTAAAATAAACACCTTGAACTTTAAACAGGATTCAAGCCTTCCATTTAAGCCAGTGCTTAATAAAGATTAACCATGTAATTTGAAATTATTTCAAATATTTAAGTATTAAACTTTAATTTGACATATTTCAGAATTTTAGCAGTTATTATCAATTCTTGGTACAACAGAAAGATTTTTAAACAACTGAATAAAATAAGTCCTATTGGGTCTAAATGTATAAATTAACATGATGTTTATAAAAGGAAAAAATGATGTATATAAATCAAGCATCTATACAGAGGCTGAGCATGTGGCAAATATACCCAGACCGCTAGGTTTCAAAAAGCATGGGTTTAATTTCCATCCAGTTTAAGTTCCATTCCAGACAGTCAGTCATTTACTTTATGGCAGTTCTGTGAAATAAAATCTTGACATACGCATTTTGGTTAGCAGAAAATGAAAACGTTTAGATAGAAAGGAAGATTAGGAGATAAAACCAAAATAGTCAGACTGAAAAAGTTTGAAGAAATTAAAATATCAAGCAATAAATCAAACTTAAATACCAAGTATTAAATGCCATTACCATTGCCATCTATAATAGGTTCTATAAAAATAGAGATTTAAAAGTTTTAGGCATCTGAAATGCTTTAGAGTTCATTTAAAGTACATAATTATAGTTATATACTTTACTCTAAATTACATTATGCATAAGTAGATTGGAATAAATGAAGGTTATTAAATGGCTGGTATTGTCAGATACTTATATGCAGATATTAATAAAATGTGATAATATATTATTGAGAAAACATATAACTATTAAATTCAATTATTTTATTTTTTAAATTAATTAAATTCTATTAATAAAGCGATAAATAAAGCGAAAACCAAGTTTGTAATTATATATATATGTATGTATGTAATAATTCAATATAATATTGGAAATTGAAATTAATTTTCTCCACAATAGGAAAAGTAAATAAGTTTATATTTCCATCATTTTTCAATCATGCTGAACTGTATTCAGCATGATACAGTATGCATCAATAAATAGCCTCATGAAATATAGGAGCAATTAAGAAATATGCTACATAGAAAATGCAAAGGGAATTCAAAATTTCATGCATTTCCACAAGCAAAATTTAATTATTTCCAGAAACTGGCAAATGTCAATAATTTGGCATTTTTCTATGGTCAAAAGTACTATATAGAAGAAAGAAACATATATATATAAGGAAATTAGGACGACGAATACAGAAATTCACAAGAAAAAAGATCTTACAGGACCAATAAAATAATGAATTGGGATCTTAACACACAATTTTCATCACAAAACTGACTAGCAAGTGTCCTAAAAATAACTAGAATTACCTCGAATTTATACCATTCTGAATTCCATTGTGGATTTAAGGTTTTACGGCAAACATCAGTCTTATAAGTTACTGTCCCCAATTTTATTTCTACAAACGCATCTGTAGTGTCACTGCTTCTATCCATTACCGGTAAATTTCTTCCGGCAATGATTTTTACTTTTAATTTTCCTGGCATAATCTATAATTATTATTAAAAATATGCCAAATTTAAATTATACCGCATTCGCTGAGGCATATTTTCATTCATTAAATGAACAAGGACATTCGTAACCTGGAGTATTGACAGAGAGGTTTCAAACTGATAAGTACCTCTTTTTTTGTAGAGAAAGAATCTACTTCCTCTCGATATGATTACAGTGGGGATATTATTTTGCAGTTTTTCATTACTATCCTTCATATACTTTTAAAATAACAAACTGAATAAGTATAAATTCTAAAACATATATACTTTTCTATTTCAATCTAAAAATGTATTATTAAAATCATTTTCATCTAGACTCCTTCTACAAATGATATCCCATTATTTCTTATGTTAATTTCGTATTAGCTTTGGTTTTCTTTCAGTAAGAGCCCGGGAAAATCACTCTTTACACGGATCGGAGCAGACCTGCTCACTCGAAATGAACGATTTTTAGTGACAAAATTAACGATAAAAAATTTAATATTTTTTGCATCGAATTTTACTTACGTTTTTCCCTCTTAACTTTGATTTATAATTTTCTAACAAAAATATCTAATCTTTCTCAGAGAGTTGTTGATCCTCCAGCTCCTTTCCGTTTATTTAGTTACTATTAAAACTAAATCGTTTGATTATCAATCCATCCTTAAGAAATTTACCTTCCTCCATTTTTTTGGACATGACCAGGCCTGTGCTGTTGAGAATTCTTGGTCATTTTAAGAGGCCCAATGTCCATTCATGTTCGACTCTTCCTTTTGCGCAATCTATTCAGTCTAATCGCTACCAGTAGTAGATAGCTAATTTTTTGGGTTAAGATCCAAATTATAATGTGGTACCACCAATACCCACCATTCGCATACATCTGTAATGTTTGAACAAAGGTCATTGCTCTATGTGATGTGGACGTGTAGTATTTTGTTTATGGTGATTTGTTTGTTATGTTAAGTCAATATGAGTGAAGAGTCGCAGCTGCTTCGATTATTTCTGATGGCTGAGTTGAGAGAAGAAAAAAAGGAGTCAACTAAAAAATGAAAAAAAGACCTTAATGTAAACAATGATGTGAAATGTAATGTAAACAACAAATCGTGTGAAATTTTCATGTTCAATTCTAATTTCGCTAATTTTGGAAACAAAAAAGGAATTAATAACAAAAAAAGTTGTGATTTGGTTTTCACATGTTTTGAAAGGTTTCTCTTCTTAACTTAAATGCATGAAGTTATGAAGCTGGTTCCCTGCATCCCTATTTCTTCAGGATAGGAGTTATGAGACTGGTTCCCTCTACTTGCGCTACATCTTTTCCTGAGCAATGTTCGACGTTTTTTCCCTTCAGTGGATGTAACAAGGTCTGAAGGCTTGTTCTCTTCAGTTGCAGTAATTTCCTAATCCTAACTCTACTTTTTCCTGCCTGCCTGCAGGAAATTAAAATGTCATATAAAATATAAAGCTGAACAAACAGTTTCGATTCAAGTTTATCAAAGATTCCATACAGCTTAAAGCTTTTTTGCAGATGAGCAAGGTAACCTCAAGTGATTTGACAGAACTTAAAACTAGTTAATGCTATCTCAACGAGCATCTTGGAAGTATAGTGCCATCCACCAGCACATGATTCCCACCCCATTTGCTGTGATTTTTGATCTCCAATTGTTGATCCAAAAAAATATGTAAACCTTTAGCCTACAATATCAGGAAGAAATATTTAAGAAACAATCCTAATTAATTAATATTTTTAGTCTTCATAGTGTTCAACAATGTTAATTAAATGAAATATGGTAATGGAATGTATTTTTTTCTTTAATCTGAAAATCATATCCTTCATATTACATAGCATTAGAAAGGTGGTATGAATTTATATAAAACTGGAAAATTATTTTGTACTTCCATCAGCAATAATCTTCTTACCACAGATTTCCTCGTTGTCCCCTCTCTATCGCTTCAATTAACATACCTATCTCCCATATCAAGGAGCCCTCAAATATTCTACCTTAAAAACAAAAGATACTTCAAAGTTATATGTAACTAGCTGTACCCGCACGGCGTTGCCCGTGAAAAGAATTGTGAGTTTAAATACCCTCCCAAACTTCACTTTGTTTTGTTTTTTTATGTTTAACTTTTAAAACATAATGTAACAGGAAACAGAACTATTGTTCTTAACATTCCTAATCATCATTCACCATCATACTGTAAAGTTTGTACACAACGTTTACAAACAAGTTTAGTAAAAAAGAAAAGAATTAAGTCAAACTGAATGGAGGAAAATTGGTGAGGAGGTTAAGGCCTTCCTCCGTGGACCATAGGCGTTATGGTTAAGTTACCGGCGCGATAGAGTTAAGAGTTAGTTAAATTTAACTTCGATTTTTATTGTATTTTTAACACATTATTTATATATTGCACATTTCATCATACTTATTGTTATATGAAATGAATGGGAAAGTAAATAAAAGTATTATATCGAGCATAAATTCACCGAGGAAACACACCATTCAATTCAATACCCTGACTTGCTTTGCCGAAGCTGTGCGGAATGAAAGGAGAGGAAGAAAAAAGTCATTCTTTTTATTGCAAAGCTAGCACTACTATAAATGTCAATTTATTACTTATGTAACTATAGATTATCAGAAAAAAGCGTTTTTTTTTTTTTTTAATAAAATCATATTTCTTTAATATTTTTTAAGTTGAAACTTGAATTCTGAAAACATTGCCTAAAGGCACTTAGATTCTTTTGCATTTTTATGCTTACGGGTTACCAACAAAAAATTTGACTAAATATTCCAAGCCCAAAGGGTTGAACATTTTTCTCGGTTGAAATCGACTGCGTTGTTTAGAATTCGTCTCATTCCATTTCGACGTTTTCTATGAACAGGATCAAAATGATAATAAATTTTTCAAAACGGCAATAAAGCTTCACGTATTTACACTTGTTTTCCCTTAATCTCCGATTTTATCAACAAATGACGTTTTCGCACAATAATTTCACTTTTGTTAAAATATATTCGTAGTGAACTTGCTTTCACATGTATGAAGTTGTCATGAAAACCATTACAAAATTACCTATTTTTACTTTCTTGTACGTAGTAAAGGAAGTATTGTAATCGCGAAAATTTTCGGTTGCCAGATTTCAACGGAAGTATCCATTTTGACTGGTTTCGTCGTCACGCCTGTACGTTCGTGCATATCTCGCATAACTCAAAAACGATTAGTCGTATAAAGTTAAAATTTTGTATTGAGAATTATTGTAAAATCTAGTTGTGAACCTTCCTTCTTCGTCACTACATGATTACCGGAAGCTGTACTTTGCATGTAGGTCATATTAGACTTTCATAAAAAAATATATTAAAATATAATGTAAAACTTCTCAGATTTGGTAAATTAGACTTTTATATCAATATAAGTAATATGATAAATTTTGGTTAAAATTGGCCAACCGGAAGAAACACTTTACTTGAAGGCCATAATAAACTTACATCAAAAGGTATAGTATATCGACATTTAATACAGAGATCATATGATTTGATGATAAAGGTTATAAACGCGATTTTTTTTTTCACTCTAATTAAACAATTTTATTGCTTGTTTAAAGTTTTAAAATTTAGTGTAAAATACTTGTTTTGCTCCCCATTTGTGAACTGAACAAGACTGCAGCAGGCGAATAAGGTATAAGTGGGTTCTTCCGCTTAAAATGTTGAAACCGCCAATTTCAAATGCTTATCTAGTGAAATAGACAATTCAACTGTTATCAAGGAACACGAAGACATCTCTTGGGAACTTATTACCAAATGAAAGTAAACGACATGTAATAACGGAATAAGACCTCCATAAACAAGAGCTTGTGCGTGTGAGTGCATTAATAGATGCACGTCGTGACGCCGAGTGTCGTTTTTGAGATACTGCTATGTTCGGAAACTAGTAACTAAATTCAGGGTGACTTTTTGAGCCACCGATTTATGATTTAATAGGCGTACAAGGAAGTCATGCGCTGTCCACATCAGATATTTTAAATTTATTTGACCAAAAATCAATTATGTTTTAATGTTTATATTTTTTCTTTAATATACTCTAAAAAAACAAATATTTTACATGTCGATATTATTCTTCAAACACGAGATATAAATTAAAGCATTTTCAGCATGTTTTATTTTATTTATTTTTTCAGAAACTAAGGCAAATTGGACAAAACGGGAAGATACAAACCTTTTTTCAACGTAGAATCACCAAAAAAATGTTTATCGAAATCGGCGACAGACACATCTTTCCTGTTTTTGGTATTACAGGGTGCCCAGCAATAAGGAATGAAAAAATTCAAGGATTTCAAGGCTGTGAACTGTAAAATTTATGGCGCTTTTCGTCGATTTATTTGATTAAATTTAGAACAAAATCGAAACCATGAAATATTGTATTTGATCGATTTCTTAAAAAATAAACAATGTCGGATTAGAGAATGAATTTGAATAATTATAAAGGTTCTATCTCTGTTTAATAATCAAACATTTTTACCAAACTTATTACACTGAAGAAGGTTCAATGTATCGCAAACAATTAAAAAATACAGCACAGAAACGATAATTTCAAGTGTAAATAAATAAAATTCACTTATTAGTATTTCTAATGGGTCTCCTAAGGACCAAGATGTTCAACTTTTCCGCTTGGAGAGGATCTTGATGCTTGCCCAGTATTCACGCATTCTCTGGCTGTGTTTCTCCCTTCTCTCCTTTGTCCAGAGGGCGCCTGTTTTCTTATGGGGTGGTCTATCCTGAAACCTCTTTTGTCTGATTATTCTGCTGAGAGGTGATCGGGTTCTGATGTCGCCATCCATTATCCCCAGTTCCTGCAAGTCTTTCCTCACTTCTGTCAGCCATGGTGTTACTATCTTCCTGTTCTTCCAGTAGTTGAGAAGCCTATTGGTCATCCTTGTTGGGTTCATCCTCGTGATATGTCCATAGAAAGCCAGACGCCTCTTCCTGGCTACGTCTGTGATTTTTCTGTATAACTATATAGCTCCTGGTGTGGTCGTCTTCTGTACTCTCCATCTACTTTGATTGGTCCTAGTATCTTTCTCAGGATTTTCCTCTCCTGGACCTCCAATTTGTCCAACAATCCTTTCCTATTCAGCATCAAACATTCTGCAGCATATAGGGCTTCTGGGCGGATAACTGTCTGGTAGTGTCTTAGTTTGGTATTACGAGAAAGACACTTCTTGGTATAAATGTTCTTGGTCAATCGATATGCCAGCTCTAATTTCTTAATTCGGGTTGTTAGTGCTACCCTTTCTGACAGATTTGGTTCAAGCCATTCCCCTATATATTTAAATATATTGACTTTCTCAATTTGGCCCTATTCCAACTGTAGTTTGCTAGGAGTATCACTGATGTTGGTGAGGTATTTTGTCTTTTCTAGTGACACCTGCAATCCTTTATAAAGTTCAATCAATAAAATTCACTTATTGGAATAAATTTAATTATTAAAAAAACCTCTGCCAAATAGGTCAGTATAGCTTCCTCTCTCTTTTTATAGACTATATAAGGAAAAGCAAGTGTGCTAGAAAAACAAATTTAATGTTTAAATTGTTTATCTCCTCATATTTCGGAAAATTAAACACAAAAATAAATATAATTCATAATGTACATGCGCGATCAAACATCCGATTAGATGCGTACCAAGTTCAAAACGCAATATATCTAATAATACTAGTCCGATCTGGATGATTTATTTTTTTGTTTAGTAGAAAATTTAATTACCTTTCCAAAGATGTAGCGATCATTCAGAAAATGTATGCTTTTTAAGTTAAGCCCTAATGAAGTTCTATTTTCTTAATAAATTTTTTTTCTGCTTTTTCTCGAGGATATGCTATATAGTAAGATTTAAAGTGTTTTAAGGAGGATATTTTAGGATTATTTCATCAAAATCGTCATTTGGCACTGAAGCCTCGATTTCTATATTAAAGAAAACTTCAACAACAACAGTAAATCGAAATACGCATTCACGATGATAATAAATCCGATATCAAATTCGAAATTAGCGTCCTTAAAAATTTACTTTCTCCAATTTTGGGCAGAATTGGACGAGCAGTTTTCGAAATACAGACGTGTCCAGGAAATGACGCTTGCGTATGCGTAAGCGAAAGTAGAGGATGGAATTTATTAAAATTGATACGGGATATTCTTGGTTCCAATCCGCACAATCCCTAAATATTTAATTGAAATCGGATAAACGGTAGTAGGTTTTATGCTCGTTACATATCTTTGACATCGGTTGAAATTGAAACTCGAGCTGGTTGGGCCTAATATGTTATTTTATCTTTCCATAACATCTCTAGTTCATTTAGCGACAGTTGTGAGAGGTGAGAGAGAAAATAAAACCACCAGATGTTCGAAACAGACGGACTGATGGACGAAATTGGTGGAAGGAGACTTTTTCTAGCTTTCTTGAAAATAGAAATAGTAAGGGGAACAACTACATCATCAACCCTCTTATCAATATTTGATACACTTGTTGCCAAGTTCTAATGGAAAAGCAGAATTATCAGACTGAAAAACTAAAAATTTCCGATGACAGTCCGTTTTCAAGCATAATTCCCAATTTTTTCCCGACACGAAAAATTCTAGTAGAATTCCCGATCTTCAAGGAATTCAAGCCTACTGGAGACCCTGAACTAACAATTTAGATAATCTTAGTAATATAATAAGCCCTAACTAATAATATTGTAAAAAAAAAAAAAAAACTAAAGGTAAAAAAAAAATGGTCAGAGAGAAATAATTTAGCTAGATTTATTTGTATCTTATAATTAAATCCTGATAATACAAAAATATAATTATTTCCAAGGACGCATACAATAGATCTTTTATTTAATTTTAAAAAATGAGCGCATCAAACAAATTTTTTTTCTTCTAAAATGCATAAAGGTAATTTTTAATCAATACATAATTTTGGCCCTCAAATCACTTTAATTGCAATAAGTCAAAAATAATTTAATTATTTTTATTAAAAGGTTTTTTATATAAACTAAAGTCATGACAAATAAATGATTTTAGATTTCATATTGTAGTAAACAACAATATAATACTGATTAAAACAGATATTTTATACGAAAAAGCAAACATGAAAAATTAAAAGTGTAATTTTTTTGTTTACTTACTGAAATTTCCGAGTTGACTCTGCAAATTCAACAAGCAGGTATGCCTAACATAACAAGGACATGAATTGTGAAGAAGCTACACACAACATTAGTTAAAGCACTTGTAATAAATCTAAAAGTGCTAAGAGTGCATGAAAAATTGTTAGTTACAAATGTCTGTAATTTAAAATAATAAAATTCATTAAAAAAGTACGGCAGTACAATGCAGCCATCTTATCAGTAGTGATCGCCGCACTAGCGCTCGCAAGCACCATTTGTGCTAAAGAGATAAACAAAACCCCAACGGATCCCTTTCAGTAGAGGCTGGAGCTTTACTGCAATTTGAGTTATTTCTGCTTTAAGTACAACTGCTCCAGATCACTGGAAGTCGACAGCACTAATAATTTTAAATAATATCTAATTAAAGGAGTAATAATTTTAACAATTCCAATGAATACGAATTTCACAATTGAATAGAAAGCAGTTACTTAGCACAAATGGCGCTTCAAGAACGGTAGTGCTTTTGGCGCTACTGATAAGATGGCTGCATTGTAAAGTTGTACCAAAATTACATTTCAAATATAACTTAGCACTAACTTAAGTAATTTATTTCTTAACAGTTTATATAGTAATTTTTTTCTTTTAAAGCTGGTTAAACTTTGTGATTTTTCCATAAATTTAAGATTTTTTTTATTTTCAGTAGGTACTTAATATCACCATACAATTTTTTTTAAACCCAATATAAATCTTTTAATGATAAAATTCATTGTATAATATCACAAATATTTTAACTTTCATTCTGTTTCTCTTGCTTTTTTCTTTTCAAATTAATCAAAGATCTAATGGCTGCCATCCAAGAACTGCATAATGCTGTATAATCAACCATAAGACTTCTTTGAAGGTTATCACAAGTAACCAAGTCATTATCAAGGAGGGCTAAAAAAAAAAAAAATAAATAAAGGGATATAATAAAAAAAGACTGATTCTGATAAGCTCAAGCATAATCCCATTAAAAATTGTTTAAGTTGTTAGTTCATTGGGGTTCAACTTCCTAATGTGTATATATATATATATATATATATATATATATATATATATATATATATATATATATATATATATTCCTATACTAGGGCAGGAGGGATGGAATATCCTGCAGATTAACAATCTATTTCAGCCAGAGTGGGAAGGTGAAATTTATTCTGTGAATCCGCTACAAACTCAAAGTCAATCTCTCCAGGCTAGATTTGAACTGGTATCAATTTTGACTCAACAATGATAGAGTGATTCCCTCCAAACCAAAGCCTCAACTGTTTAAGTGCCTAAAGGCAATAACTTTAATTAAGAACAAATTATACTTGTTGAATTGGAAAGAAATGTTTATCATGTGATAAACATGCAATAAACATCAGTGGCACAACAACACAGTGAGTGTTGCCTCCTCCAGCAGCTTTCGCCATTCCTCTCTATCCTCTGCAGTCACATCTCACACACTAAGCAGATTTTTAGAATCACATGTGACTCCGTCTCTCCACCTCAGTTTCGGTCTTCCGATACCTCTTGATCCTTGAAGTTGATTCGACATCATTATCAAAAATATATTTTTAGGAACGCTCTGTCCAGTCATCCTAGTAAGCCCGTCTAAGCCTTTCGGGTGCGGACGACTCTCATGTTTGGCTCCCTAGTCAGCACGTAGAGCTCCAAGTTACTCCTAAATCTCCAGTTCTCGTCTACTTTCACTAGACCATGGATTTGGCATAAAATTTTCTCCTCAAATACAAGGAGTTTTTGCTCGTCCAACCTTGAAATGGTCCAAGTTTCAGAGCCATACAGCCAGACAGGGTGGATCAGGGTTTTATATAATCTTACTTTGTAGTCCCAGAGAGATGATAGCTTCTGAAGTAGTGTCCCAAGCCAAATAAGCTTCAGTTCACAAGTGTTATTCTCCTTCTTATCTCTGCTGTCATATCATTGTCATTGTTCACATTAATTTATGAGCCTAAATAGACAAATTCTTCAACTTCCTATGTGATAAACAGTATAAAATAAAATGTATATGATGCATTCTTAATCAAATCGAATCCCTCGCCTCTCTTTTTCAAAATAATATGACTTCTTCAAAAATCTGAGCTCTGCAGGAAATTGGTGAACAAAAATTTGACTCAATGTTTAAAGATAACTGAAGTCACTGAATCTAAATATAAGGACAGATTTTCCAAATGATAAATATCAAACTGAGTGGAATGCCCTCACACTCTTTCCCATCAAAAATAGGAGTGATTTAATTTTTTTTACTGTATTTGTTCTGATAAAACACAAAGCAAGAACTCATAGATATTTACATAACACTAAAGTCGGATAAGAGATGTTTGAAGTCAGGAATAGGATAGGATGGCACAAAATTGTCACATAATTTTTAAAAGCTACTGAAGGTGGTTGGGATTCCTCACCAAGCTGTAGTGGCACCCAAATGAAAATTATCATTGTATTTTTACATTTATAAACCATATCACTTGCATTTTTTATTATTATAATAATTCAATTCAGCTTTAATGGTATTTTATAAAACTTTCATAGCAGAGTCTTCCTAAAAATTTAAACAATTTTTCTGTTATAAAACTTAAAATTGAAATTTTTGCATATTCTTAAAAACTAACCTAAATGCCAAATTTCATTGAGGTATTTCAATAAATCTGTTTTGCGTACAAGTGTGGAGAAAGTATACAAAGATATTGTTGCAGTTTACAGGTTGTAGATAGTAAATAACAAAGATCACAACCATTAATGATTATAGGGAATCTGGGTGATATAATATAAACATAAGAAAAACAATAAATGCCTAAAAAAACAGTAAATTAGTTTTCATTCAGTTTTTGGGTAAATTATTAGTTATTATTAAATTACCTTTAGAAATATCACCTAATTTCAATTTTACATCTGTCGAAAATTTATCCTCATTCCACAACTTTTCCATAAGGCCCAATCTTCGTTTAATTTCATTAACTTCTTTCTATAAATGACGAAATGAATTAATGCAGCTTTAATGGTATGCTCAAAATCATTAACTATGATACTTAATTACCTCATTGTCAGTTGGATAAACTTCCTTTATGGTAAGTTGTAAGTTTTCCAAAATGGTAGCCAACTCAATTGCCTGAGAAGAAATATTGTGTGCGTCCAGAGTAGGAGTAGATCCTGATGACCCTAAAGATTTCATAGAACATATTCTTGGAGGTGCCGTTTTCCCATTATTATCAACATTGATACATGATTTTTGAGAATCATTGGGAACAATGGAGGAATTGCTAATTCTTCTGCTAAGAGAGAACTTTTTAGTATGGTTTTTAACAGAGTCATAGGAGAATATAGGCGGATCATTCCATCCAGGGTCACTAAGAACTACAAATTAATTAAATATTCCTTTAATATAAACATTTAGTCAGTTTTATAATAGATTTCATCTTTAGACATTTCTTTCATACCTTTGGGCATGTTATCTTCAGCCATTAGTAAATTTTAACTGCTAAAAACATAAAAAGAAAAAATATTTAGTAAACAAAATTTTATTACAATCAAATCCAATAAAAATGAGAAAAAAGTAAGAAACAATGCTGGAAATATCTAAACATATAAACAATGAAACCTTCAAGTGTCAAAGTCCGATTACTTGAAGGGTCGTTCAATTTCTTGAAGAGTCGTTCAATTTCTTGAAGAGTCGTTCAATTTATCGATAACTTAAGTATAAATGAGACTAGAATTTTTAAGTTAAAATGTATAGCACTTTACTTAAAAGAGAGTATTCAACATATGTCTCCTAGATTTTGACGAAACTTTCTGAAGTGAATTTAGTTCTTAACACATTGGACTGTGTAGAAAATAGGGGACCAACGCGCCCCAGGAGCTCCGAAAAAAAAAAATCGGGAAGTTAGCATAGGTAAAACACATTCTATTTTATAACTCTGGTTCTGAAAAATGAGTTTAGCACCAAAATGTATGAATTTAGCACCAAAATCTTCTATTGCTAATAAGAAGGAGAAAAATAATCACCTAAATGTCTATAATCGCCAAAGTCGGTATAAAATTAAAGAAAAAGCATGAAAATTGGATAAAAAATTATTTTTAAATTTACCAAAACTATTACCCAAAATTTATAATCGGGACGCATTATTACTTGTTTCTGCCGAAGTTACCCGAGCCACGCCGCACTTCAACTCTCTAGCACCAATTGTGCTAACTGCTTTGTTTTAAATTCTAACATTCGTGATAATGGGAATTATTACTGCTTTAATTATATATTATTTAAAAGTATTGAAGTTGTACATCTTTTGACGCGTTTAGGAAAACAGATCAGAGTGTATTTTTAGCGTGTGAAGAAGTTGCGCGCGCCGGTGAAACACAATTTATTTTCTGTTAGAATGATCTCTTTTTCAGACGAAGTACTCAACCAATGAAAAAAACGAAGGAACCGTTTGAAAGAGAATTTTATCTGGAATCTTCACGCTCAACTATATTTTTTTGGGGTACTTCCTGGATTTTTTAATAAATTAAAAACCTAAATTTTACTCCATGGGAACCAGAGCCAACATAATAATAGCCTAAAGCTCAAAACCCGTTTTGTACCAAATATAAGCTACCAAATATACTCCAATATCATATATCAGGGTATCATCGGATTCAGAATTTCTCGGCCTATGACGGTGGAGCATAGGCCAAAAGGCGCCATGGTTCAAGTGACTGAATCACGTGACTAACGTGTACATTAACAACTATTCGTGGAATTTGAAAATATTTCAGGAAGAGGGAGGAGAAGGGAGGTTCAGACATGTCGAACTTGGTATCAATTGAATATAAATTTAATAATAATAATAAGGATTAGGGATTAAGGATTAAGAATTAATTAAGACATAATGAGGCGGTCATGTGGGTCCGCTCGATGAGGATTCTACAGGAGCCGAGGGTCCAAACTCCAAATTGGCCCATCGGCTGCTATAGAATGCCCATTGAGTGGCTCCAGAATCGCCAGTCTCTCGCTACTTATGTAAAAATAAATTTTACTTAAAAAAACACAATTATTTCATTTATATTGATTTTTGTCCCTTTAGATTGCTTAGGCAGCCCACTTTGTGGCAGATCCATCAGTGTACACGTGCACCCAGTCTTTCCTCGAAAATCTCTCTTCAAATTTCCATTATCTATACATTCATTAAGTCTAGGGAGGTTTCTTTCTTTGACACTAGGTGGACTAGGAAAACTGTTGGCTGATTTTCAAATGCTGTAAGTGGTAGCGATGTGAATACTTGGTGCTCCTCGGATTGCATGCTATACTTATCAAATATATTTCGCACATCTTGTTTTAGTTGTCTTGCGTTTTCAAACGTTGTGAAGGAGGTTAGTAAGCTTTCCAATAGTCAATGTCCAACCTCTTTCATTGTTGGTGCATATATATTGGCAGTATGTATCGACGAGCTGGCAGTGGATTCCAGCTCCAAGGCGGCTATAGGTGTTTATTCAGCATCTCTTGTAAGTTGTAGCGCCTCATTTTGCACTACATCCTTATAAAGAGAGATTAAATAATTTCGTGCAAGGTAAAGTAGAGGATGGAATTTGATAAAAAGGACATGATACCATTTAGATACTAACTCGTAAAATCCCTGAAATTATCATACAAATCAAATTAACGATCGTAAGTATTCTTCATATCACATGGATTTGACTAGATAGACTGTGAAACTAAAAAATGAACTTAAGGATCTGTAAGGGAAACCAAATGTAGGTCCTGCTATTAA
Source organism: Rhaphigaster nebulosa (assembly GCA_948150685.1). Lineage (NCBI taxonomy): Eukaryota > Metazoa > Arthropoda > Insecta > Hemiptera > Pentatomidae > Rhaphigaster > Rhaphigaster nebulosa. The sequence continues at coordinate 57,502,397 of OX411310.1, read as the reverse complement.
AAAAAAAATGAAGAATAAGATGGTTGGATCTAATACGAAACAACAAAAATTCCTTAAACAGGCAATGGAAGAAATTCAAGATGGACAGTGAATAGCCAAGCTTCCAAAAAGGTTGAAAAAATTTATAATAGTGGGAGAGGCAATCGATTTGCCGATAAATCCAGACAAAACTAAAAAAGATTCTTTAATACAAGCAATTAAAAACACTATTTCCAATTTATTTTTACAGACAATATATCTTACTGCAATGTATTACATAAACTGTCTGTAAAAGTATTATATACCTAATTCTTTCATCGCCTTGTTACCGCTTACTTCATGTACATTTATATCGGAGAATATCACAAGAAATGAATTATTGTGCAAAGGAATAGATACAGATTGTGTATTTGTATCAGATATAGCGGACGTTGGAGCCATTTACTGTTACGTGTTGCTTAAACAGTAATATATATTCGATTTACCGGTCTAGAGGACGAGGGTGAGTTTCCCCAGGTCCTGCTTCTATTAAAGGTCTATTAAAGAAGCATTTCTTTTGACTTCTTTTCAAAAAGTATTGAAAAGAAGTCAAATCAGGTCACTTGTTTAATTTCAGAGGAGGTCAAAGAATTTAAGAATCTTAAATGATATAATGAGAGCATATCTATTAAATTTTCCTATTCTTCCTCGCCTGAATCTTGGACCCTAACAAATAAATAAGCTAATTTAATGAAGGCTCCAAGCTAGGATATCTGTTGTGGATCAGAGGATTTATTAACAAAAACACAAACAAGTTAGACTAGATACTACACCAATGGCGGACACAAAGCTACAGACCCTCAACAGACGCTATCCTTTCAAGCCAGGTACCCCTGTACCAGTGTTGCCACCATCAGTGTTGTTTTGTTTATTATTATTATATTTACAACGTCACAAGAAATGAGAAATAACAAATCAATTTCTTCAAACAATATCTCAGAAAGCTAGAGAAAAATAATGAAAAAGACTTAAGTGAATAAATACTATATCCAGTAAAATTCTTAATGCCTAACCAGGATTCAGGATACTGAAAGAAAGAAGGCCAAGGTGGTAAGGTCCCATCTTATGTGAGAAGAACTGTCAGCAAAGTTTATGAGAAAAATATGGAAATAAAAAGAGGAAGAGGACAAACAAGATTTTCCCCATGAGATGGAAAGGAGTACAGGGCTCCTTTAAGAGCAGAAGCTTGGAGCGACAAAGGAAAAAAAAAATAACTAATTCATAATTGAGCACTTGCGTACAAACTCTGTAGGAAACCTCACAACTAAATGGTAAATGGCATGACTAAAAATATATATAAAATCCAAGTCCAAAACAGTATGAGATTCTATGCATTACAAATCACTTCTCAATTCCCTCCTTTTTTTTATTTTTTGTTTTATAATGGCTAAAATTTGGATTTTAAGCCATTTTTGTTCTAGCAGCCCAACAAAGTTTGCCCATTTTGTGGTAGAGTTTGTTAGATTCCTTAAAATTATTTCTCATTGGAAACATTTCCTGTCCCGGAGAGTAGGACAAGAGTCATGGTGTAGTACAGTCATTTTATTACAAAGGAGGTATGTTAGGTTTTCAGATATTCCTATAAGATTTAGTTGTTTCTAAAGATAGTTGTGGTGGTTAAATAAACAGAAATAGGCAACTGACTGAGCTCTTGTAAAATTTTGAGGAATGCATCCATTCTCAGTTTGATCTGCTCTGCTAAATTTAGAAACCACCACCATGAATTATTTTCTAGAGGAGAAGATTGGCTATGCATATATTTCTAAATCGGACTGTTTTTTAAAGCAATATCAGGTTCAATCTCCTTTCTTGCACCTGGATTTGGAGTTTCCTACCATAGTCCGCAATTACATGCCAGTAACCCATTACCAGATTGATATGGTTTTCTTGGAACAATCTCCTTCATAAAGTCTAGTGCTATTCCTTCTCTTAACCGAAACCAGGACAATGAAAGAATGTATGTTCGTTCCACAGTTTAATCTACAGAGGAGGGGTGGATTGGGCATGATGACTCATCAACTTATATTAAGTAGGCAAAATAATTGGAGTAGCTATGCTCACAGAATAATTGGGTGAGCTGTGTGTATGGTGTGTGTTTTTGTTTGTGTGTGTTTGTATATGTTTTTGTTTTTTTTGTGTGTGTGTACATTGAGCTAAGTTAATATATATGTTAATAAGTTTATTTATTTTTTCCTTCTTGAATTAGTTTATGGTGTATTTTTTCTTTTATAAAATTTTTATGTCTATGATTTAACAAATATTTTGTATGAAACCTGCTAACCTTTTTACGGCCAATATTGCCAATTAGGAACTAATGTTTGAATTTTTTTAATAAATATTTATCTAAAAGTAAACCCTCATTCAATCTTTTTATTTGCTTATATTAAATCAAAACTTATTTTTGGATGCAAAAAATGATCAAATTTTTCAAATAGGTGCAATATGCCTTTTATATTGTGCCTTTTATGTTTTAATTTATTTTTATAACAAAGGTTTCAATTGGATAAATCCACTAATGTTTGTTTAATCTTTTCTATTTTTCTCTGTAGTACCTCCTCTATTTCATAAACTTAAAAAAAAAAATAATAAGCATACTGAAAATCCTACTAAAAATGGCAATTGCTATGTTTTTGAAAAATTAGAAATAAAAAAAAAATTTGATTTGGATATGAATCTGGTCTTTTAAATGTTTATTTCTTGCAAATATTTCTTTCAAGGGAGTAATATTTGTAAAGACAATAGAAAATATTAAAAAAATTAAACTGCTGATTAATTTCATATTGATAACCACAAAAAAAGTATTTTCTTCAACAACGCTGGTTGGCACTTATTTCATTTATGAGCAATCATAAAATCACTTAAAATTGATTCATATTGGAACAGGAAAACATTTATCCAGCATCTTTAAATTTAAAAAAGAAAGAGAATCTCAATTTGACATGTAAAATCCATTATATGTATTAGAAAAAAACATATCAAATCATATCATAGAGAAAAAAATATTGTATCCAAATTTAAGGAAATAAAACAAAAATCATTATGTTTACTATAATTGGTATTAAAGAAAATTACATATTTTAATCAAATTATTATTTTTTCATAATCATTGCCTCCAAGTTTCTCAAAGAGCTTGATACTAACAGCCATGGTAGCCAGTCTGAGGACTAGACTAACTACTTATACAGTTACCTTTAGGCAGTCAATCAATGTCTGTTTAAATTTTTTTTTTTTTAAGATTAAAATAACAAGCAATCTAAGCAAGTTCCATGGCAAATTTATAAAATTAATAACATTATTTTTGGATAATTCATTTTTTTGAAATTGCTTTTTATTTTAATTAATAAACGTTAAATAATTTAATTTTTGTAGATGTGGTACTTACGTGCAATGATTATAATGATCCCTCTTTCAACTTCTCTCCTTATACTCATTTCAATAATTTTCTTCATTAGTAATGGTATTCAATCAAAACAACATTATAAATTGATACATAAACTAATATTATCTGGCATCATTGAACATAAATTTTCAGGCAGTTGCCCAGAGGGTTATTTCTCATGTGGGGAAAGTAATATATGCATCATTCAAAAACATATTTGTGATGGCCACAAAGATTGTCCAACTGCAGATGACGAGGAGCCCATGTATTGTGGTAAGTTTTGTAAGCATTCAATTTTTTTTTTTAAGTGATAAAACATATTAAATTTATCATAATTGAAATGTATAAATAAAATATAATCTTACTATTTCTACTGGTTTTATTTAGAACTTTAAATCTAAATTTACTTTTATAATTTATACATATTTTCTTAAACAATTCAGCTGACCTTTATGGAGGATTTTGGGAAATAATTGATAGCTTGCAGTACAAACCACCCAATGATACTTGTGGTCTGTATAAAAATCAGGCAAAGACATATTACTTTTAAAGTGAACTTTGAAAAAAAAAAACTTATTTTTTTTTTTTTTTTCCCTAGACTTAAAACATATTCCAGAGAGTTGTAATTGCTCTGATTATACAGTATTAATTTGTGCAGATATATCTCTACAAAGTGTGCCTTCAAACATACCTGATGGAACAAAGCAACTGTAATTAAATTCTCTTTTTATTCATAGATATAAAACTTATGTGTACAACATCATTTAGATATAATCTGATAATTATATTTGATTTTAGAATTCTTGCCAAAAATAATATAACTCTAAAAGAGGTAGATTTCCATAATTATTCATTTCATCTCATGTAAGTAGTATTCCTGTTTTGTTTTTTAATAGTTATATTTCATAATTTATAGAAAATAAGAATGAAAAATATATACTTTATCTGTCTCCTAATATCTGTATGTAATTATGTATTTTAGAAATCTTGCAGACAACAATATTTCGATACTCCCAAGAAAAACATTTTATGGACAAGGAGATTTAATGAAATTGTAAATATCATATTAATAAATGCATTAGTTTCGATTGATAAAGGTAGATTATCAAAAACCGTCTCAGTTCAATATAATTTATTTTATTTCATTTTGAGTAGCTTTCAGTGTCAGGCACCATATTCATCTCTATTTAAAACATCAAAATTAAACAAGCTAATTATTCAAAAGACATCATCATATTATACAATAGTATTTATAATTTTAATTTATTTTATTATCATACTAATAATGACTATTACTCTACCTTTCAAATTAATAATTTCACATGATAACAAAATAAATTAAAATTAGAATTACTATTGTATAATATGATGATATGTATAATGAATAATTAGCTTGTTTAATCTTGATGTTTTTAAATACAGATGAATAAGTTGCTGGACACCGAAAGCTGCTCACAATGAAATAAAATAAATTATAATGAACTGAGGCTGTGTTTGGTAATCTACCTTTATCAATAGGAAATAAACCTACAGTTTTGAATGGATTAGTTTCCTTAATTTAAGAGTGTTTTTTAAATAAATTTTCAGCCCATATACCACGTAAGTTAGTTAAAGTAAGTAAATGAAAGATCATAATTTATATTAAAATAGGCATGTGAATTTCTAACACACAAAATAAACACAGATTTAAAAAAATAATCTAAAAATAACATTCAAAATTTTATATATATTTTGATATATTATATTAAAATTTTATATAAAACGTAACGCTATCTCTTCAAATAATAGGTACTGTTTTTACACTTGTAAATCACAATAGTTTAATAAATATACTTCAGAATTTAAAATAAGGACCAGTTGAATCAACTGTGAGGCACACAATAAAAATCTGAACTTATTCAATAAAATATATTAGGCTGAAAATATCTTAAAAGATAGAACAGCTACATATTAGGAAATTATTTAAGAAGAAACAGGTTAAGAAGGAGTATAAAACAAAACAAATTCTTAAAATCCATCTAAAGTGTCTCTTTTTCCTACTTATTTTGAGAATGTAGTATTGCTTCTATGTGAGTAAGTTTGATTTCATCATTATAATCATAACTTGTTGCAGGTTCTTATTTAAGAATCATCTCTCAGAACTACCTGAAGGCCTATTTTATGGATTAACTAATTTGAAATGGCTTTTTCTTAATGAGAACAATATTAGCAAATTGAATTTTGAAAAATGGGACCTTCAAAGTTTAATTTGGCTGTAATGTAACAATTGTATTATAGACTAAGGATTAATATATAAAAATATGATGAAATTTGTAAGTTGATTTTGATCATTATTTTTTAGTGATCTTTCTCATAACAAAATCAGTTTAGAAACAGAAGTTTTTCCGAACCTCCATCCCTCTCTTTCCTGTTAGTATAAAATGTAAAAGTCTAGCACAATTTACCTTAAGTGTAGCATTTCTAACAAAATAGTGTTATTTTAGGTATCTGGATTCGAATTTAATTGAAGAAATAACTGAAAATACTTTCAGTAACTTACCTCAGCTCATTGATTTGTAAGATATTTTTATTGTTTACCTAAAATTGGGGTTTTATAATTGTTTCTTGAGCTATATTCTATACATTATAATTATTTATTTGATTAATTTATTTAGAAAAAGTGTCTTCTAAATTAATTTTATTTCAGAAGTATTAGGTGGAATAAAATAAATTCAATTCACCCAATAGCTTTTCAAAATTTAAAACAATTACAGGATCTGTAAGTATACATTTTTGAAAAACTAAGTTAATTTATTATTTAAAAATAAAATGATCTTAATCTTTTAATAAAATAATGTATTTGCTTTTTAGAAATCTAAGAAGCAATGATCTGACATTTCTGAGTGAAACAATGTTTTTTAATAATAGAGACTTACGAAAGCTGTAAGTACTTGTATTATTACAGTGTTGTGACAATTGCTTAATCTCTTGCATTAGAACATAGTCATGTTTAGATTTATTGATTAATATATCGCCACCTTATACTAAATTTATCTACACTTTAGTTCAGTAAATAGTCCATGAAAAGTGTGGTTTTGGCATTAGTTTAAGTTTTTTTAAAACTTGCTTCAAAGTAGCATTACATGCATTTAAAATTTAATAATTTTTGCGATGTTATATTTTTGAATATTTTATTAAAACAATATATTTTATTTCTTAAGGCATTAAAATGAAATTGCAAATTAATTAATTACTTCAACTATCTGTTGTTTAAGCATCCAGAATGGTGTACAAATCTGTGTACTTATAGGTATTATATGATATATTTATTGTGTCCATAATAATGTAAGAAAAATTTAAAGTAGCCTCTAAAACTATTTCATTTATTCTTTTTTAATTGAAAAATAGTTAGGAATAATAAATGTACTTCATATTGTGTCAGAAACCTTGGAGGCAATATTTTCCTAGTCATTTCCAAGAATCTTCTTCTGCCCTTACTATCTTTAAGATCTCTGTAAGTATACTATATTAATTATTTATAATCAAGATTCTATTCCATTATTCTTTATATTTTATCATTATTTATTTTTTAAAGGAACCTTGAGGGCATTGAAATTGATAATTATAATGTTAAAACATTTTCATTACTGCTCAATTTAGAATTTGTGTGAGTATAAATTGAATTTTTTTAGCAATATACATTTTTTTTCAAAATATATATTTTTAATTATTGAACCATTGGAGTAGTTATCAAACTATATGATGAAAATTTTACCAAATGTATAGCTGTTTTCAATAAAGAATTTACTAGTATTAAATTATCTTAAAAGAAGCAAAATACTACAAATTGAATCATTAATGTTTATTATTATTTATTTTTTTGTCAAAAATAAATAAGCATGACCTGCAACTATTCTTAATTTTAGTCATATTTTAAACATTATATATTTAGGTGCTGTACACAATTTTTTTTATCTTAGCTGTAATGGAATAAATACTTGTTTTTATACTACCACGATTGTCTTTATCTCCACTTCCCTTTTTTCCCCGATTATTACGTTGTGGAATTGATAATATATTTTCACTGCTTCTTTATGTGCTGATTTTTTTCTCGATTATATACATTATATATTAATTATATACATCCACAGATCAGTACCATGTCTTCTAGAACCATTTTTATACACAACCATGCATCAATATTTGGTCAGATTGTTTATCGTTCCTTAGTGTTTCTTCCTATGCTTGTAGAGTTTCCTACGAGGCTAAGAATGGAATGGATTCTCCACCAAATCCAGCTTCCTTGGTGTTCACTCCATCACACTTTCACATTAATCTCTTCCATCTTAAGTGAATCCTCTCATAAGCCTTGTTCTTTTTTATTTTTTTTCCAGAGAGTCTAGAATTTGCAGGTGGTGTTTATAACTCCTTCCCCACATTTACATCTATAATCTCTTTAGAAAATGGCTTGTTGTAGGAAATGTAATCACTAATATTTTCTTGTTTCCTTTTTTGGCCATTAAAAATAATTTGGGTACTTTTGGATATGGAAAGAAGGAGTTTCTTATATATATCTCACTTTCAACAAAAAAGTTATTCATTTTATCTCAATTCTCATCACATTCCTGGTTCAATTATAATAAATAAAATATACGTATCTGTTTTTTTCAATAATCAAATATAGTTGGTAAATTTTGGTTTATTATTTTCAGTGATGAACATTTGTAATCGACCAAGAAAAAAAAAAATTTCAATTCTCCGCAAAATATGAGGTTTTACATTTTTTAAGATAGTAGAATCCATAAATCGAATAAAAAATAATCTATATACCTGTGAATTTTTTCAGAGACTACTTGGTCGATTTTGTTTTATATTTGGCACCAAAGTTACAGGTCACACCACGATGATCCTCATAACTCGACATTACTATCCGCCATTTTGAAACGAAATCCGCCATTTCGTTTCAAAATGGCGAACAATTAAAGGGATAGTGTACCCATATTTCGGCCATTTATGAAGATAGAGAAAAAAATATAAAGTGTTGTGGAAACGTTTTACCAAAGCCTTTTTTAAAATCTATCTAAAAATTAATTTTTTGTTTTGGATATATAACTATTTGGAAATAATAAACCAAAGTGTAATAATATGCAGTGTTTTTGAACTATATCATCAATAAATAAAAGTTTTTTTTATATGTTTCAGGTATTTTAAGAGATTTAAGTATTGTATGTATGTGCCTAATGTTCCAAAATGCTATCCCTCCACAGATGGTAAGAAATACTTGTTAGTTTCTTAACTTTAATGTCAGATTTAGGTTACTTTATAGTTAGCTGTTTTGTTGTTAGTAATTGAACAAACTGATTACAAATCAAAGAAAGTAGTTAGATGGAGATGATCCAGTAAATTATACTAACACAAAGTATCATATTCAAGACTTCTAACATACGAGTGTAATATGCTCGCTTGAAAATTGGCATGACTGGAAGGTAGCCTTATCATTTCATCTCATATCTTCCAATGAATGAACCATATAACCAACACAGTTGTTCTAGTTTTTTTTCTTGTTGTATTTGAAGCCCAAGATGGCCCTTATTATGCGAACAATTCTAGTGAAAAGTGCCTCTCCTACTATCACAAGGCACACTCCTAATGTCCACACGATTCCTGATTAATGTTTTCACTCATTAAATTTTCTATGAGCTTTTCTTGCATTAAAGCTATCAGTTTCATAGAGGTTATTGATTGAATTACATAAAACAATTATTCCGATACAGAATTAAAAATAAGAAGAACTTTAATATAACTAACTGTTTCAGGAACATCCTCGACAGCAGATTTGCTTGTAAATGAGTTACTGCGTGGATCCCTGTGGATACTTGTTATGTTTACTTTGATAACAAATGGTATTGTACTTTGGCATAGAATGGTTTCATCTGTATTTACTTCACCTCTTAATCTTATTATAACAAATTTAGCAGGTATTACATACATATTTTTCCTTTCAATATTTCATATAAATATTGAAGAAATAGCAGCTAATTTATAAATTTATAAATATTGCTGGGCTTCTCATCAAACAGGCTTGCAACAGCAGAATGGGGGTTCAGAAACTGCATTTATTTGTTTATATATTTTCATTGATTCCTGAGGGAAAGCAAATAATCAAAATTTAAAATGTAAATCTAATTTTATTACAAGGATGATTATAAAGTGCCATAGACCCCACATGTGTTGATAGGTTAAATTATTTATTAATTAAAGAAGACTTTTCCAAATAAATGTGCTTATATACATTCATTATGTAGTATATAGAATTAACATAAGGTTTCATTTATGAATTAAAAAAAACGAGTAAACATCAAACAAATTTATTTAAAGCAGGCTCTTACTAAATAATGATACAAAATTAATAAAAATAGAGCATACCATTTTAATGACACTGACTAATTTAAATTCCAATGTAAGCTGGTTCAGCCCCACAATTAACAGCATAATTTAAAACATAAACAGAAAATTTTATATTCTTCTGGAAGTTTTTAAAATTACATCTTCATACTTGTAATGCCTTTATTTCAGTAGAAGTATGAAGGCGTATTTATTAAAAAACTTCTAGAAGAATATATAATTGATATAAATTTTAAACCTTCAAGAAAAAAAGTGTTATAAATAATCAAACTAATTATTATAAGACCAATATTTATCTCAATGATTTTGCTTCTTACAGAAAACAATAGTAATAAATCATTTTTTTTAGGGTCTGACATTTTAATGGGTTGCTATTTGCTGATAATTGGTTGTCAAGATCTAAGATATAAGGGTGTCTTTATAACACATGCCAGAGAATGGATGTCATCATGGCTATGCACAACTGCAGGGATATTAGCAATGACATCGTGTGAGGTAAAATAAATCCTGATAAGACATGTTAAAAATTATACTTCAAAGGAGTTGGCAGTTCATTTCCAGATTCTACGTAAATATAGAAATGATGACAGGAATATTATTTTCAATTTTTTAATAATAGAAAAAATGCATAAGCTACTCATGCATACTACAGTATAATTTTATTAGTAATAAAAACAATTTATATATAATTGTTTAATTCTATATAATTGATTACAATTATAAGATGGCAAAAGAAAATTAGAGAAAAATAGTACATCAAGAAAAGCAATAACATAATTTTTATAAAAATAGATTAGAATAATTTATTAGGTCAGGAAATAATGAGAAACAAATTAGAAGCTGGAGCCATTCTTCAAAAATAATTTTGAGGCGTTTGATATCAAAACTATTTGTTCATATTTCACAAAATGTCGATTTTTTAAGATAACAGGAATCAATGTAATCTAATTTTATTAATTAATAAAATGAGCTTCTATGGACAATTATTTAATTCCCTCTTCATATCTCACCTCAAGTGTCTAATTGAAAATAAATTCCTAGTAGGCATTTTGTGTGGCATCACTAATTTTAAACACGTATAAAATAGTGTTTATAGAAGGTTAAATTAAATTTAAACTTTAATTTTTAAGGCTAGAGTTTTTGTCTGGTCGCTCTCAAAATGGATAATCATTATTAGGAGAGCTTGCTCGTGTTTACACTTCACAATTAAATATCTGTTCTAATCACTAATTTATAAATGCTTGTTATATTCTGAAATTTCAAGCAATATAAAACCAGGGTTAAAAAAAGTTTTCATTACTATTAACAGGTTACTGTTTTATTACTATTCCTCATCAGCGCAGAAAGATATCTTCTGATAGCAGCACCTCTGAGGAGGCAAAAAACATTAAAACCTCGAGTAGCTTTTCTCTCAGTGTCAGCTGTTTGGGTGATTGGATTTATTATATCTTCATTGCCAGGTAATATTACTTTGATATTGTTGTATTTTTCATTAATTTGGATGATTTATATTTTCATCTGTTTTATTAAAAAATATATTTGTTAATATTATCCAGCATCAATTGTAAACCTATTCAAGTTCCCAAAATTCTCAAGTATGTTACTGTGCACATTGGCATACATTGATGAAAAAAAATCCTAGCTCAAATTGAAAATAGCATTTACAAAGCAAAACTGTACTATTTAAAACAAAAGAATGGTACTCAAATTTTAGAACATTTCCAATGAATAGGTCATCAAGAACTTATGTCTCCAGGGCACGATGAAAACTTGTGCTCAAGTATGCTATAATTTCAGTTGTAGGTTCAGTTTGAGAAAAATTCTCTGGATTCCTGGATAAAACTACTACATTATGAGATATTGCATTATCCAAGGTCAGAAGAATTCAGGGTTACCATCTTATAAAACAAATATTACCGGAATAATAGTGATAAAATATTTGAGCTCTCGTTTTCACCATTCCCTGGAGATATTAGTTGTTGATGACCTCGAGACCATTTTAACCACAATTTATTTTAAATGTAATTATTTTGGCTTTTCACTATTTACTAATGATAGGTGTACTCACCAATAATATACACAAAAATTGGATTTAACTCCATGATTATTAGAGGAACAAGGAAAAACAATCTTAAAGTCAAAAGATGCAAATTTGGTAAATCTCGTGAAAATGATATATATGAAGATATAACACCATTGGTCATTCACTTTTCAACATGACAGTTATGTGCTATAAATTCATAAAAATATGTATACTGAATCAGACTATTCAGCGAACAATATTGGAATAAAAGTTTGACTTTTAAGTAGTATTGATGTGAAAATGTAAGCAATTAATGTATATTTTTAGTTATGAAATGCATAAAGGTTATCATGAAATGTTTTTACATTAAAAAAGTAATTTCTCACTCTTTTCAATATTGCTAAACCAAAGTGCTTGTTTCTGGTCTCAAATAGTATATGGAGGTGTAAGAAGATCTACACATGAAAAACCTTTTCCTCTTGAAGATAGTAGAGGTGATTTCCTACTGTGGGTCTTATAATACTAACTGTATTTATGTTAGGAGAAATTGATTTATTATTTCTCATTGCTTGTGATGTTGTAAATATATAATAATAAACTAAACAACACTGTTGGTGGCAACACTGGCACAGAAGTATCTGACTTTAAGAGGATAGCGTCTGTTGACAGTCTGTAGCCTTGTGCCCGCCATTGGTGAAGTATCTTGGGTACAACTATAGAGGAGCGGCGCACTATCAGAAGAGTCTAGAGACTGAATCGAGTGTCGTCTCACTAGCGATCTCTGGCTCCATTCTTGTTAACTACGTGCCTCCTTTTTTCCACACTTTCTTATAAATTTGGTTTTATGCTCACCGCTTAAAGCTGTTTTTTTACAAGCAATTTTTCGATTTCTATGAAAATTCGTATTTAGTAGTTTTGGGGGTGCAAAAAACGAATATCAACTTTGTCTCTCCCTAAAAAAATATTTTACCCCGCTTTGTTACGTCGCGACAAATTTTCTTCCGAGTTGCTACACCCATTGTGATTTAATTTTGTTAGATTCTAGTTTGCACCTATTTATGATAGTTAATGGGTAATTTCATGTTTTTTAATTATGAATTTAATCATTTATAATCATAATGGATAATAACAGCAGTATTTAGTTTTGTAAAAAATTAAATTAATTATTTAAAAAATTCAATTGGGATAGTAAAGTGGTAACTTTATGGTTTTTAATTATGAACATATTTATTTACCTTATTTTTATATAATTAATTTAGAACTAAATTAATTATTACAAATGTTTATTAATCATGGCCTTGAATTATCAAGATCATTTAAAAAAAACATTACTTGATTAATTATCATTTAATTGTATAAAAATAAGTGAAATACTTATATTCTTATGTAAAAAAGGGGAAGATGTTAAGTGCATTAAAATAAAAAGTAACTTTTTTATTTAAAAAAACAAACAAACAGTTATACCCAAATAAGAATCAATTTGCAATCTGTGAAACAGCTTTAAGCGGTGAGCATAAAACCAAATTTATAAGAAAGTGCTGAAAAAGGAGGCACGTAGTTAACAAGTGGGACGACACTCGGTTCAGTCTCTAGACTCTTCTGATCGTGCGCCGCTCTTCTGTAGTTGTACCGTATCTTGTCTTTACTTGTTTGTGTTTTTTGTTAATAAATCCTCTGATCAACAACAATTTATTGTTCCTCCTCAAAAATGGAAACTATGAGCTTGAAACTATAACCTTGGGTTAACTCTGCTGGAAGAAATCCATTAGGCTGAAACATTAATGCAATAATTTATATTCTTAGGACACTATATTGATTACATAAAATTTTGAGTATATGACTTTTCCAATATACATAGAGTTCAATAGTTCTTGACTTTAAAGGTATAAGGCATAGAAGAGGAGTTAATCTAATTGATTAAAGAGAAGAAAGAAGATTATCTCCAATTTTTTTTTCTTGAAATGACAGTGCAAATAGAGAAATGTACACCTCCATAAAGAGAAAGTTGAATTGCAAAATAAGAAATGCAAAAAACAATTAATGGGAAAGAGTATATGTTAATATTAACATATTAATGCAAGATATTATTAAACCAACCATATAATATATCAGTCAGTATATTGATGTCAATTATTGGTATAAAAGAAATCCTCTGAAGCATAAAATATTCTAAGAAAAAAAAAATGGGAAAGCAACCATCTCATTACACAAACATATAAGTAGTTATTAGTGTATGAGAATGACAGGAATAGTTTGAAAATTTGCTAAAAGAAAGGAGATAGGAATTCAAAGAGGAAATGGAGCATTAAAATAAAGATATTATCAGGCAAATGTCCATTGAAAAAGTATAAGGAATATTAAACAAGACAAGAATGGAAACGGTCTAGGACCAGTTGGTATATGTTTTGAATTGCTGAAACAGAATTAACAAAAAGTAGCTATACTTCTCAAAATATCAATTAACAAAATTTTAGCAGGGGATGAAATACCTGAAGAAAAGAAATTAGGACATTTAAGTCCTATTTAAAAGAAAGGGAACAAAAAGTAGCGCATAAATTATAGCAACTATTGCATGAAACTCAAAAATAGGTGGAGGCAACTCATCTCCACACATTCCTTATAGGGGGTCATCCATGTCACCCCAGTCTAAATGGAACGATTTTGCTTGAAATATTTGTTCACCATAAATATTATAAAATACGAGTGATCGTCAGTGGAACTCTTGAAATTTTCCTCAGTCCAAGCTCTGCAGTAGCTCCACTCTACCATTACATTTGGATTGTTTCATACTCACACATAAATGTTAGGTTATATTTGAGCTGTTGCCCCCAATACTGCAGAGTGGTCATCAATGGGGCCCTTGTAATCTTCCTCAATCCAAACACTCCAGTTACTCCATTCCACGTTCCAGTTTTTACTGATGACCACTCCACTCCATCATTAACATGCAAACATGCGCATCCGTCTACTTATGGCATTCCCTGAATTTACAATATCACAGAAAAACACTTTACAGTAAGTGTGTTCATGTGATCTGTAGCCCGTGGGAAATCTTTAAACAAAATTGGGAGAAATTATAAACCGTGGAGTGTCTATTTATAGATTTGGAAAGAATAAACTAGACCTCGAAAGGATTTACACAGGGGTGCTGCCAATCAACTATGTTTTAAATTTATGACAACCTCACTCTCAGAGAATAGAAAAAGAAATGAAGGAAAATGAGAATACAAATTGAAGAAGACACTAAAAACCGTCCTCAGAAACCTGGGTAATTATTGCTGGACACCAGAAAATACAATATGCTGAGCAGTTTGATCAGGTTATAAGATAATGGTAAGAAATAGAAGGAAATTTGGGTTTAATAGAAAACTATACAGTAGTCAAGAAATTCATACCCATAGGCAAGACAGGATTTTTTTTTGGAAATTATTAAATTTTCATGCATTAAATTGTTACAGTTTTTAATTGGAGAGACTCCAGCAGATTTTATGGGACAAACACATTTTGTTTTCCTCTTCACATTGATGAGCCCTATCGCATTGGATGGCATTATTCTGCTTTTGTTTTTATTGGTCTAAACTCTTTGGGGTAAATACCTGTTTAGGTTATATATTTTAATTTCTATATAATGCTGTAGTTATTTGTAATATTTTCTGACAGGATGCTTGGCATTGGTTTTCTATACTATGGTGTTTTAATAAGTATAAATAAAACAAGGAGAGAAACTACTTTAAATGTTCGAGATACGGACTTTGTTATAAGATTCTTCTTCATTGTGCTGACCAACGCATGCTGCTGGGTGCCTATAATAATCCTGAAAATTATAGCATTCCTCAGAATTGAATTATCAGGTTTGCGACAGTATTATATTTCATATTGCATTCAGATTAATGCTTAAATAGTAATAAACTCAAAAGAAATAACATTGTTTTTATAAATTAACAACTTAACTAAATAATATTTAACAACTTAGAGGAAAGCAAGAAGACATTGGAAACTGTATAAATTTTAAATACAAAAATATAGCTGTCTCTCACGAATGCTGTATTATCAATCAATCAAGCAACTCTACCAGAGTTGATTGATTGATTGAAGTTGATTTCATTGATTTTTGTAGGAAAGATTATTTTGTCATGATTATTCCTCTCAACCTAAAAGTCTCCTTTCAAATATAGTATTCATCTCTCCTCAAGTCAAATTTGAACTCATCGTGAATCCTTCCATGCTAATTATCATTTAGCTCAACAAAAAACTTCACAAATTGTCCATCAGAAACTGAATAAAGTGATGTCAGTATTGACATATTTTTGTATATTCTTAATTGTCAATCAATAATTATACAAAATCGTGTTGCTTCATGAACTATCTGGTGTTCCCATTGAATTAATCAAAGTCACATTCTTGAAACCAAATGATATAGTTTCTCTATTTTCCCCTTATACGTTTATATTAATGATATAATAATTTATTACATAACCTCTTTATAGTATACATATTTGCTTTGTATAATTAATTTATTAACATGGTTTATATTAGGTAATATATGTAATTTTTTCAAGGAGAACTAAATGGCTGGCTTGCGGTTTTCGTTCTTCCAATTAACTCAGCTGTCAACCCAATCCTGTATACATTCACTACACCTCATTATACTGTCACTGAAAGAGAAAGAAGATCAACAGGTAATCTTATACTTTCAGCTCCTTTTAAACATAAATTACCAGCAGTAGACAGGGCCGCCATCATCAGAACCTGGGCCCGGAACAAAATAATACAGCTCCTCTCACTCTCAAAATTAAAAATGTGTTTTATTTTTTCAGAAATATTAATATATGTATTAATGTATTATGAAAACTACACTTATTACTGTATTATAAAAACAAGAATGTATTGCTTTGCATTAAATACAGCACTTTTTTTTTTTTTTTTTTTTTTTTTATAGAATCACCTAATAATAATAGTATAATTTAATAATAAATACTAAACTAAATTGCCCGTGTGTGATCTCTAGTAGAGCTTGAACTATTTTTCATTTACAACTAAATTTATTCACATTCTTTTTGTCCTCTTTTCAGTGAAAGTTTAAATAATCTAATCAAAACTATTTCAGGCTAACTTTGACTTTTCAACTATCTTTAAACTGTAAACGACATACATATTTATATATTAGGCTACACTTTCACAGTATGATAAAAGTACCGTGATATTATTTATTTTAAGACAAATGATTTTTTTTATTTGCACATATGTATTTGCTTAACAATCTTTAAGTGTGTACAGATTTTTTCATTCTACTCTCATCGGACCCTCAGCAAGCCCGGGTCCTGGCGATTTTCCCCCTCCCCCTGCTCCCCCTTTAAGGCGGCCCTGGTAGTGGACGATATATGAACACTTTAAAATTATTTTTTTTTAATTTTAGAAGGACCCATGACGTTTAAAAGAAGGATTAGCAGGGTTATTTCAATGATAAACAGGCAACAAGCAGTATATGAACCTCCAAAAACGCAAGAGGAAGAGTTATGAATGTTAAAAAAAAATTTCATATTTGATATTTCCATTAAAGTTTATCTATTACTTCGGTAATTAAATTCAATTTTATGGTTGATTAGACTTTCACTAAACCTTAGTCACTTAAAACCCTTAGTCCACTGACATCTTCAATAAATAAATCTTGGAGCACTAAAATGTGACTCTGCCCCAGATTACCCACCATGAAAAACCAAAAACCATGAACCTTTTTTAAAATTTTTTCCTCCTGTATATTCATTTAAATATTGGTAAATGTTGAATAAAGGAATTGGAATAAATGTAACATCTTCATTTATTTTTTCATATTATACAGGGTATTTAGCTTAAGAACCAGGAAATTTCAGAGACTAATCTACACCTCAAGAGCAACAAAAAAGTACTATGAACTATGGTCTGATTCCCCTCAGAAAATCAGGAAATTTGTCTTGTGTTATTTCAGGAAAGTCGCGTTTTTTTTAATAGGAAGCGATAACTCAAAATATATTCAAGGTAATTAAATTCCAATTGCACCATCTAAAAGTAGACAAAAGTTCCCTATAAGAAATATGGTTTGGCTTAACTAAATCAGTTGTATTAGGACTTTCGAGGGGGCCAATAACGAAAAATTTTATTTTATTTTTAACATCACACTTTACTTTTGGATTAGGGATTGATAAATTATTTGCCACTTCTATAAATTTGTTTTATTTAAAACTAGTTTCGAATGTTATACATTCATCCTCAGTTCAAGGTTTAAATGGATTATATCAAACAGAAAAGTTTGTACTGGTTCCTTCTCGCATTAACCAGTACAAACTTTTCTGTAGTTAGATTTCCCCTATAAAGAAGTGTTTTGAGGATAAAATTTATTAAATTTACTTTGTTTCTAGTCAATAAAATAACACGGAAATACAGATTAAAAACTTCTTTATGAAATAAAACAAAACTTCACCGAAAATATTTCTGCTAATTAACCAAAACAATTTCGAAATTAAATATGAAATGAAACTATCCCTGAAAATAAAATAAACATCGACAAATTAAAATGCATTATGCTCAAATCAGAAGTTCCACTAACAAAGGGATTTCAATGAAACTTTTTTTGGTGATACTGGTTCGAAAAATATTATTTCCTAGGAGTCTAGAAAAAATTGTTATACATAATTTTAATTTTTTTTTTTGTATCATTGTTTTGTACCTTTGCTCTGCATAGATTTAAAGGTTCTCATATAGCAATCGATTTGTAAATGACAATTCTTCCAGTAAAATAAGAAAAGAAAAAAATTATTTTAGAAGAAAGCAAATCAGATTCGTTTTGACGTCCTTTAAAATTCTTAAATTTGAATTTTATGTAAATCAAAAAATAGAAATTTTGTTCTGGTGTTCACTTAAGCATTCATAACTCCTCAGGATTTTATCCAAATTCATCGTTACTACAACCGTTGGAAAGGCTAAATTTCTGATCTCTAGTCCATACCAATAATTTTTATAATACAATAATAATTTTTAATTTTATGTCTTTATAAGGGAGAAAATTTAATGTGAAATAAAAACAACTCTTCAAAGGCGAAAATTCCTCTAAAATTCCAAGAAAGACGAACATTTTGAGCAAAAATTTATTATTTTTTTATTGCTATGAAAATTCGTATCAGGAGTTTTTGAGACGCCAAAATATCAACTTTGTTTATCTCTAAAAAATATTTACCCCACTTTCGCACTGTCGCACTGTGATGAATTCTCCCATCATTTTGTGAAAAATCTTGTTGTGCCAATTTACAATAGTGGATAGGTAATTTAATGGATTTTAATTATGTATTTAATCATTTATAATAATTATGGATAATAATAATTGTATTTATTTAGCTCATTTTTATTGAGTAAAAATAACTATGGAGGAAAACCGGCCTCTATGTCATCACAGAGAGTGATTTTCCTCAATTAGTTAATCAGGAAAATTACCCATACTATGAATCCTTTGTGTACGGTTGGAAAGAAATAGTGGGAACAACCTATTTCAATAGATTGCATTAAGAAAAATGAAAACGCATTATAACAGAAAATTTAAGAAGGATGAAGAGAACTCATCAGTAAGCAGTGCTTCCGAAACACCTATTGCCGAGAGGCAAGGTAGGTTGAAATAAATAAATAAAATTGTGTAAAAATAAGTAATGAAATTAATTAATAAAGTATTCGTTTTTCTTAAATTTTATAAGAATAAGACAAATAATCATCTAAATATTTATAAGTTTTTAGGATACTCATGAAAATTGGATCAAAAACTATTGTTAAAATTATCAAAAATATAACTCATAATACAAATCTTATGTTGGTGAATATGAAAAGTATATTTTTTCTTTCTTCGGGGAGAGTTGAGATATATCTTCCAGATCCTTTCCCCTCTCCCCACCCCCTCCGCTATACTACTGACTGAAAACACAGTTTTTTGTTTTGAAAGTTTTTTTTATTGTTTATCCAACAATTTTAGTTTTTATATAATTTTTTTTAAGGGGTAAACGTGGTATTTGATTCCACTTTATTTTCTAATTACCGCATTATGATAACCACCTTCACCCGTTAAAAATAGTAAATAAAAAGTTAAATCATTGGACAGACAATAAAAAACATTCAAAACAAAAAACACCGTGTTAGCGGTAGTAAACCACTTTAGATAAATTTTTGGAGGAAAAAAAAACAAAACAAGGTACGAGAAAACAAAACCAGGACAAAAAAAAAATTCCAGGTACTCGTATTATTGTAGGTATATAACGTTTTTTTGACCTCCCAACCTCAATTCGAACTTAGACTAGCTTCGCAAAGTTGGGTATATCGGGTGGAAAGCCGAATAAATGAAGCAACTTTTTTTAATTCCCCAAGGTCGTAGCATGAAAATTCATTGCTTGAGATCCTACCGAGTATTTCTGATTTTCGTTTTTACTTGCTAATTTTGCTTTGGATGCTATGATCGCCTGATGAAACAATATTTTTCTACAAATTGGTTGTTCTCATATAGGAAATTCATCGCAGATTCAATTTTGAAAATTCTATTAGTTAGACTCCTTTGAGTGTATGTATTGCATTACGTAAAATTAAAGGTAGACTTTCGCTGGTACTGCCCGCGGTTGCGGCCGGCAAAGTTTGCGGGCAGTTTACTACTACTTTGACTGAATAGGTAGGGACATATTTCGCTGGTACTGCCCGGCAGTCTAGAAATGACGTAATACGATTGGCTAGCTCTGCCAGTCGCAATCGCGGGCAGTACCAGCGAAAGTCTACTTTAAGATGGCTCCTCACAAAGCATTGTGTTAACTTTTCACTGTTTCTAACTTGTGATTAATAAACGTGTTATTTGTGTTTCCAAATAAGACTGAATTTTTAAATTAATTTTTTTTTGTGTGTGTTTTCAGTATTTTCATTCATCAGCACTTCTTTTAAGTTGTTTCATTGCCATTTTTCATATATGATTATTTACGTCACAATTGACCATCCTTCCAGAAGGATGTCAGTCCCCTAAGCAATCGGTAATCAGAGGTTCAATCAAGGGAAACAAAATTAAGTGGAATTTTGTAGAAATTGTACTTTATTTAAAATTTGTAATAATATTTGGCAAAAATGATAATTATATTTACACAGTGTTGTATTCAAGGAAACACGCTACATGGATAGCAACATTGCATTTCGTAGTAGCTTTTTTTTTTTTTGCAATCTCTGCAATGAAGCTGCTTTTTTTGCCTGTATCAACATCTGTTTCCAGATCTGCTAGGCAGTGCTCAAGTCTATCGTACCTGAAATCATATAAATAACAACTTTAAACATGTTAAAATTATGAAGGATATATTGTAGGGAGTTTGGTTGACCGCAGATATACTTAAGGAAGAAGTTGGTCTGGGGATGCGGTCAAAGACTAACACATTAATAAGTAAGACTTATTTGTTTTGTGCCAACGTTTCGGCCTAAGTTTTAGGCCATCATCAGGGCAGAGAGGCGTGCAGTCGAGCGCCAAGAGTTGTCTTGTTTGGAAATAACAATACAAACAAAAAGAAATACGGCCTTCATGGTTTGGTCAGTGATGCTTAAAGGCCACCAACAAACACACTAGACCGACAGCTGAGTAATATCAAGAGATGAGAAGATTTACCGACAGAAAAAGAGAAATTGGCAAGTAAAGGATCTTGAAAAAGTAGAACTTCGATGTTCTAATGAAACAAGACTTTTCTTCCAAAAAATAAATGATGACAGGAAGGAATCATCAAATGGAGAATATCCTGAACAGGTAGACCGATTAATATAGCAAACTACTCAACAGGGGATTCAGAAGAGATAGCGAAGTGGAAGGGGCTGCCAATGATGAGGATGCACCACCATCTGATCAAGTGGGTTCGGGGAAGTTTGTCTTGTTATTTCTTCAATTGACATCCGCATGATGGTATAGAAGGATCAATCTAATTAGGGATTGATACATTATTTGCCACTTCTATAATTTTGTTTTATTGAAAACTAGTTTCGGATGTTATACATTCATCTTCAGTTCTGAAAATACACAAACATTCAAAAATAAGCAATTCAAAATATAGTTTCGTATTATTATACATATTAAGTTAGATGTAATATATTCGTAAATCAGTATTAGAAAATATTTATGAATTATGAATTTAATTAAGACAAGAAATCAAATACATGTTGTTACTCACCAAGGTTTAAATGGATTATATCAAACAGAAAAGTTTGTACTGGTTTCTTCTCGCACTGAACTAACAATGAAAGAAATGAGGGATGTTTGTAGGTAAACGGTTTAAGGGTCGGGATTTTTCCAGTAATGCCGGTGAGTAATTGGTTTTTCTGTTATAGATGGGAATAAATTTAAGATTGGACTATTGGAGATATTTATTTGGTCATTTAAGCAAAACTCTGGATTGGATTTGAAGGATTTTATTATTTCAAGTGCTTCACATATATTTAATTTGAGGCTGTTTTCAACGTGATGTATTAATTTAACTCAGGAGTCTTTGATGAATTTATATGTTTTTTCATTTAAATGAATTGCAAAGTTGGAATTCTCTGTCTTATTATGATATGCACGTATATGTTCCTTTAATCTCTGATTTAGTGATCTTCCAGTTTTTCTCATGTATTTGGCAACACGTTCATTACAATACTCCGCTTTTTTGGAAAGGGTCTATTTTGTCTTTAGGAGAAGAGAAATATGAGGATATGGTTTTTTCTATTTTACTTGCAGGGTTTAATCCTAGTTTTTTCAATTCATTTCCGACTATGGTGGATATAGGACCGTAAAATGGAGTCAAGACATAATGTTTCGGGATGGGCCTATCTTCGGGGGTTGTTGAATTGATATCATTAATTGTCTTTTTTTTGTATTTTTTTAAATGTGATTGATAGTGGTTTTATGGTACCCATTATTTTTGCTATGGAATATATTATTTCAATTTCTTTATTATAGTTCTTTCTATTTAATGGCATGTTCAAAAGATGGTAAATCATGCTATTAAAGACTGCGAGTTTATGTGCTATCGGTCTCCTAGCTTCATTGTTTATAACGACATCCGTGTGGGTGGGTGCGTTTCCGGTAAATTCCAAATTCATGATGTTTATTTTTTACTGAGATTTCTAAATCTAAAAAGTTTATGGTTTTGTTTTTTCCCCGTTCTATTGTGAATTAAATCGAGAGGTGAATTTCGTTCACCGATTTCGGTGAACGAAATTCACTCCTCAATTAAATGTATGCCACAGTATTTATAGCTCGTCAGGAGGCCGATCATTGTTTACTTTATGCTCTATGTAAGTCCACATATAACTTCGCTATTCTTGAACCGATTACTGTGATTATTTCTTTAATCAAAAGGGCACTCCTCCAGTGTGGTCCGTATAAATTTTATCAGGATCCGATGAAAACTTTTTACTTTCGTGAAAATTTTCGAATTCGAGTTTTCAACGGAAATACACTTTTAACAGTAAATAAATACATTGTTACAGTAGGAAATACATTGTTTTAAGGTCCACTGAGTCCAAATGACCAAGCCTCGCAAAATGGTCTGTGTGTATGTGTGTATGTGAACAGTCTAGCTCAAAAACGAAAAGCCGTACGATACTCAAATTACGTATTTAAGGTGGGTATATGGCTGTGATGTGTACAATAAGCTTTTTGTCAAAATCGACTAACCGGAAGTACCATTTTATATAATCGATTTTACACTTTTTTACAATTTTCCCGAAAACGGCACTAACGATTTTGATGAAACTTGCCTAAATTATTCTTCATAAAGGCCTTTAACTTTTCATTTATGTAGTAAATCACCGAGGAATTGCAGAGAAAAAAGTTATGATGAAAAGAATACTTTATTTGCGCATAGCATAAAAATTATGTGCAGTATTGTATGAAAGGTAATTCAATTATCTAAAAAGCAATAAAAGAATCATCAAAATCGGACCAGTATTAACAAAGATAACAGCGCATCGGATTAACCGTAATTCGCTATTATATCATGGATTTTACACTTTTTTACATTTTTCTCGAAAGCGGCTCTAACGATTTGGATGAAACTTGCCTAAATTATTCTTCATAAAGGCCTTTAACTTTTCATTTATGTAGTAAATCACCGAGGAATTACTGGGAAAAAGTTATGATGAAAAGAATATTTTATTTGCGCATAGCTTAAAAAGTATGCATTTTACTTGAAGTTATGTGCAGAATTGTATGAAAGGTAATTAAATTATCTAAAAAACAATAAAAGAATCATCAAAATCGGACCAGTATTAGCAAAGATAAAGTGTATTTTATGAGGAGCACAAGACCCTAAATGGATAACGAAGGGCATCCGAAAGGAGACGGATGCGACCGAACCTCCTCCAACCAATCCGCCAATCTGTTGTAAGCAATACGCTCAGTAATAAAGTAATTTAAGAATACAAAAGCGAAAATTAACTTAATAATTTCTACTTTCACATTTAATTTCATTTAATGGAAAGAAAATGTTTCTATGGAAACTAAACCAGAAACTTTTAAAATATATTTGCAACTTGACAAAGTTGAAATATATAGGTAGTGTACAGGATTGTTGTACTAAAATTGTTTATAAAACTTTTTTATTGTACTTAAGACGGAGAAGATGTGTATGCTGCTAAGTTTATTAGAAGCAGTGTTTATGTGAACTCTTTAAAATTGTATTAAAAAGATAATTATTATAGGACGGTAGAGAAAGTTGTGTGATGCGCGCACCGCACCAGATTTTTATTATGTATATTCACTCAAAACTTCGTCATTCTTGAACCAGTTTCTATGATTCTTTTTTTAAACAATACCCTATTCCTATTTTCCTATATTTTATCCTATTTTATTAATCAATATCCCCATACCTTGGGGTGGTTCTGTATTGACAAAGATACAGCGCATCGGACTAACCGGAAATAGCTATTATATCATGGATTTTTCACTTTTTTACAATTTTCTCGTAAACGGCTCTAACGATTTTGATGAAACTTGCCTAAATTATTCTTCATAATGGCCTTTAACTTTTCATTTATGTAGTAAATTACCGAGGAATTGCAGGGAAAAAAGTTTTGATGAAAAGAATAATTTATTTGCCCATAGCTTAAAAAGTATGCATTTTACGGTAAATTATGTATAGAATTGTATGGAAGGTAATTAAATTACCTAAAAAACAATAAAAGAATCATGAAAATCGGACCAGCATTAGCAAAGATACAGCGCATCGGACTAACCGGAAATAGCTATTATACCATGGATTTTACACTTTTTTACATTTTTCTCGAAAACGGCTCTAACGATTTTGATGAAACTTGCCTAAATTATTCTTCATAAAGGCCTTTAACTTTTCATTTATGTAGTAAATCATCGAAGAATTACAGAGAAAACATTTATGATTAAAAGAATACTTTATTTGCTTATAGCTTAAAAGGTATGCATTCTAATGTAAATTATGTGTAGAATTGTATGAAAGGTAATTACATTATCTAAAAAATAATAAAAGAATCATAAAAATCGGACCAATATTAGCAAAGATACAGTGTATTTTATGAGGATTACAAGACCCTAGATGGATAACCAAGTGCATCTGAAAGAAGACTGATGCGACCGATCCTCCTCCCACCAATCCGCCAATCTGTTGAAAACAATACGCTCTGTAATAAAGTAATTTAAGAATAGAAAAGCGAAAATTTACTTAATAATTTCTACTTTCACATTATTTAGTGGAAAGAAAATGTTTCAATGGAAACTAAACCAGAAACTTTTAAAATATATTTGCAACTTGACAAAGTTAAAATATATAGGTAGTGATAGGATTGTTGTACTAAAATTGTTTAAATTTTTTTTTTATTGTACTTAAGTGGGAGAAGATTTGTATGCTGCTGAGCTTATTAGAAGCAGTGTTTATGTGAACTCTTTAAAATTGTATTAAAAAGATAATTATTATAGGACGATAAGGGAAAGTTGTGTGATGCGCGCACCGCACCAGATTAATACCATAGTAAATTAATCTGCTATGGTATTTCTTCAGTGTTTGTACAATATTCTCTCCAATATTATTTTTTTTTCTGTAACTGGTGACGTGAGGGTGCATAACCTTACTCAGGCCACGCCCCCTTTTGATAAAGCAGCGTGTGATCCCAATAATTACGGAATATTTTTTCAGTGCCTACTTTGAGCTTAAATTGTTTCAAAATATTCAGGGGATCTCACTAAATAATTCGAGTAATCAAACCTAAAAATCGGTTTATCCGTTCGTTCAAAAAATACCTCCATACTTCAGGAACATAAATTGAATCAAGTTTTTATTTTATACTAAATACCTAAATAAATAAGCTAATTTTTATTGTTATATTTTTGATTATTGAAACGTCACAAGATTATTTAATTTCAAATTAATCATAAATAACCAAAAAACAAAACATATTTTATAAAACCTTTTTAAAAATAAATGCTGCTACATCTAGTTAGTAAGTTTCAACAAAAAACATGTGTTTTAATTACGAAATAATATTATTAAAAAGTAATATTTTGATAAATAATAAAGCTATTATTTTTAATCTTTAATACTGAACTCAATAAATGACCTTAAATCAAAATTATATAAAGATAAAAATATATTGGTATCCCCCACTCCAGAATCAGATCTACTACAACGAAAGTAGCGACATAGTGGGTACTATTTGAACTAATTTCTGTAACCTGCACATCTTTTCATCAGCTGATAATTTTCCTAACCCCTTATTTCTATATCCTCTAGAAAATGATTTCTAGACTAGCATTTAAAAAAGGTAAAGAATATGTTTTACCTTAACATAACTAATTTTGTGATTCTTGATCAATCTCTTAATACCTTTGTTCTTTTCAGCTCTTGATCTCAAGTCAGTTGTCCCTTCTATCATTGGCTCTGCCAGACTTGCCTCAACCACTGAAGGACCTGAAAGGGATCTTGTCAATTTTCCTAGACCTGTAAGGGCAGAATTTCCCTCAAAAGTTAGATATGCTACAGTGCCTGAAGAATGGTTCGAATTTTTTTATAAGAAGACAGGAGTTACAGGTAAATAGCTATAATACTCATTTTTAATAATTGGGGATTTCAAATTTATCTCCCATTATTTAAATTAAATTTCAAAACAAGAACATTAAGATGATCAGGAGTTGGAAATTTGTATTAATTTTTTATCTGAGTATCGGCCCTTACGACCGATATGGTTTTTGTCAACTGTGCCAAGGACATTGCTTAGGGTATAATTGAGATAAAACTCAATATTCCTGGGTTGGATCTTGGACCACTACTTTCCAAAATCTGTTGCTTTCTTCAAATGTTGGTAAAAATATTTTTATTGTAAAACATTAACACTGTCATCTTTAATATCATTCTCGTTATTGCTGGTTGTGCTGAGCCCTCTCCTTGTTTTTTACTAATTCTCGAATGTTCTTTAAGATTTATATTCCTTTTAATAAACTTATTTGTCTCCCAGTAATGATCTATTAAACTATAAACATATTCCAGTTTATGATATTTTCATAAAAAAGAAAAAAAAGTATTACATAAAAATTCATCAAATACTTTGATTATTTAATTATTTGTTTCTTGTGACGTATCTTCCATTAAGGCGTTTATAAACTTCTAAGATAACAATTAAAAGACAATGAAAATTGAAGATGTGAAATATCAATATAACATTTTCTGGCTGTTTAACTAATATAAATATTAATGAAGCCAACGTAACTAAATCACTATTATTAAAAAATCAGCATTGCAATGGCGTTTGGTACAAGGGATAGAAGTGAACATAATTGCCATTTTAAATTTTACTGCCTACTTTTCATCTAATGGCTGTTCAATGGCATTGCTATAGTGAAAAAAAATTTTCCTTTATTATTTTTTTAACAAACTTCTAGATTAGCATTTTGTTCCAATTGATCACTAGGTATAATTTTTATCATCGATACTTTCAAAAGAATATGGTTACTGTTCTATTTAGGTAACTAAGCAAACTTCACATTAGCTGCAGTTATTAGTGGCCAATAATATCCTTTTTGGCAGAATGTTTAAATAAAATTAATGGTTATTAAATAACATATGTCAATATATACATACAAATATAGGTTTTTAAATGGATAAAAACATTAATATTTTTATTGACATGCTTTTATTACTATCTATGGCGCCTATCTGATGGTGCAGGTCCTTGTAGGACCTTAGCCTCCTCAGTGATCCTCTTCCACTCAGGCCTGTCTTCGGGTGCCCTTCTCCATCCGTCGACACCCAACGACCGAAGTTCTTCTTCCACATCCTGCAGCCAACGAAGTCTCGGTCTCCCTCTGCTTCTTCTTCCACCTGTTTGTCCCTCCATCATCATTTAAGGAGCCTACCAAGCTCCATCCTTTGTACGTGCCCGGCTTTTCTAACTAAAATCGTGTAATTCTACTCTAATTAAATTTTGAGTTTGATTATTTCCCATTTTGTTTATGTATGATTTTCTAACTGTTGTAATATTGTACGGCTGTAATAATGTAAATAATAAATCAAACCAAGCTATTTTGCTATTTTTATAACAATATAGATTTTATAGGAATGGGGTAACACAGTAAGTAAGATACTAAATCTCCTGGGCTCGGATTCGAGTTCAGCTATGACATATAATTATTTATTCTCTTATATCAGGAGACTCTCCTAGGGCTCACTTAGCCTCTATTAAGTGGGTACCCTTAATAGGGGGAAAAAACCTGGCGGTTGAGCGTGATACTGATCAAATCACCTCCTTGTGTAACTGTTAGCCTATTAACAGTATTGAACCTACTAAGTACTGAAGACCACAAGACTCTTTATGGGCTGTAGTGGTTCAGGTTCTTTTTTTTTTTAATATAGATTATATCTGTTGATTTTCTCCCGCTTATAAAACAAAGAATTCCATTCCTTCCTCTAAGCTCCGTTTTTGAATAAGTGAATTATTTTCCATCCTCTTCAAATATTTCTATATACGAATTTTGCTTTTACTAGTAATTTTAAGTTTTATATAAAGTTTTCAAATTATTTCATTTGCATACATACATAATTGGTGCAGCAACCCGTTGAAACTAGTCTAGTCCTCATCTTTTTTATTTTTTTATCAAGTATACTTAAATTAGCATTACCTTTGTGGTCTTAAGTTTCTGATTTTCTTTCAGGACCTTATGTTTTTGCTGGAGGTCTCAGTACTTACTTGTTAAGTAAGGAAATATGGGTCATGGAACATGATTTCTACTTCCTTTTTGCATTTTTTGGTATAGTATACATAATGAACCGAAAGTTTGGAACTCAAATTGCTGCCTTTCTCGACAAAGAAGTTGACGTAAGTATTCACTATTGATTTATTATACTGTTTATTTATAATTAAATCATTTTACTATTCTCTAAGGCTATGTTCCAATTGGAGATCTCATAAGCTGGCTACAGTGATGGTCACTAAATCGTACAATGGGAAAATCAAACATAAATATTGTATCTGGATGTTCTAGTGAAATATTTGAAATTATATAATGGTTGGACAGTCAAGCTCAGTTTAGTAGCCTAACAAAATTCAAAATTTAGTTTTTCTAATAAAAGTTAATTATTTAATTCAAAACCAAGATGACAGTCTTTTTACATTACTTTCCCTCTGATGAAACTGAAACCAGGTGTAAGAAATTTATTGATCACTGGAGATTAAACAATCATGTTAATGCACTGAGAAACTTAAATAATTTTTGTATTGTAATCTTGAAAAACAGTGTTATACAATTACTCATAAGTACATACTCTAAAGTTGTTTTGAGAATCATTGTCCAAGACTGGTAATTAAGATTTTACCTTTCCACGTTATAGAGTTATTTATGCTTTTTGTTATTGTTAAAATTCATATATCAGTTTTAAAAGCACTTATATTTGAAGTAAGAAAAAATAATAATATAGCACAATGGTAGTTATACTTTAAATCAGTGATTCCCAATTGCTAGTCAATCACGGATTCTTAGTAAATGAATTGAACCATCGGGGATTCTTGAAAATGTGTTCAAATTAATATCGTACCTTTGACATTCACTTTTCTACATCTGTGTTTCTAATGTTTATATCTAATTAAAGGTAAAGCAATAATAGAATAATATAGGAGAAAATAAAAAAAGGTTTAATATAAAGGTATTTTAAAACCTTTTTTCAGCAGCCAGTTATGGACACCTTGAAACCTCCTCAGGGGCCCACAAACCACCTTTTGGGAACAACTGCTTTAAATTATGTGATATCTGATGAACCATTCAAAATCTTCCAAATTTGCTTATTGATCAATTCTTAATCCGCAACTATCAATCTAATGAGCAACTCTAGATTTGCATAATACACCTGAGTTGAAAATAGCTCAAGGAAGAAAAGATAGAAGTTTATAAGATATAAAACATTTAGTTATTCTTTTGTGGTGTGTTACCTTCTATCAATGAAAGGAGCTAATGAGATAAAAATGTTTCTTTTAGATCACTTAGCTTAGAAAATCACACAACATATTTATACTTTTTTTTTTTTTCTAATGTTAATTATGAAATAAGTTGGATGTGGAACCAACCAGCAAAGGTCTTTCTGTTTTCCAATTTATCTCTCTCCCCATTACTCTGAAATAATTAAACTTTTACTGTTTTGATTGCAGCAAGCAGAGGCTGATGCTAATGAAGGGAGGGAAAGTGAGCTTCGAACGCTCGCTGACAATATCAAGGAGGAAGAGCTAGCACAATGGAGGGCTGATGGTCAAGAATTGCTATTGGCAGCTAAAAGAGAAAATGTATTGTTACAGTTGGAAGCTGCATATAGGGAACGAGCTATGCAGGTTTATTCTGAGGCAAGTGAAATTTATTGGTTACTTTTTCTTTGTGCAGGCATATAAAAATTATGAATTATAAAGTATGTTCTACTATGTAAATTTATTTTTTTTAATTAACAAATTCAGAATTAAGTTGTTTTTTTACTTCCTTGTACGAAGTAAAGGAAGTATTGTAATTGCGAAAATTTTCGGTTTTCAGATTTTAACGGAAATATCCATTTTGACTAGTTTCGTCATGGCGTCTGTACGTACGTTCGTATCTCGCATAACTCAAAAACGGTTAGGCGTAGAAAGTTGAAATTTTGTATTTAGGATTGCTGTAAAATCTAGTTGTGAACCTCCTTTTTTGGAGGTTTTATAAAATTACCTCCTTTATAGGAGGTAATTTTTTGGTTACTGCTTGATCACCGTAAGTGGTACTTTACTTGAAGGTCATAATTGATTTCCATAAAAAATTATGTTAAAATATAATGTAAAACATCTCAAATTTGGTAAATAGGACTTTTATATCGATATGAATGTATTTACTAGATTTTGGTTAAAATTGGTGAGCCGAAAAGGGTACTTTGCTTGAAGGTCATTATAAGCTTACATCAAAAATTATATTTAAATTAAATACAGAAATCATATGTTTCGGTAACAAAGGTTACAAACGCAATTTGGTTTCCAATCCAATTAAACATTTTTATTACTTGTTTTAAGTGTTAAAATTGAGTGTAAAATACTGGTTTTCCTCCCCATTTGTAAGAACAAGTCTGCAGATGGAGAATAAGATATAAGCTAAGCGAGTTCTTTTGCTTAAAATGTTGAAACCGTCAATTTCCAATGCTTTATCTAGTGATATTGACAGTTTTAATGTTGTCACTGAACATCAAAATCTCTTGGAAACTAGTTACCTACTGAAGGAAAACGACATATAATAACGGAATGAGACCTCCAGAAACAAGAGTATGTCTGTGTCTGTGTGTCAATAGATGGATGTCACGACACCGAGTGTCGTTTTTGAGATACTGCGATCTAGTAACTAGTAACCAAATTCAGGATCACTTTTTGAGTCACCAATTTATAGTTTAATAGACGTACAAGGAAGTCATGTATTGTCCACATCAGATATTTTTATTTTAAATTAATGAGTGTAACGATTCCCTATATGGGGTCGGGTTGGCCGAACAGGTTAACGCACTTACTCACAAACCCAAAGGTTGTGAGTTCGAATCCCGGCACCGGCATGAATTTAATTTAATTAAATTAAATAATTCAAGTAATTTATCCCGCCCCCCACAGGTATGTGAGGCCCATCAGCCTACTTGGAGGCAACTCACAAAGGCCGGGTGTAGGAGTGATGACACTACCCCGTGTACCTAAAATTGAGAATCGCAGTGTGGCCTCCACATCGCGTGGCCAAGGATCTCCACGGTCTACAGTGCCAACAGAAAAAAAATAATTAAAAAAATGATTCCCTACCCCTTCTGTTGTTTTTGCTGATTGTTTTGAAACATTCATACTGAAATCCACTGTAAGCCATTTGGTTCCTCTTGTTTTTCTGGAATGTACGACGTCAGTTTTATGTTGGCAGAACTTTAAGAAATATTTTCATATTGAATTGACTAAACAAACATTAAATATAGATGAGATATGAAAATCACAAATATTTTGGTGAAAAGTCTTTAGCAACAAATTTTTATGTTTTTTTAGTTTCCTCTTGTTGATTTATTCTTATAGTCATTGAATGGTTTGAGTGTCTGCGAGTCCAGAGAAGTGAGAGTCAGGGCCGGCTGGCGTGCCCTCTGTACTGAATCCTTTTTTACCATTATTCACGTTTTGCTTTCCTAATGTCTAATTTTCTTTTAAAGTTTCCAATCATCCTGACTTTGGACTGGTATAGGTTGATTCAAAAACTTCTTTTTTTAAATTATTTAAAATAAATTTTTTATTAAATTTCTCAATGACAGCTGTATATAGAAATATAAAACGACTTTACCTTATGGACTGAAAACAGATCTATGGATATAAATGCTAGGGATTAGAGCAAGTATAAGGTGACGCAAGAGTCTGTCTGTTGTGACAAACGTATAAAAGAAAGCGAAATTATATGAGCTCTAGTGGTTAGGAAAGATGCTAGAGTATGTCAAGACATCTCAAGAGAACCACTAATTCGCTCTAAAAACAAAACTAAAAAAATTAGCATAATCTTCTAGCACCAAAGAAGGCCAACTGATAAATCAATGCACAGGTCCTTGGGATCGTCGTGCATCATACTGAAAAATCAGTCTACAGACCACAGTTATTGTCGTGCTCCTTCTGATTAATCAGTCTACAGTTACTAAAGGGTGAAAGTTTCCTCTATATAAGGAATTTATGTGTCAAAATTCCAGTGTTCTTAATGTTTTGCTTGCATTCAGATTGATTTTTATGGATTCACCAAATATGTTAGTTACTTACCCTAAAAATTAATAATTTGAAAAGTAAAGACTTACTAAAAATTTAAAATCTTCTAATTGATTCATTTTTTTATTTTCTCTTTAGACTTTTATTATTTCTTACTGAAACATAATTATTCAATATATATATATATATATATATATATATATATATATATATATATATATATATTTATTTATATATTTTAATCATTTATCAATATAGATATATTGAACATTCCTTTTTATTTACCTACTCATATTGATTTTCTTTATCTTTGCTTTTAGGTAAAGAAACGTTTAGATTACCAAGTAGAGAAGCAGAGGATTGAGCAAATGATTGCGCAGAAACATATGGTGCAGTGGGTTGTATCAAACGTACTGAAGTCACTTTCAGCTCAGCAGGAAAAAGACACTATCAAAAAATGTTTGTCTGATCTTCAATCTCTTGCTGCAAAAGCTTAAATTGGTTGTAGAAATGTGTAGTGCTATGACTCTATAGTAATATCATTGTAAAAATATAATTATGCAATATTCCGAATAAAATTTCTTATAACCTTAAAGGACTCAGAATTCAAAACCAATCAACCTTTTATTTATCGTTTTGATATGGATTCTCCAAGTGTCCTTCAGTACAAAATGTTAAGATAATTTTTATTTAATTATTTCAAATTGTAATATAATAAAGTCTTAAAATATGATTTTATTTTCTTAATTTTCATTTTTTATTACCATCAGATATACAATAGAAAATATAGTTCATTTTCCACAATCCTATTTAAACACAGAACAGAAGATTTTTTTTTTAATCATATCAGATTATGGTCATTAAGTACATGTCTTGCAATTTTAAGTTTCATATCAACTTTGCTCCTTTTATAAACTAGCTAAAAATATACAAATACAAATCATTTTATTTTCACATTTAAGATATATCTGAAGTCTATTTAGTCTTCTTTTTATATCAGGTATACCTATAAATATGTTAACAATCATATATACAAGTTAGATTCAAATTTCGGAATAACAATCAAAATAAGCCACATAAAACATGAGGATAAAATTTTAAAACATAACAAATTAACGTAATTAAATTAGTTGCAGATTCTGTACTTACATACACCTATACAATATTTATGTTATGATGACAACAAAAGGTAACTGCATATGTATATGTCTGTGTATACATGTACATGTATATGTATATATATATAAAGTTTACAATTCACATTAACTATAAGGCAGTGCTTGTTTAAAAAGTCAAGCATCAAACCTTTTCTGTACATTGTTTACTTACAATCTAAAACTCATATTATAGGGTGATGGATTAAACACATAGATTTAAATTATACAATATGTATACATCAAAAAAGATAACATATATATTTATTTGTGTGTTAGGAAGGGCTTAGCAGAGTTAGTACATTTAAAAAAAGCTGATATAGATATTTTAATTTCAGTTTTGGCTGAATCACAAAACAATAATTCACAACCCTCTATAGAAATAATAAATAGATGACCAGATATAAATCTTACCGATGTAATTATACACAGCCATTTAATATCACACATTTTGAAAAAATTGTATGATGATCAGTTTAAAAAGAAAAATGTATTGGTAAATATAAGGCCAGAGAGGAGAGAGTTGACTCAACTGTAAATTCTAAGTCTGAAGTTAAATTTCCGTATTCAATCCACCACCTAATCAATATGAGCTAATGACACCATGTACACAAATGTTTATAGAACAAAGTCATTTTGTTATATACATGACATTCCAATAAATACCAACATTATCACAAAAAAATTTAAAGGAATAACCACCATTAGCGCCTCTAAATAAAGAGTACAGCTTAGCCATGCCTACTTCCTTACAGTTAGTAAAACAGCAGAGTAAATGTATTTGTCTTAAAAGAGAGATGAATAAAGGTAACGTGGCATGGCTAAAGAAATGGGAAGACAATAGAGAAGCTAAATATGTACAACCCTAGGAGGGAAATAGAAAGTTTGACTAGAAAATAAGTTAAATTATAATGCTTATTGTGCTCAGGAATAAAAGTAGTATTGTTAACTCAGTTAAATAAACATTATTGTCACTTTTATTAAAAATAAACCTACTTAATACTGGGTTATTATCAGATATTTAAATATAACACTAATGCAATTAACAATCAAATAAGAAATAATTTAAAAAAAAAAAAAACTGGAGGCTTCATCAAAATAATATCACCTGATAGAAATCAAATTAGTTATGATTGGCAATCAATTGTAGAAGAAAACACATTGACAGGATCTATGTACATAGTAATAGTATGTCACATCGTAATGGAAACTATATACAAATGATTTTGTAGCTCAAACATATTTCTTCTACCTATCTGCAATGTATCGTTAGCTTATGGAATCAAATACATGCTCTTTTATAGTCTTATGTTTGCTTAGTACCTCTTTTAAATGTGATTATTTGTTCTAGTTTTCCAGAGAAATTATGAAACACCTATTAATTATTCAAAGCACAAATTAGAGTTAATTCTATATCGATTGTGCTCATATACTTAAAAGATATAGTCAGTGCACTTTAAATATATATATAGTCATCATGTAACAAACAATTGATCAAGTTCTACTTCAGGAAATAAATTCTCCAACTTAAAACAATGAAAGTTATAATTTATGATCTAGAAAGTTATGTTTTTAATTATACATGAAAATTACATAAATTTACAAGGCATTCTGCTAATAAAAATATTTGCTTCAGAAATTCAACAGTGATAACAATCCATAAATTAATTATTCATCTAGGTACTAAATATGTATGTAACTGTGTGTTTATGTATATATATATATATATATATATATATATATATATATATATATATATATATATATATATATATATATATATATATACACTACAATTTTAAAATTTGTTGAGCCTCAACTTTAAAAGAATAGTAATTATTTTGTATATAACAAATATGTTTTATAAAAAACTTTTTATCTACTTTTCTAAACCACCTAACGAAGACAAAGTAGGGGTTTCTTGACTGCTTAGACAAAATATGATTCAGACTCCAAATTGTTTTCACTTACTCAAGACCACTACTAGGCAGGCCCTAAAGAAGGGGCACAATATTTTTTGAACAGTGGTATCACAAGATTTTTTTTTAATTAATAAGAGGTAGTACAATTATTCAATTGTAAATGAAAAATAATGTGAGGTGTACTGTCAAATTTCACAGCTGATACCACTTTTTATCTTTGTATTTGAGCATGATACCATGAGCAGATGAAGAAAAGTTTTCCGCTTCATTCATCATTCTGGCAGTCCTTTCTTCGAGTTGAGAAAGCTTCTCTCCCCTTTCTACCGCAAGCTGATGTGCTCTGGAGATTTCACTACATGCTTTCTGGGCACTTTGGTCCAAACCAGCGATTCCAGGAATGTGCTTGGCAACCGCTTTTGAAGCTTTACCACTAGACTCACCAACTGAAACGAATGATTAAAAAATTTAAACTTTTCATTTCATAATTCTAAACATTGCATAATTAAGATAGTAAAGAAGAGGTTGCTCTTTATCAATACCTACAAAATACTTTAATTCAAAATGGCCATTATATAGACACGGAGTAAACTCTTAAGAACATCAATAGGGTGATTAGTCAAGAAGAAAAAACACATCCCTTAGGAATTTATTCAAACCCATATTAGATGAAAGCAGTATCGAATGTAAGATGTTCTCTTTCATTTCTCCATTCATTCGAATTAAATTATTATACTAAGAATTTTTTTTTAAATTTTTACAGTTTTAGGTTTAATTATATTCCTAATTTATTTCATATGATCTTATGCAAAACTATAACAAACAGAGTGCCCGATTTGGTATACAGGCATTGGGGGCCAAAATCCTTAACAAAAAAAAAGCTACAAAATCGGTCCAACCATTCAAGAGATAATCATAGAACAGACAGACAGACCAATGGTCAAAAATGTGCTTTTTGGATTCAGGGGAAACTGAAATCTAAAGATCTGTTGAAAAACAGATACCGAAAATTTGAGCCGATTATGACACCTTCCTTACTTCCCTGCCTCAGGTAATGATAAGGAAAATGAAAATAATATGATTTTTTGTTATTAATAATTTACATAAATTTATAGCAATAAAAAAAATAAATAAATAAATGCTTTGTACACTAAACTAATAATCTGAAAAATGACTTACTGCTCAGAACAATGTTTTTTCCTTTAATGATGTTTAAAAATCATATAGATTGTTTAACACATGAATATAACATTTATATGTATTATATAATGTAAATACATGCTAGGTCTATCAGTATTAAAAGAAGAATATGATGTTTTTAAAAAATATTCCAGAAAACTAAAAAAATTAATACATACACAATTCTTCTCTATCTAGAGATCTTGCACCTCCTCCAAAGAGACCTCTGAAGAAACTCTCTTTAGGTGGTTCTGGCATATCATGTGGAAGAAACAAATCTCCTACGATTTCACCCAAACTGGAACTAGTTTTAAAACAGTGATATTAAATACATAAAAAAAGAATTTTCACAAGCACACATATTATTGTTCTCAATTGTAGACAGATCACTCTTTATTGATATAAAATACCTAAGAGATTTGAAAAAACTAAATCATTTGAACTGGTGAAACAAAAGATTGTCCACATGTTAATGCAGCATTGCAATTTTTCTCTTTTTTAATCCTATTTAAATATAAATAAACTATTTACTTTTGATGAATTATTCTTAGTATACAGTCAACATCATTTAATCTTTTTATAAATACATTTTTTTTCCACAGTTAGGTTTTTGCTACTCAACAATAATTTTTATTATATAAGTCAAGTATATTTTTTGTTTTATTTCCATTTCCAATCTAAAGTACGTCGGGATTTATGGTCAAAGAAAAGTGAGTATTGCACTTTGCATAATATTAATTTATATAATCATTAAAAAATAAAAAATTCTACAATTTAATCAATTTTGTGAATCATTATTGAAATATTAAACACTATTTTAAAATATAGGAATTAAAACAAAATTAAAAAAGGTTCAAGAAGAGATATGACTCACCAAAAGTCTGCAGATACTGTAAACTTTTGAACTTCTGTGGGTGAGCATAAATACAATCCATTACCATGGTTACTAAAGCAGAATGTTCTTGCTATCCTAAAATAATCAATAAAAAAAAATTAAAATCAGTTTTTTCCTGATCAAATAAAAATGTTACAACAGGCTACAGGTTCTAAGTCCGATTCGCCCTTTGAGTCATATGGGCTTAAAATAATTATTCAAAAGTAAGTAAATACTCAAAACAATTATTTTATTTTTTTAGCGGGCCTTGTGTTTTGTAGATACTGTGTTAGCTGTTAGCGTATTTGATATGCAATTTTCACAGAAATATTTTGACTATTGAAAGAAAGAAGCATTGTGCTCTTTAAGACCGAATAAGTGCTTTTTTTTTTTTTAAATGAAATTTTAATGAAAGATAGGGTATATTTCAAGTAGAATAAAAAGGCATTCAATTAACATTAAATTCATGCCCGATCCTTAAATCTATATTTTGTTATTATTTTTACTCTGTCCAAGAAACAGGCTTACTCCATGCATATTTGAAAAAACATAATCATAAAGTGATAAAACATATTGATAAATTGCAGTCAATGAAAAGTGGAAGAAAAAAAAATTAACTGATGCATATTATTTAGTGAAACAATTTATAATTTATTTTTCTTGAAGAGATCATTTATCAATACACATATTTTATAAAATAACATATCTTAAAACTAAAAATTATTTTTGTAGTTCATTACTGATCTAAAATAATTGATTTAATAAAGGGCGCAATAAAAATATTTAATATTGTTTTCAATTCATGCAACAGAAACAGTAAAATGCAAAAGGAGTAAGAAAAATTAATCAAGTTGAATGACTAAGTATTTAATCAAACTTTTTTACAACAACCATAACATTAACATTTGCCATTGCAAACAATGCAAGCTAAAATTACTAACAAAATATTTGAAAAACATAAATTCTCAGCTATGATTTGATGTTAACCAGCACTAATCAGTGCAGTTAAACATGTTCAAAGATTTTCTAGAACTTTAATTATAGTAGATATTTATTTTTCCTTCCTACATTCCTTTATTGTATTGATTTTGTTCATATTTTAATATAATATAAAGTGTTTTTTCTAAAAAATATTTATGAACCAATTATTTTTGTTATTTAAATTGGCATTGTTTTGAAAGATTGAATGTATATAAAATAGATGCCCTATTTGCAGAATCATTGCAATATTGAAAACGAGAAAAAATGGTATTCAAGATAATTAAAATTAAAATTTTTGATCATGTTCCTAGACAGGAAATATGGAATGCATTGGAAGATAGGAGAATCCCACAAAATCTTATAAAGTGCAATTAAGTCAGTTTACCAAGATCCAAAGGGAGTAATAAGGCGAGCTGGCACTGAGCCCAGGTCATTTCATTTCTTAATGATGAGTGGCAAGAAGAACTGCAACTAAGAAGCCTGCAGATTAATGCCTCCAAAAGCAAGGTTATGTGTGATGGACGAAGGAACGAGGATCTTAGAATCACTTGCAATGGAGACTCTTGAGCAAACTGATACCTACTGATTCCTGGGAACAATGATCTGCAAGGATGGAAGAATAGACCAGGAGGTCATGAATAGAGTCCAAAAGACCAATGGAATATTCTACCAAATATCCATGACACTCATTGGAAAGCAGGAGTTGAGTAGGAAAGCGAAGATTCTGCTATTCAAATCAGTTTTTCTCCCAGTGCTACTATACAGATCGGAAAGCTGCACACTCTTGGACCGCCATTCCAGTATGGTTGTATCTGCGAAAATGAGATTCCTACTGAAAATATTAGGAAAAACCAGACGAGACCGAATAAGGAATGAGAGGGTGCGAGATGAACTAGGAGTTAGATCCGTCCTAGAGACGATTGAAGAAAGAAAGCTGAAGTGGTTCGGGCATGATAACAGAATGGGAGATGACCGTAAGGCCAGGTGGCTTCTAGAGGCAAGACCGGGAGGAAGGCGACCTCAAGGCAGGCCAAGGTTCATGTATGCAGACTTGATTGAGAGAATTGGCACTGAGAGAGGATGCACCATGCCGGAGATGAGAAGGCTTACACAGGACACGGACCGTTGGAGGAGATGGTCAGAGGCGGCTACTCCACGCTTAGCAGCACACAGGAGATAGTGAGAGAAGAAGAAGAAGATATTTATTCTTCCTTCCTACATTCCTATATTGTATTGATTTTGTTCATATTTTAATGTAATATAAAGTATTTTTTCTAAAAAATATTTATGAACCAATTATTTTGGTTATTTAAATTGGCATTGTTTTGAAAGATTAAATGCATATAAAATAGATGCCCTCTTTGCAGAATCACTGCAATACTGAAAACAAGAAAAAAATGGTATTCAAGATAATTAAAATTTAAAAAAAAATAAAGTATTATTGCAAGCAAAAGGTTTCTAAACATCCAAAATTGCCATTTTTGCAAATTTGACAATATTTTTTTTTATTGAGTGGAGGCTGATCGTCAGGAGTCAAAAGATTTCACATTTCCTGTTTTTATTTTTAATTAATCTTTTTTTTCAGAATTTAAAATTTTAATTCTGATAAAGATACATTACTTGTAAAAGATTAAACCACTTTTTCAGGAATTAAAGTGGGATTGAAAATACAGCCAACACGATGAAATTTCATAATTTACTCTTTCTTAACAATTAATTGGATGTTTAAGATTGCAATAATGGATTACTAATACTCTTTTATCTGTGTTGTAGGAGATGTTCAGACAATTAGCTCCACTATGGCAATGCCATCCATTTCTCATATAATAACAGAGCATTATTAAATCATTATTTAAGTAGCTAAGTTACAAATACAGCCAGGCCCAAATAGCAAAATTTTACAGGAGCATCTAAAAACTGTTAACAATAGTTTAGATAGAGACGGATTTTCTTCAAGTCAAAAAATATTACAAACAAGCTGTTCAGAGTCACGTGAACCAAATAATGTGCTGTGATTGGTTCCATTGGACCTGGTGTGTTTGAAACAAAGCGCTTGTAAGGTTGGCCGTTTTTTATAAGGAAGTCACGTATTTGAATGCTTTTTTTACACATTTCTGATAGTTCTAAAAACGAAAGAAGAGCTTTAGCATTGCAAAGAGGATGAAACCACCCCACCGAAACAATGCCTAACTCATTTCGTGATAAAAATGGACCTGGGCATGTATGCAACTGGGCTACTCATTTAAACTACTCTATAAATGAAATAAGAATACATTATAACAGAACAAGCAAAATTTAATTTTAAACTTCTTCTTGGAGAGAGAGTCTCTCTTAAAAATCTCCCAGGAATGTGTGCACGAATTACAGAAAGAAGATAATAGGCCTCCTGTAGAAAAAAGTAGGTGTAACTGATCAGTAAAATTTAATTGGCTGCAATAGTGCAGTCTTACGATTTACTTTTTAACTTTACAAGTGAAAAAGTCATCAAATTGACATAGCAATTATATTGGGAGAAAAGTAAGAGCAAGCAAACCTCATTAATCTTAACACCTTGAATTTTCTCTAGTTCAGGAGGTAATGGCAAAAGGGTGCAATGCAGGAAATATTTTTATTTTTTTTAAGAGACAATTTAAGAAAAAATCAACTGTACTTGTTTTGAAATAGTTCACAAACATCATTTTTTTAAATTCTACTTTCATTGTGGCTCAAAGGGCAATGCCATAACAAACAAAAAAAAAAGCATAAGAAGATTAAAAAGCACATATATACTTATTTTTTGGTATCAATGATAACATTATTAAAAATTTAATAACACTTAGCAAACAGAGAATATAAAATAAAATAAAACAAAGAAATGCATGCTGTTTCCATAATAACTAGCTACTACATTTATTCATTTTTCACACAGACAAATAGTTTATATACAAAGAAATTATTATACGTGTGTGTGCATATACCTTCACAGACACATATTAAACTATGAAGTATTTTTTTTTCTTTAATTAAACAAGAAAAAAAACTTAAATATCAGGCAACTATTTCCTTACACAAACATAACATTATTCAAACATCTCTCATTACATAAAGTAGCAATAAAACTAAAGATGCCCAGGTATTATGTTGCTCAATAAAAATAACCAAGAAAGAGAATAAAACTTTAAATAAGCACAAAAGAGAAGATGGAGATTACGCATATTAATATATTTCAATAAAAAACAAACTTCAAATTACAAAACCTTTTCCAATAGAAACAATCATGAAAAGACCATTCAGGGATCCATGTTTTAAATATAATTTTTTGAGAAAGTATTGTGTACAAGATGAAAAAGAATGAACAGAAAACAAAAATTTTAACCCAACATTATTGCAATACTAGAACAAAAATTAGACAACAATTTTGTTAAAGATGTTATCAATATAACCATAAAATAATACTAAAATCAAAATAAACAGTAACAGTAGATTAAAAAGCAGAGGTGAGCAAAAAAGAGAGAAATTGAAACAAAAAGTAAGAAGCGGGTAAAGGTTGGTTGCTGTATGTATTTATATTGTAGTGTAATTGTATGTACAAGTAAGCATACACGTGCATCTTATTTAATCTACTTCTTAATTCATTTAGTTTAATAAAACATGTTATCAAAACCAGTCCACAAAATATAACAAAAAAAATGTTTAAATCATTTAAGTTGTAGACTAAAAGTAAGTAATCACCATAAATGATCATTTATAATCAAACAAATTTTTAAAACAATAATACTTTTTTAATTATAAAAGACTTAAAATTCAAAGGGTCTAAGTGCTAAAAGAATAAATGTTAGTTTTTTTTTTTAAGCAAATGACCTGCAAACCTTGTCTAACAACATTAAAACAATATAAATACTGCAGATAAAACTAACTTTTATTCCTTCGATACTTGAACCTTTTGAAAAATAAATCTTTTATTCTGGGAATTAGTCTCTAAGAGAATAAAATTTTTGTTTAGATTACGAAAAAAAAATCCGTAACACTAGATTTGCAGAGATCGATTGTATACCTTTCTTTCCTGAAAGCCGTCACAATGACAATTACATTAGATATGAAGGAAAAATAGATATAATATATGCAGACTGCGAAACAAAAGAGTAGAGACAAATAAATTGTAAAATATATTCATATAATCTTACAAAATTAAAACTATTAAAAAATCATAATTATATCTTCTTAAAATTTTAACATGAGAATCAAAAGAATAAACAGGCTCCATAAATCTAGTGTTACATTTCAATATAAATTGATTTTAAAGAAAATTTAATTGAATATTTTTGAAATATTTAATATTAAAAATTAATATATGTACATGTTATTGAGTGATTTTGAACTTTTAAAGTAACTGCATATAAAGCACGTGTATGCTGTTTAAGTACTGTAGAGTGTGGCCCACTTACTGATCTGTGTCTTCATTGACAAACATCTGTTGTCCCCAAATGGACAACATTGGGTCAACAATGCCTGGTTTCCGAGTCTGAAAACTAAATCCAACCTTTGTTATCTTTCCCGAGGCCACAGAAACATTTTTCTGCACGGTCTCACATTAGAAACTATAATCCAATGGCTTAACAACAAATAATCAATTGCTAAATTAAACTTTTTCATGGTTAAACAAAAAGTAATATAAAAAATAATTGTTAATCTACATATACAATAATTTATAAGCGGCTCTAACGCTAAATAAATTCAAATATATATATTTGTTATGCTTGTTCAAATTAAGACAGCTTGTTAAGCCACTGGCAAAGCATAAAGTAGACTAATCTTGTAAACTCATATCTACTAGCAATATACAATTAAACTTTTCTAAAATATGACTATTTAGTATTTTAAATGCTTTGAGCCATAACATATTAAAATAAATCAAATTACGTTAAAACTGAATATGCATAATTGAAAAATATCAAATCCTTAAAATTTTAAATATTAAAAAAAAAAAACGATAAGATATGAAAAATGAATTATAATTGACAATAGCGTTTTCAACCAATCTTTATATTTCTCACCTACAAAAATTTCATTGAATCCATTTGTTAAAAACAAACATACAAAGCAATTTGTGCAAAGAAAGAGTGGTCGAAAATTTTAGTGTTTTTAATACCATGTGAGTAAAGCATGCTAACTGTTAGTGCTAATAAATAACTGGTGGGCATGCCAAGTATCTTAAGTTTATTTAATTTAAAGGCAATTAAAAAATCGGAAGGAAGCTATTATTTACCTAAGATCTGCCAAAGGAAGAAAATCAGTATCAATAAGTGGCCGGAGACTTGGAAGGCTATAGGCACAAATGTGCCCATTGGAAATGTAGCAAACAAGGCAGACACTCTCTGAAAAAACAACAAATGATAGTAATTTGAAAACAAATAAAATAAAATACTTAAACTACAGTCTGAATACAACTTATAATATTATTGCTTATTCAAATGAAATTCACTTGCACTCATGTCTCTATAGAAAATCATGGATAATGAATTCATTGCCATTCAATTTCTGAACATGAGCAGCCAGATGGCTAGTTCTCAAATTTGCCCAACAGTAATTTTGAAGCGATTCAGAGAAATGAATTGAAAAAGGAGAACTCTTTACTACATTAATTTGAGACAGTGTCTAAACTTACAAGGGAACAGGGAGTATAAAACAATGTGTACAAGAGGACCAAGTGTAAGAGGGAT
This sequence comes from Rhaphigaster nebulosa, assembly GCA_948150685.1. Lineage (NCBI taxonomy): Eukaryota > Metazoa > Arthropoda > Insecta > Hemiptera > Pentatomidae > Rhaphigaster > Rhaphigaster nebulosa. The sequence continues at coordinate 57,457,562 of OX411310.1, read as the reverse complement.
CAAGTTGGATAAAAGAGAATTTTTTTTTATAATATATACTTTCATGTAACACCAATGTGATCAACAGGTCATACAGCCAACTTATCCGACTATAGCAGGAGAAGACAATATAAGTGATATACTCCTAATCATGAATCTTCCATCACCAACTGAACAGGAGGTTATGGTTAAGGTCGTCTACATGACTGGTTCAATTTCAATTTGGATGGAAGGAGAAGCCAAAGGTATCAAGATTATCCAATGGCAGGAGCTTTGAGAGTACAGAAATGAAACTGGTCCTGAGGAGGAAATCTAGCCTAGAAGTGAAGAGAGTACTCCCCACTCACATGATTTCATCACTAAGGATCCCGGGATATTCTATACAGAATAAACCTGGGTCACCTTACTCCGCTGCAGAACATTGTAACATTAAAGCATTGACATGCCTAGGCAACCACTGTTAAAGAGGTGGCTAGAATCTTAGTGGAATCGACATGCCTGTAGAGCAATCTATCCCAAGATAACAAGGAAGAAATGTTTGTTGATGGCACACAAGGGAATATTCCTCTGGAACATACATGCATTAACCATGGAACACATGGATTTACATGATGATATGAATAGGCAGAGAAGTAGAGGAAATGTGACTAAACTAAAAAACTGGAAATCACCTGGAGTAGATGGTCTACCATCAGAACTGCTCAAGAATGCCAGAAATGAACTGAGAAAAGAACTGAAAGAGCTTACAGTGTGTTCTAGCTATAGAGGTATAACTCAACTAAGCACAGTATACAAAGTTTTCTCAATAGCATTATATAACAGACTACTGCTGAATGTGGAGAGGAAACTTGAGGATTATCGGGGAAGAGAAGGAAGCAGGCAAGGTAAGATAAAAAATAAATGAGAACAAAACTCAATTGTTGATATAAAGAAGAGAGAAGCGAGTACACCAACAGTAGCACTACGTTATCAGGACGCATACTATTGAGGTGGTCCACAGGCTTCCAATACCTCAGTTCAGACATCTATGATAGCCAGAACGAAAGAGAGAAAATCAGAAAAATAATTCTGGTTGGAAATCATGCATATTTGCCATTGCCAAAGTATTTTTAAGTAAAATGGTTAGTCATAAAACAATTATAGTCCTTTATAAAATACTGTTTCGGCCTGTAGTGACATACAACTTTGAATATTGTGCACTAAAAAAGAAGGACTCACAGATGGTGGATAGATTTGAAAGATACATCCTCAGGTGTATCATGAAGTCAGTCAAGGAAAATGGCTTATGGAGAACAAGAAAGAATGCAGAATTATATGAACTGTATGGTAAAATGAGCATATCTTCTTTTGTCAGCAGAGGCTGAAGTGGCTGAGTCACTTGCTTTGAATGGATGAAGGAGGAATGTGCGAAAACTGTCCTGATGGAGTTGTTAGGTCCAGAGGAAGGCCAAAAGGCAGATGGAGAGATAGTGCGTCCTGGAAGATCTCAGGAAACTGAAAATAAGCGATACATATGCTAAGGACCAGATTAGATAGGACTTGGAGATGGAGCAGGCCAAGGATTGCTTCAGGCATCTTTTGCCGCTAGAAGAAGAAGGCAGAAAACTGACCATGCTCGAAGTTTGTCACTTCCCAGATCTTAAATAACTCTTTTAGTCCTAAATAAGCCAACAAAGTATGCTGAAACATAAAACAGTAAAAACATTATTTACTGTGCGTTTCATTTCTTAATGCACTTCCATCCGTCATCTTCTAATCTTATTATCATCCTAATTATCCTTAAATGTAACAGCTTCCAGCAAAAACATTTTATTAAACAAACAATAAATTTTCATGAATCTAATACCAATAAACCAACTTAAAAAATCATACTTTATAAAAAAAAAAAACTTTCTATCATGTTTTAATATTCTAGTTATAGAATTTCTAAAAGACGATAAGTTAACTTTGAAACAGAATATGATATAACTTAAATAGTTGTTATATCTTCCACATTCTTTACTAGTTATATTATCTAATAGTACTAATAATTAAAAACATTGTTTTAAACTTAATTATATCCAGATTATGGTATCAATGTGTATAAATCTACCTTTAAGAGAAATAATTTCTGCCTTGACGACAAAATCTGCTTCAGTAATTTGTTGCCTATAAACTACATTGTGAGATGGAAGTGCAGCAACCATGGCTTGTTTCTCACTTACTATTGCTACAAACTGCCGGTCGCAGTTTACCTCACTGCTCACCGAACCGGGTGGAGACATTCTACTACTATTACTATTTGTTCGGCTCGTACCTGTAAAAGAAAACAGCATTTTGTCACTTATATTACTAATATGTCTAGGCTTTTATTTAAACAAAATATAGTAATAATTTTCAAATCCCTCTCAAATTAATGTAAAATAAAATAAATCATATATCAACAGTGGAACGAGAAAACATCGTAAGTTTGAAAAACTCCAAAGTCTGTTAATAATAACAGTCGGAACAGCGGACTCCTGTGCATCTCTGTTTAAAATATTATGTCATTTAGTTCTCTAGTTTTCTCTCTAGCTGAAATATTCCTTATCAGTGGCCTAGTTTTTTGTGGCTTCTATGAAATCTTGTGAAATAGACATACAAGTTTTTCTCGTACTACTGTCGATATGCTCAATTTGAGAGGAAATTTTTTAAATGTTTGCATAAATATAATCAGTAAAAAAAAAAAAGCTACAGTTTACACCCTACTAAATAAAAAATAGAAGCATGAAAAAATGACTGAGCAATCAAAATAAGCAATACAGGTTTCAAATCATGAAAATGGTACAAAGTCAAACTGCAAAGCTATCAAGGCTAGCTTTTTTTTTTTTTTTTTTATTTTTTTTTATTTTTTTTTTATTTAGTTTTTCCTTAATTATAAGCATATGAAAATTTGCAGAAGATAAGCTTGATATGAAGCTGTGCCCTCTATTTTTGTCAGCTACTATCAGTGTAAATAATTGTGTGAATATCTATTCTTTTCTATCTATTTAACTATCAAGAGAAAACACTTCCCTGAACAGAGGATAAAAGCTTTACATAATACTTATTATCCCAATCACAAAATCTGCTGAAAAAATAATTAGGATTGTAATACAAATTGAAGGTGGACATCAACTCAATTGACTAACATATGTCTAATTTTTTATAGAGTTGGGAAAAAATTAGCAATTTATTTAAAACATGCTTAGGCAAAAGCTCCTCAGTCTATATGAATGAATTAGCAAAATCAGAAAATTATGAGTTTCTTCGTAGAGACGAGATTCTTTCTCCCCAACCTTATTTATTGTAATTTAGCACCATACTATGTCACTAAAAAACTAAAAGGTAATATTTTTTATTTTAATCTCTCTTTGGTTGGCTTTACAGACCTTGTAAATCTTTCGCCGCCTTAGCCAGCCTGTTCCACCTCTGTCTATATTGCAGGTCTGTAAAGCCAACAGAAAACAAAGAAAAAAAAATTACTTAAAATGTTTTAATATTAACAATATTTTTCATTAAATTTAGACATCTCTATTATAAAATTAAGTTTAGCTTTCTATAAGTATATATCTTATTGTGTAAAAAGAATTTTATAAAAACAAAGCATGGAACCACTGAACTATGAATATTTATATCAATGCATATATATGTTTATCTATAAGCTAAATTGAAATACTTTATGATAAATAAAATTAACAATAAAAATAATCCAAAGAAGAGTAACAGTTTGACAATTAAAAAGTAAAAAAATGAAGGATTGATAAGAAAAACCAGACAAGTCAAATATTTTCATTTTCAGATAAGATTTCGAGTTTCCTGTTGCAAAACAGGAACAGAAGTAACTTATTTTTTCCACTGTGGCTATCACCAAAATCAAGGCAAGTCTGATTCATAATTATACTGTATAAGAAAATTATGCGATTTGTTCGTGGTTAAGTCAATAGTGAGATAGACATTTATTTATTTCTCAAATTAAAAATTTTTGATAAAGGGTTCTTGTAATTAACAATTGTAGTATACATTGCTAGTTATTTACTACATTAAATATTTTTAAGTAATTCAACTAGGACAGGAATGAGGTTATACTATAGGTTACTAATCTTTTCGAAGGAAGATTGAGACTTATCTCGTGGGAATCCCACACTTATTACGTGGGAATTCCATGAAATAAGTCAACCTTCACAGTTTAGAATTGAACTCAGTTTCGCTCCTGGGTTGAGTGTGCTGGAGTTCTGCTCCAACACTCTCTCCCAATATGGTTTTAAGTATACATTTAAACTATATTTCAAAACTGATATTGCTTTGATTATTACACATACGTTTGTCTTTGCTGTCATCTTTCCAACTTTCAAATGTATAAGGAATAAGAGCTCCATTACAATCCAAAAAAGACATGGTCAAAATACATCCCTTTAATCTAAACATTGTACCTGGAAAATAAATAAAAGAAACAAAAGATAATTAAAAATATATCTTAAATATAAAAATAAATAGGGGTATTCACACAACTTGTGCTAAATGCTTAATGTGTTATGGTGCTAAACATTTAGCATGAATCTTGAGAGACTCCTCTGTGCTAACCTGCTAAAGTGTCTTTTACTAAAGCAAGGTTAATCCTAGAATGGTAGTGCTCTTCTTGTATGCAGTCATTGATAGTGTGGAGTCAATTTGACTTCACGGTGCAAAAACATATTTATCATCATTTATAAGCAATATTTCAAAGGTTAATAATAAATAAGATAAAAATCCAAAATTGCAATATACATAAAAAATATTTTAAGTAATTTACTCACAAAGTAATGATTTTTTTTATTTTTATCACACTTATCTTCTAAGAACCAAGCTAAGCAAATAATTTTAAGTATTAGTTTTAAATATTGAACAGTAATGATAAAATACAATGTAATAGATGGTTTAATAGCATGAGAAAATGAAAAAAATAAGTCTTATTACTAATCAAGGAACTTATCGTTCAAGATATAACTCATTTGCAAGGCTCAGTATGTCTTTTCTGTTAAAGCAATTGACATATTACATATTTTGACTTATATTATCACATAAACGTTTACATGATTGTAGACTTGCTTACATTATTAACAAAAGAGTATATAAAATCTTTCAAAACCTAAAATAAAAAGAAAACATCTGTCTATATAGCATCCCATGAACAACAACCTGTGAGCGGACTCTCAATATTTTTGCCTTTTTAAAAAATGTCATCTATTTTTGAAACTTCTAAAAAAAAAAAAAAAAAAAACATAGAGCAGCTACCAAATCAATATAGACCGCTATATTTGATTAAGTTATGGAAAAGATTTTCCTTTTAAATCTCTAAAAAAAAAACAAAAAAACAAAAAAAAAAAAAACAGCAAATGCAAGATTTGCAGCTTGATAGTAGTATGGCATAATAATGCTTGTTGGTAGCATGAAGTAAATTTGAATCCAACTGAGTGATGGTTAATGATAGCGATACATCAAACTGACTTCTCTAAGTTATACTCTATTAGTAGTGTGGAGTCAAAATGACAATATCATTCTTAACATTTAAAAACTCATCTGTAATAAAGTTCCCTGATATGGTACAGAGCCAGCGGCTGAGCTGGAACTGAGGAGATAGTTTGGTCGAGACATAGTTGGTAGGTAGGGGCACAGGTAGTCCTGTACTAATAGTTCAAGCTCTTTAAGTAAATTCATAAAGTCAATTTGACTCCCGCTACCATTCTAGGGTTAAGCATGTTCTGCAAACAAGTTTTATGAATTCTTGTGCATGATCTAATGACAATTAATTTTTTTTTCTGAAATACTAAAGCGAAATAAAAAGGCAGAGTTGCTTGATTATGTAGTTAAAATGTTTTGATAGAAGGCATATATGAAGATGAAGAAGGCGATGATGGTTAACAGAAGATTTTTGATCCTCTTTCGTCCAATATTTTGTCGATTCCTTTCACATTATTTTTTAACATTCTATTTTACTTACAAAAAAAGAAATAAATGACACAAAAGTAGTAAAAAAATGAAAGTAAAACCTTGATATGAAAACCTCTCAAAAACCTTCACACAAAATTAACACAGGTTAACCTGAATCTGCTAGTGGCCATTTTTAGCACACAAATGCTAACTCAGTGTTTCAACTTTAACATATTAGTACAGGATGCGTGAATATCCCTAATCTATAGTACACAAATAGAAATAAATTCAAGAGATTAACATATTTTATTATGAAACATATTTTTGAAAGAATCAAAATATTACGTCATAGAAAAAGATTGGATGAAAAATACTATACCATAATAAAATATATGTGTCCTCGTCACATGTATTAAAAATATATTTTCATTTTTAACTACAATATTTAAATTTTAAAACTAACAATTCATTCTGCTCCAAAAAATTTATAGATTTTAATGATCTGCTTGAGTAGATATGAATGTTCATAAAATAAATAATAATAAATTTTTTAAAACTTTCAGTTTTAATTTGTTGACATATATTTTCTATGTATATTTAACCACTAAACTTCCACGATTTTAATATCCTTATTTAATTAAAAATGATCCAAAAATATTTCTCATATTAGTTTAAAAAAAAATTGTTTAGTACGATTTGTGCAACAAAACATTAAAATTGCAAGATACTATTTTTTCAGTAAATTTATAAAAATCACCACCAGAATAAATGGTAAATACGTCATATATTTTTGAAAGTTATTCCCTGCTTAATCAAACAAAAAGATGATATCTGAATTTAAGGGAAGAAGTCGTGACAGGACTAACAAAAAAATAGTGAAAACACAGGTTTTTGAAAATATCTCAAATTCATTATTTACATGTTTAATACTACACAAATCAAAAAAGGAACAAAATTGTTTAATATGTTAACATGAATTATGTTCCTCCTTTTGAATTTTATATTAAAAAAATGAATATATAAATTTACCAAAAGGACCAATAGCAACTGGATGAGAAGATCTGATGTCTGATGTTGGTACATTCAGCATTACAGTAAGAATTGAACCAAGGCTTGTTCCGAACCACAGAGTTGGAAAAGTTGAGGCTGATTCTAAGGCACAAAGAAAAAGATATTATTATTATCATTATTCATCTAAAAAAAAGATATGTTTAATACAATAAAATTTCAAAGACAGATTACAGAATTATATATATACCTACATCACAAAGAAAGTAATTTGATGGATATTATTTAAAAGTTACTTGTGAAAAATTGTATCATAAAAATTATCTCCATTTTCTTTCTAATAAAATTGGGTTTCCTTCTCTGCATTTTCCATGATATGATTTTAGTTAGAATGTAAGCAGTTTGAACACTAATTTCTCTACAAATAATTGTCTTCTAACTAAAAAATTGTTCTTGGCGTACTTATATTAGCGAAAGCAATAAGCATTTACTTTAAAATAAGAGAAGCAATCAGGAGGAGAATGCTGACTATGAATCAGAGTTATTTTTCCATTGCTCGATTGTCACTCACAGAACAAAAATTAAACTTTATAATATGCTTGTAGTCATATACAATAATGCATCTTGGACACTAAACAAGAGTGATTCAGAGTTAAGAGAAAAAAATTTTAGGCCAAGGGCCAATCCAGGAAAATTGAGAATAACTAAAAAGAAAGACTGTACGAAGTGTATGGTGATATGATCATCTACCCTTCTCTAAAGATACAAAAGTAAATAGGGGGCACTTACTTAGAATGGAGAAGGAAATTAAGGCAAGAAGAATGTTCAAAAACAATCCTGGTAGGCTTCACGAAACTGAGAATAAGTATAATCCTTATGCAGGACTGTAACAGATAGAACCTTGAGACTGAGCAGGTCAAAGAGATTAACAGTATCTGTTGCACAGAAGAAGAAGCTACAGAGAAAATAGTTTGGGGAAGCCAAATCTTGTGATTCTACAAGTCATTTGATAATAGAATTTCATGAAATAAATATTTCATAAAAAATCTCCCTAAAATGGTCTTAATCAGTGAGTGCAGTGATTCTGGCTAGCTTAAACCACATAATGAATTTTATCATTAAGAGTAGGTTAATAACGATCTGATGTTAACAAAAAATTTGAAATTACATGCCAGTATTAATTAAATGCTTAGAGAGAACAATTACAGGAACATAAAACTGAAAATGTTCCACTAAGCATCTATTAGTGGAAATTTAAGCCTAATGGTTAAATTAAAGTGGCAACAGTAACATCGTAGAATTGGAAGAAGGATTTTAAAATACAATTTTATGCTTTTTGTTGAAGAAAAGTAGCCTAATGAGAATATACCTGATTTTTTTGTATAAGTATCAGCAAAAGCAATACACTGTATGGCCTCCGCACTGATATTTTCCAAACTTGACATACTGGAACTTCTTGATCGTGAAAATGAACTGTCTAGCTTGTCTGCAAAATAAGTCTTTATAAGTATTTAAGAAACTGAATCGTATAAAAAAAAAAAATAAAAAATAATTCAGATGGTACAACTATAATAAGGCTGTAGCAAATTTTATTCAAATTGATATTCTAAATTACTAATGCTATTTGATACAAGACATATAAAAAATGTCTATAAAAATAAAAATGTGAAGTCTATAAAAAAAATGTAGTTTCCAATATTGCTGAATGGATAAAGAAAAACAATAACATTGGGAGTGAGCTATCGTTTTTAATTAAATAACTTACAATTGATAACATTAAGAATGAAAAAACTATTTTTAATTTTCAATAAAAAATCTTATAAAACAACACCATATTTATAGGCGAAGTCAATTATTATAATAACTACAAATGCTAAATATATAACCCAGGAGGAGAAGGATGAAACAAAAAGTCGAAAAATGCATAATCAGGGTGCAAGAGCAAATTATGAACCAAGAAAAGGGTTAAAAAAATCTCAAAAATTTATACAAATTATTAAGATATTAAAATAAACTTCGGTTAAAATTTCAACCATGAGGTTTTAAACCAATTAAAATCAAGTTGAGATAACTTTTTTCTCTTTATTGTAAGTTAAATAAGATGACTTTTTGTGTTCATAAATAATTTTCATTATATTTTGTTTTGAATTTGAATATATTTATATATCTTTACATAAACACATCAGTGAATAGCTCTTTGAATGTTAAATAATAAAAATACAAAGTTTTTCAGGAATAAAATTATATTTCAGTTATTCAAATGAGCATTAAGTATTAACAAAAGAAATTGATATGTCTAGATGATTTTGTTTTCATGTATACTTTTAATTATCTTTATTACACAGTAAAGTTTCACGATTTACAATTTTTTTTTTTATTTCTTAAATGTTAGCTTAGATGATGTCATATCAAAAATCTACTAGGAAAACAGGAAGGGAATTACAAGAACATTTTTCATCATAACGTTGGGTCCCATGTTAAACTTATGAATGCAAAAAATTCAATTTTTTGTTTTTGCTATTTTCTGATAGTATTTCGGTTGATACAGCCTGTAATAAAGTTACGAATCTGTTACGGCATTAGAAAGGGCAGAATTCACAGTTGTATTTTTACGAAAAAGAAAAAAAATGAAATAATCAAAATCTACGCTGATCCAGAAATGATTGTAACAGTTTTTTTGCTCTCCTGAAAAGTAGTGATATTCACAATGGGAATGACGATATAACTTACATGGCTCTTGACCAATTGTGAGTATGGTAAAATACAAATAAGATTTAAAATTTGGCAGCATATTTAAAAATCCCATTAGTCATTCAAACATTAGTTTTCAACATACTAATGAGCTGTAGATTAACAAAATCCTGTATGAAACATATGGGATTAAAAAAATAAATAATTGGTTTCTAATGAAAATGGAAAATTCAAGAAAATTCTATAATTGAATCAAAAGTACGAATTAAACAGAACTGTTCATAAAAATACCAATTACCCTTGCACTTCACCAAAACTGAAAAAGTAATTTTATATATTTCTCACTTTTTTTAATTTCATTGGATACATAAAGTGACCAGATATTTTACAATGGTATGGAGAGACAGAAAAAAAAGTTTTATTTTTATTATCAATTGAATATTGTGCATAAACTGAGTAAAAACTGAAATAATTAGTATATTAAAATTTACTATTTCATTCAGTATTCAGTAAAGCTTTTTTTTATTAATACTCAAAACTTTTCAAATAAAAACTCATATCATATTTGATCACTCAATTTACTTTTTTGCATAAATTTATGTATTTATAACCGGGTATTAAAAGCATAGTTATTCAATAACAATATGAAAATAAGTTAATTGCACTCCCAATGTTTACAATGATATCATAAGCAATATTATACACATCTTACAGTCCCAATGTAGATTGTTTTATAATTATAATAACTGAATTCTGAAACATGCAATAAATATACCCTCAAAATTCATGCATTGCAATGCTTTTCTTTTTTTGTGTGGTTTTTTTTTTTAATTTTTGGAGTGTAAATAATATAAATAATAAATGCATATATTAATAAATCATTGAATACTTACAAAATTAAGTTCTTCATCAAAATATATAAATTGTGAAACTAGTAAAATTAAAAGATTGGCAGTTAAACTATAGAGCAGCCTTGTTTAGATGAAAAATTAGGATCATAAATATAATAAGATGAATTCCTAAAGCAAAGTTGTTGAAATCCATAAAGTTGCTAAAAATATTTTATGTAACAAATAAAAAAGATAAGGACAAACAAAAATACACACATTGGTGCTCTTTATTTCTTCAATTGAAACAAAACTAGCTTATCTTATATTTGGACAACAACAACACCTGCTTTTGGAATAAAATAAAAATACGAACTTTTGAATGAACTGTGTATCCAGTCCATTGCCTAAATAAGCCAAAACACCAGCGCAGTAGCCAAGCATCTTATCAAAGATCAGCCAATTTATTGTCGACAATGGTGAGATATGTGATTTGATTTTATTAAAAATTATATTTTAAAAAGAGAGAAAAAAAATTTAAAAATAAGCACATGCACAGAACAGTAAAGCAAAAGCCTTAGATAAGACTAGAAAAAAATTGCCAGGTTTTTATGCAAGCATTCACGGATATAAGCTGGAATATTATCATATCTCAGAAATGTGAAGATGAATATGAAAGGATACAGGTTTAATAGGATAGGAGGGTAAGTGAAAAACAGTGCTTAAATAGTGCAGAGCGTATCTGTATAAAGTAGGCATTATATGGCTTGTATTAGCTGTTATTTAAGATAAGTCTATCAACTTAAACTATTTTATGAATTGGAATAGTAATTAGTGAGTACTCGAAAGAAAAAATGTTAACAAAGTATATTCCAACTCTGTCCACTGTTTTATTAATTTTTTTTAAGCATTTGTCCAGTTCAAACAGTTTCATCTTTGTGTCAGTGACATAGCCCAGCAAAAATGTGCAAAAGATAAGATCTACAATAAATAAAGAATTGAAAAGGAAATCAATATAAACTGTCTAAAGAATCATCATCTGGTTAAATATGATTAACAGTATCTATAATAGTTTATAATCTATAATAGTTTATAGAGTTCATCAATAAATTAATGGTACAAGATTTGATTACTCAAATGATAATTCTTAAATTACAAATCACTTAGCAATCAGAGTGAAGAGCGAGAATGCTAAACAAGTTAAATTCAAGTTAAAAAAAAAAAAATTAAGTTTCAGTAAAATTGTAAATTGTTAAAGTAAAAGTATTCCTTTTTAATAGAACACTTTTGGCAGAGATTGAAGAGATATAAAATCACATTAAAAAAACACGCTTCTGAGGCATTTTAGGTTTAAATTGTACAATATCATTTAAGTGACTAAATGTAAGTATGATTTATTAACCCGATTAGCTTTAGGCCTTAAAGAACCTCCTGTATTTATAACCATCTATGCTTCCTATCTTAGTATTTTAAAGAGAATGACAGTTAATTGAATACGATTTTTATAATTTATTATAGATAAAAGATAACACACATTTATTCAAACAATTAAAATGAGTGGATATGATTTTACTGTTACTGGAATTAATATCAGAATATTTTTTGATTAATTTTTTATAGTTTAAAGTTTTTATGGATATTATACAAACATTCTTAATAATTATTTATTTAATGAATAAATGAATTAATTTATTATATGGAAATATAAATACAATAGTTGGTATTAATTTATACCTTTATTTTCATTTAAATTATCATAAACAGTTTAGAGTGAAGTATTACATAAATAAAAAACAAATTTTAAACAGAGAATTTATATTAAAACAAAAATGAATTTAACTTATTTGCATTAATAAGTTATAAAGTCACAGCTTTGTTAAAAAAGTTATGAAATAAGAAAGAAAAAACAATGCTTAAATAAAATAATTCAATATTTAAGAGGGGAGAATTTCAGGCAATCCCTTAAAATAAAAAAAATAAAAAATTGAATAGGAGAAAAGGAACAGAAAAAAAAAATTGCTTGATAGTACGTCACCTAATATCCATGCTAGGAATTGCCAGTATTAAATCAAAGTCCAAAATACTAAATCTCCATGGTCAGAAATTTCTTCCACTTGAAGATTATACCAGGAATACAATAAATTCGCCTGCCCACTCCTGCGCTAGTAGACAAGTCAAACAACTATCTCTTCTCACTTTATTAGCATACATAAACAATGACACCTCCAAAATCTAGTAATTTTTTATTTTGCTATTAGAATTTGTAATTTTGTAGATGTCATTATTGGATAGTGAGGCTGGGTATGGGAGGGGTATTGATAAGGTGACTGTACTACCAAAGCTAGCGTACTGGCGCGAGCGTATGAGGGTATGCCGTGCAGTAGTGTTGGTATTGTTTGGCTCCGAGTATGAGAGCGTAGAGAGGCATTTAGTGAGGCGGCGCGTACCTTGGGACCTTGAGCGACGCACCTCCCGGCTTCGAGCAGGTGACCCTCCTCCAACCCCGTTTAACTGAAACACCAAACACCCGATCCCCTTACCTTCTTACCTATCATACACCATAACATATTATATCCCCTACATCTTCTTCATTCCACTCCACTCATGCACTCTTTATGTAGATAATACTTGTCCTCTTAAGCTAATATATTAAGAGTTAGTAACTGTACAAGTATACATATATTAAAGTATTTTAATACATACATACATATAATATATACTGTTAATAATATTAAATAATTTGAATTACACTATTATTTTTCACACATTAAACAGAGAAATATAAAAAGAACTTTAGCCATTATATCTCATGGTTATATTGAATATATACACATTGAAATAAAATAACTTGGTCACCAGAAAATAATAATACATGGACATATATTTTAGATTTAAGTTTAGCTGATCATGAGCATAAATTTGAAAAGTTGCACTTTTTTTCTAAAAAGAATCTCTAACATCTTAGCCCCAATAATATCCATAACAATCAAATTCAAAATTATTCCACAAAAAAAATAGTAAAACATATTAAAAATTGCATATACAGATTAATTTATATCATGACACAATGAATTCACATAATCTAAAGAAGGATTTGATTTTCTTCTTTTTTAGAAGCATGGACGCAATTTATTTATTGAGGAAAGCTTGGGAAAATTTGTTCATACTTTTTATAATTTTATGTGCATTAAAACAATCATGAATTTTTTCATAAAGATTTTCTCAAATCAAAATAACTACTGACTTTCTGATTTACAAATTTCAATAAATTGTATCCTGATAAAAATTAATATTGAAATGGCACACTTAAACCAAAACAGTATAAACTCAAAAACAAAGATTTTTTTTTTGTTCTTGTTTATTGAATTCTCTAAGCAATGTTGCATGAACCAACAAAACAGCTTCTTCAAAATTTTGTTGATTAATAAATTGGATGAATCTGTTTTGTGGCTCATACAATGCCGTGTGCTCAGGCAATGAATAAACAATTAACTAGAAGATTTCAATTTTTGAATTGATACAATTATTATTTAATTAAATGATACATAATGTCTATTAACTAAAGCAATATCTCTCTTATATCTGTAAAGAATACATTTTTTTATGAGTCTCTTTGAGGTTTTCTTTATTTGATAATATATGCAATGTACTTTAAACTTTGTTTTTTAAACTATGCATCTTTTAAACAATTGACCAATTCCTGGCAACATTATAAACTAAGGAGCTGAAGCCAACCACAACATATCTAGCACCTATAATCATGAGCGCCTTCTTGGTGGTCCAGTGTTGATACTTTCATACTCTATACATGAAGTTCCATCTTCAACAGCTTCTTCAATAATAATTAATAGTCATTGATGGTTGTTCATTATATTTTTTGCACGTTTTTATTGTTGAGTTCCCAACTAACAGAATAAGCTGACAAGCAGATTTAGTTACACTTAAATTTCTCAAGGATTGAAGATTAATATAAAAAGTAAATATATAAAAAAAAATCAGTTAAGAATTCAACTCATATAACTACGTACGAATAGAGTATTCATGTAGCTCACTTTTTTAGTAAGCAAAAATTTCGGCTAAACAATGTAGTTTTATGTTTTTGGCAGCTTAATTATTTTATTATTTATTTATCTCATTTGCAAGAATGAATATGATATGAATCAGTAGGTATTATTGTGCAGCAGATTGTAATATTTACAAATAAAAATCTTAGTAGAAAACAAAAAAAAACTTTCATTAAAATGGAAAAAAAATCTGAGACTTAACATCTCTTAAAAGAGACAAGACCTAGTGAATAGGGCTTATTGGAAAATAACCCCTTAGAGTTATTAGAGTTTTTTCCATCTTTGTTTTATTCTGGCAGTGTTAACCACTCAAAATAACTAGTTTGTAAATAAGTTTTTTTTTGGTTTTTTTTAAGGAACTTTTGTGAATAGAGAAAAAAAAATCATTTATACCCTAAATGTAATTTTTTTAAAGATAATTTTATAGTACAAACATACAATGTTAATTTTACGTACTAATAACAATCATTATGCAATTTAAAACATATATTTTTTTTATTTATTTATTAACAGGATTTTAATTTTT
Organism: Rhaphigaster nebulosa; assembly: GCA_948150685.1. Taxonomy (NCBI): domain Eukaryota; kingdom Metazoa; phylum Arthropoda; class Insecta; order Hemiptera; family Pentatomidae; genus Rhaphigaster; species Rhaphigaster nebulosa. The sequence continues at coordinate 57,442,560 of OX411310.1, read as the reverse complement.
TTCTTTTCCACAGCCATTTTTTTGTCTGCTGATTGGATTATTAAAAACTAAAAAAAAAAAAAAAAAAAAAAACTGATTGACCAAAATAAAAGAACCCTTTGTCTGTTAAACCGAATAGTTTTTCCCATCTTCACGACTGAATCAGTTTGGCCATTTTGATAGTTGGTGTATTGATCGAGTGTTTAGAAATATTTAATTTCTCACAACCTTAAACTAATTAAGGTTTTCTAGAGAGGAGTACTTTATCTTTATTCAAGTAGCTCCTCAGTAATTCCTCTAGAAGTTAAATGAGAGGTCATACAAATCAAACCTGTGGCTTTTGGTTGACAGATAGAAATACTACTTAACACCTACTCACTCTGGTCCTTAAAGTGCTAACTTATAGCCTGTGATATAAGTATGTAAATAGATTTTCTATAGCGAACATTCTAATGTATTTGTTATACATCTTCCATAGGAAAAGGATGGAACATACTTGAGATTGGGTTTAGGATATATTATTGTGTCATGATGGAGCAATGAGTGTCATGATTACATAATCAACTGTTGATCCTTCCAATCATTCACCTGACACTTGAAAATTAAAGATCACTATGCCCTTGAAGCTACTCACGAGAAAATCTGTTCTTTATTCTGCCAACTACTTGGAAGCTGAAATAGAGGAATCTCCAGTAGATCATCTACTATTGAATTGCAGCCACAAGCTCTTCAAATTCGTTATCTCTGAGGCAGTAAAATGCACTACACAAACACACTCTCTGATGAAAAATTCGACACACGATTCACCTATACTACTAAAAAGTTCCAGATCTAGACATGCCTTAAAATGAGAGCCACTATTCTAAATCGGAACTGTCAAGGCAGTTTAAGGTTATTGGAAATGAAATAACTCATTCTTAATATTAGAATTCGGGAAGGACTAAACAAAGAAACAAGAACACTTGATCCACTAAATTTCAAAATTCATGTCAGAAAAAGTTTATTTTGCCTAATGATAAAAATCCATGGCAACAATATACTTGTGTTAAAATGCAAGGGCTTCCAAAACAGATAAAATGATCCTGCAATTACAATAAAATGCCCTAGTTCCAAATCAATATTTGTACCTACAGAAAAAATTGATTCTTACCACCGACTCTTCATTTATATCAACTTACAGTGAATTAAACGGGAAAATCATTTTCCACATATTCAGCTCAACTAACATTAACTAAACCCTGATTTATGTAAAAAATATTCTCAACTTTAATGAAGATTAATGTGAGGATGACATTTTAATATTCCGACATTTTATTCCATTTTTAATGCTTGTAAAAGTCATATAGGTTATATTTCTTAGGCTTGCTAAATTATATAAATAAACATGGGAGGCTGCATGTTAGAAACAAATTGAAAGATTCATATGTGTCCATTTTTAAAAAAATCATGACTTATATTAAACAGACCAAGTTGTTTTATTCAATAAAGTCCATATCCAATTAGAAATTTAATAAATGAAACGATGTTTATAATTAGCCATGAAATTAGTGCATATATCAAAGTGAAGATTACAACTGTTGATGGATTCCTGGGTGAGAAATGTGTTAGCCGAGCTGTAAACAAGACAGTGGGGAAAGATGATTACTTACTATACTCTATATTAATCTTACTAGTATCTAAGTGGTGAGTAATGCAAGTGGTTAGTAGTCACACCATACAGCAGCATTGAGATCTCATCAATTTAAGCAGTACATATATCTACTAGCTGCTACGATAAAATAAAAAAAATGTATACCAAATAAGTATTTAAGGCAGCTTGAGTCCCCATCAGATTCCTAGATAATAAACAGTAGTCAGTTAGTTATGAGTAAAAATATTATACTTACAGAAAAAACATTCTTTCAACTGGCAATTTGAAAATTCTGGATTGCATTCTGGGTGTTGTGTTAGTAATAAAACCCACACATCGACAACGGACTAAATAAAAACAGGCAAACACGAATATTCCTAATCAAATGAATAATTTATTGCATAAATAACGATTTCTTTTTAATATAGTGATAATATGACAAATATAATGATTGGGAATTGTTCAAAAATAAAATTCAGTATGACAAATAATAAAATGCGCGAAGAATTTTTTCATGAGTCAAGAACAACAAGGAATGACCTACATAAAATTTTAATAAACTTAAATATCAATTGATCAGAGAACCATAATGTTGTTTACTGTTGAAGGTTAATTGATAATAGGAATGAAAGTAGAAAGCTGTATTTTGGAGTTCTAGTTCTAATTACTACATAAAACTACAACTTGAAGATTTATTAAGGCTAAATATTTATATGACACTACAGGACAAATATTTTCTACAATCGGGCTCAATGTTAAAAGTCTACTTTAGTAACGGTATTAATCACTAATGTAAAAAAGCAAACACAACTAGCCTAAACGAAAAATCCACTAAAATTGTTAGTTTGTGTTGAGCACCACTTGAATGTCATCGAATCATGCACATATTCTCATGCATTATAAGATTACCAAAACCACCTCAAAGTTAATAACCCTCCAGTCTCATCTATTCTATAACTGAAATTGACACATCACATCCAAATGTTACCATTTCTTTAAAAAAATAAGGAAACAATATGCACTTTGTGCTTCATACACTGAAAATTATACATCATAAAAGATCAAAACTCACTTTTGAAAAAGCTGTTTTAGGTACGATACAAAAATATAAGAAAATAAAAATTAAGGAATTAAACAAATTTTAAATAATTAAATGCACATTTTTTAAATAAAAATTATAATGTCATTTTTAATTGTAGTATGCATAATATTTCAGTCAACAAACTAAGCAAACATGGGTATGACTTCTGGCATTGCTGAAGATTTTTTACCCAAGAATCAAGGTTTAGACCATTGTTTTCTGTGACAAGTGCAGTCCAAGCTATTGCCAGAATGACACAGCTTCTGGTCGCAATATGGGCTCTGTTAAAAGGTGGTAGTACCTCATCCCACTAACAAGATTAGGAGTCCCACAATATTAAGTAGTGGAAACATCCTCATACTGTAAACAAAGACTGCTTGTGAAGCTCCATTCTTACTGAAGGTAGAACTTGTTAGAGCCAGTGAGCACCTTCTTCTAATCAAGTATTCTACCATAATACAATTTATAATCAAGAATCCAAAACCATCTCAACCTCACAGCATCAATAATAAAATATTCAATTCTATTGGTTGGCATAAAACAAAAAATGACCAGAATAATTCTTAAAAACTTGGGGACAATTCACTGCTTCTATCAGTATGTTTTCAACTTTGATACATTTATATAATCAATTATTAAAAAAATAAAAATTGGCTTCATTAGAATTACAGATTTTAGACAAAGTAACATCTACTGATCTACTACTTAATACCCACAAAACTTTACAAAAATTCACCAAAAAGTATTCCTTAAATGTATGAAGAGAGATGATCATTTCAACAGACAAGTAGCATCAAAGGGCAATAAAATATTTCTCATATAAAAGAAAATTGTTGAATTGAATGAAAATTTTCCTTTAGTATTGCGTCAGAAGTGTAACACAACACAGAAGAAAAGTTACACAAGTTCAAGAAAGATATATCATTCAAAAGGTAAATTTGTTACCTATAGACAGTAATTTCTAAAATTGATCAAATTATATCATTTTTTTTAAATTATCATTTTTCATCCCATCAGATCTCAATCTCTTAATTATAATCTTGCCAGACCAAATTACAGTTGACCAGTATGTTTCAGAATTTCTGATAAGAGACCCAGGAAAAATTTAAATGCTCTTATTACCAATTATTCACCATAGTTTATTTCTGAAAGACCAACTTTTCTTTGTGCCATGTGAATGATTTTAGTCGAAATACCCACATTATTAAATTAGCTAAGTCTTTAACTTACACGCTAAGTTATGCTTCAGCAGGCCGGATCGAGCAAATAAGTTACATTAGGAAACATCCAGATTTATTTAATTTTGATATTTCTCTACAAAGTTTTCTGATGTTAGAGATTATAGGCAATTTAATTCTGACATGCGATGTGCAAGTTAGGTTTTAATGTTAACATTGCTCAATTTTTGAGAAGGGAAATGGAGTGAAAAATATATAAATAATACTATTTAAATGTAAATAAGTATAATTAAAAAAGCATAATTAGCACGTTGAGCATGGAGCCAACTCGTGTCCAACTCTACAGCAGTCTAGTAGGTATGATAACATCGATCGCTAGGGCCGGATCAACTTTTTTATTTTTTTTAGAACAAAAACTAATATATTGATGTCACATGATAAAAAAAATGATCCAATGAAGCTTTTTTCTGAGAAAAATGTGGCCATTGGTGGGTCGCTCCATATTGAACATGTTAATTGAATTCATAAGACAAAAATCAAATTCACAAATCCTTTGTAAATTGTTTTTCTTTAAGATTAAGGAATATAATCCTCGAATCCTAAGTTTGAAACATAAATATTATAATTTATATAATTATTTCAAAATGAAAAGTGATATCATTTAATCAATTTCGAAAATAACTGTGTTCAAAAACTGACATATAAACTATTAAATTATAACAGGATAGAGTGAAATATACTCATAATTACATAAATTTGAACTTAAAAAGCAAAGCCATCTCTTAAGCTCTTTCTAACTTACCATGTGAATAAAAGATAAAACGGGTCATTCTCTGAAAATTTGCATTTTTGTATCTTTTATCTATATCTCAGCAGATAGTAATGATACAATTGAGTTTTCATGTTTATTTTTTATCTCTATTAAAACAACAAATATTGTTTTCGAGCTCAAATTCATGCAACAAACTGTCTGTTTCGCATTGATCTGGGTGTCCCCATGAGTAACCAATGTGACTTCGAGCTTATACAATCTATAGTAAGACCGATTTTAACAGATCGATTAATAGCTCACAGTTTTCAAATTTCCTCTAAAACAAATATCAGGAATCATAGCTTAACTAAAACAGAAGTGTGGTGTGGCAGGAGTAAAAATAGGAGAGTCTCTAAGTATTTGCCTCATTAATCTGTCATGATCTGTTCACATTCTATACCCGATTGGGAGGGAATATCGGGAAGAAAATTCTCTAGTTCCTAGCTCTGATTACCTATCTTTTCATCTGAAGAAATATTACTATGCATTTGCCTTTAGCCGTCAATGTTGAGTAAAATAATAAGTATGGGTCCGTGAATTTTTTGTTTCTCATTCTTCTGGCTCTACTCAGATCAGTGAGAGTAAGTATGTAACTTTATTTTTTTTTTGTTAATTTTTACCGTGCTTGAGTACCAAACAACCTCAACAAATCTTAATCTACTTGCATGAAGTCTTTAGAAATATTGGGAATTTTTCTTGGAATTTCTCATTCATATGGTTCTCATTAATCTGGATTCCCAACCCTTTTACTTGCCAAATTACTGAGACGTTAGCCAAATGAAAATTTAACTTGAACCATGATGGCCTAAAATCTTGAAAAAATAATTTTTATTTTAAAACAAATTAGATTCAATTCTGGACGGTTTTATATAATTTTTATATCGTTCTGAAGATGAAAAGTATTTTAAAATTCAAGAAAACATAAGGCAAGTTTTTCAAATGCACACTATTCTTTTTCTAGCAGAAATTTTCAAAACATCTCTTGCAAACATATTGTGGTTACCAGAAACCATATGAAAATTTTAATAAAATATGCAAAACGGTTATTGAAAAAAACTCTTTGTAGTTTCTACTCCTCATCTTGCCTTCACGTCTCATTAATAAAAAAAAAAAAAAAAAAAAAAAAAAAAAAAACCTGTACCACTACAACCCGTGAAGGGTCTTGGGCTCAGTACCTCATTAATAAATTTTTTTTTATTTAATTAGAGTACTGATTATTATTTATAACACATTAGAATTTTTGTCTTTGCAGGAAATCATTGCTCCCCAAAAAGACAACTGCCACGAGAGGAAATATTATGAAGAAAGCTAGAGACGGAAAGTAAAAAAGATATAAAAAATGATCCTAAATCCTTGGAGGAGCGTAAGGAAAAACTGGCTCACAATTAAAAGATAAGGAAAAGGAAAAATGTATTAAGATAGTGGATGGAATAACAGAAAGAGAAAGGGAAATCCCATGGAAACATCTTTTATCTAATTTTCATTCATCTTCTGCATTCAAATTTCAAGACTCAATTTCAAAAGATCTGGTATTAGTCCTGCTCTGCTCCAAACATTATTTTGTTCACAATCCCCTACAAGAAGATTAAATTGAAAAGGAAGAAACTGTTAGTAATTTTCCAAAAAAATCCATCTTTTCAGAGAATGACCAAATAAATGTGAGCTTGAGGTATAGACAGAATAAAATAGAGAATTCGTAACACTTCAAGGAGTGTTTTAGTAATATTATAAAAGTGAACAGTCATTCAATATGCCTTAGTTGTATTTATTTCATTTTTTTTTTTTTTTTACTCTTACTGAAGAATACCTTTGTCCATTGTTCTTCACTTCATTTTTTATGATGATAACGACTGTTAAACTCAACTTTTTTATGGGAATTTTACAAAGGTGAAAGAGCAGCTCTTACATAAAAAAAAAAAATAGGAAGTTTATGGCGAGGGTCACATAAGCAACAGCAATGATTGTTTTAACACTTTCTAGGAATAAATTTCAACCTTTTAAATGAGTCTCACTCAAGCCAATCTGTTGAATGAGATGAGAATCTTCTGATAGCTGCCGTTGAAGAAAATCCAGCTGTAACAGTTGAATAATTTGTGAAGAAACTGTGACTGACCCATTTTGCCATCCACCCACATCAGCACCAGTTTTCAAATAATTTAAAAACCTACATTACTTATGGAATGACCAGGTATAAGAAAAAAAAGAAGTAATACAATGCGAGAAGAAATGGAAAAATGTGCTACAGACATGTTACGGTCAGTCTCCTCAGGACTCAAATAAATTTGTGTCATCAAATTCAGAACGTATTATATCTTTTTTTCTATAAAATGAGAGAAACAAACATAATATTGAACTCTATAAAAATTACCATTGACTACATTATTATAGGAAATATAAGTAGATATCTAAACAAGAATAACCAGCACCAAATTACAAATAATTCTAATACAAAATAATAATTTATAGATCATGAAATATTACATGGCTTGATGGTCTGCCATATACTGATTTTATGCATTAAAAGCTTTCCATACTTTGGCCAAATAATGAAATATCTTAATGAATAAGAACTATTTTTCCATTGTGAAATTAATTAAAAGCAGATTTATTCATAAAATTAAACTCAGACAATAACAATTGTTAATAGAACCATTTACTGAGCCATATGCTGAGGATGAAGTGAATACAAGCTAGGGATAAATTGAAATGAATGATTGAGTTGTATAAAAAAAAGGTAATTTGATACATTGCACCATTATAAGATTTATTACTTCAACAGAGCAAGAGAATTGGCCGTCTTAAGATTGTTGAAGTATTTCAATTGTTCTGCATAGGATTAATGATAGCTGTAAATATTTTGATTAGATAGTCATCAATAGTACTTTTATTTAGTCCTAAATCATCAAAATCTAAAGATGCATGATTCCAAGTGTTAATACTATTCATATTTCTATAAAATCTAGGCAAATTAAATGAATTTATTCACATTATTTGATAAACTCTATCAAATAACTTACAAACCTCATAAATTCAACTAGATATAACTTACTGAGGCAAGGATTTCAATATATTTACATATTAATGAAAAACTGATAATCAAGAACAAAGACATAGATAAAACTTGCAATGTGACAGACAAATGATTTAGTTGTTCAAATTTAACAATTTAAAAAATTGTCATAGCATAAAAAATAGCCTGTTCCTATTTATTGGACACAATTTTATTACCAATATAATACAGCTATAGTATTTCCAAGACATGTAATGCCTGAAATCTTACTAAGCATGAATGTTTAGGTATTTATAAGGAAGTTTACACAACTTAATATGGAATGTTCCAATAAAAAATAACTACCATTAGATTTATTTGAAACAGTTCACAAAAAATAAATAGGCTAAATAACTAAGAATAAAATAAAGCATATTTTAAAGCTATTTACACTATTTTATGTACATAGGAGCACCATGAGATCTTAGTGTTAGTAAACAAAACATTATTTATCTCGACAAAGAATTAAAAAATACAGGTACAAGTATTTCATAACGACACAAGTACCTATTTCGATATTTATATCAACTTTAACAAACGGCTATTGTACAGATTTAATAATTTATTTTTTTTTGTAAAGATTGTGATGTTAAAGGATTTGACGTGATTAATTCAGATTTTTTATTACGTTGAAGAAAATATTTAGCTAAATAGGCAATGAAGAAAAAGCTGCGACTTATTCTGAGCCTGTATCGAATAATGCCAAGTAAATAATGTAGGTTCTGTCCTGGAAGATCAACGATTGACCACATACTCACCATCTGGAACATGCTGGAGAATGGACAGTAAATTTCCAGCATCTCTTCATAGATTACAAATAAGTATATGATAGCTTAGCAAGAAATGAACTCTTTGAAAACCCAAGGTTTCTAAGTTGCCCCATAAAACTTATAAGGCTGACAAGGATGACCTTAGAAAACAGTAGAGGTTAAGTACAAGTCCAGGAAGCAATGCCCAGAGACTTTGCCATTCAAAAAGGAGTTAAACAGGGGGACTCACTATTTCCAGTGTTATTTAATATGGTGATTGAGATGATTATGAGAGCAACCAAAGCAAAGGCTGAAGGATATACATATAAAAATATGGCCCAATACCTGGCATATCCTGATGATGTGGTCATCACAGGAATAAATAAAAATTCGCTCTTAGAGGCATTTTCGGAATGTGAAGAGGCAGCTAGGAAGGCAGGGCTCATAATAAATGAAAACAAAACAAAGTACATACTGTCATCCAGGAATGGCTCAATCAGTGGATATCTTATAGGAAGAGGGTGTAGCTTTGAGGGTGTTGAAAAATTCAAGTATCTAGGCACAATTGTAATCGAAGATAAAAAATGGAAGAAGAGATAAAGGCAAGAATTGAGAATGGAAACAAATGCTATTAGTCGCTAAGCAATTTTTTTTCAAAATCGAGATATAGCCCGAAACCTCAATATAAAGATATATAGGACGGTCCGGTCCTTCGTCCAGTTGTATGTATGGTAGTGAGGCCTGGACCCTAACCAAACAGAAAGAGAGATTACTGAGCATATGAGAGAGAAAGATATAAAGAAGAATATATAGCCCGACCAAAGAAGGAAATCGTTTCCACGTTAAGACTAACAGAGAACTTGAAGACCTATATGGGGAGCCAGATATAGTTTCTTGTATTAAAAAGGGAAGAATGAGATGATTGGGTCACGTACATCAAATGAATCAAAAAAGGCTCCCAAAGCAGATAATGGAGGGGAGGCTAGATGGAGAAAGAGAAAGAGGCAGGCCTAAACTACGACGGCTAGACGATGTAGAGGCAGACCTTAGATACTTGGGTGTGCGAACATGGAGAAGAGCCACAGAAGACCGGACTGAATGTAGGAGAATTGTTAAAGAGGCCAAGGTCCTCCATGGACCATAGCGCTGGAAGAGTTAATTTAATTTTTTAGAATAATCATACACATATTATTATTATTTTATTTATTTTTTATTATTTTTTTTAAACGATAACCTTTCAATTCTTATTTATTCATGGTACTCGTAATTGATATAAACATTGAAATAAATATTCAGGATATTAGGATGTAATATAATCGTTCCAAAAGCAGTTGTTAGTAAAAGGATAAAGATGATTCACATCAGGTAATGATAAATTTAACAGCATGCTAATAATGTATTATGGTTGCTTTTAAAATATATGAAAGATTTTACATACTATCTCTTAAATAATGATAAGCTTGAATATAATTACTTTTACAAACCAGTTAAATAAATAGATCATATTATACAAAGAATGAAGAAGTTAAAAAAACACCTTTAAGTACATAGAAAAATGTTCCCAGTTTCTAGTTATGTAACTTATACCTACCAAAAAGGGTATATAATCAATTCACGATTCACTGATACTTTATTTCACTGATACCGTTTCATATGGCATTTGTAATTAAGATGTTCTCTAATTTACACATCTAAAGCATTTGGTGAATAGTGGTTTTAAATGTGACACCTGATAACATTAACTTTCAATGTAAGAAGACAAAATGCATAGCTTTATTGAATTATTGTATATTCTAAACCAGCTGATAGTTTAGACGTGCCAGTTCCAGTCATCACTAGATGAAAATTCACATGCTGCTCCAAAACCTTAAAATTTACTGACTGACGTATAGTATTTAGTATATTCGCTAAATATGTTTTTATTATAAACAACGATTATAAATTTTATCACACTAATATACACAAATAAAGATATTTAAATTATTGTCATAAGAGTTGATAATTAATTTTTTCATTAAAAATTATCAAAATATAATTAACTTGATTATAATAAATCAATAATGGATACGCTGCTCTAATCAGTGATATTTACAGCGAAATAAAAAAGATAAAATCACAAAGTAAATTCAGGAAATCATTTTTATGAGAAACAGACAGTTTTGGGAAAATACAGCTAAACATTTTATTTTAATACTTGAAATCATTCATAATTTTTATTGCTAAGTCAAACGGGTTATAGTTGTTAACAAATATTAGATACAAAAAAATCTGCTAAACTAAATAATGCTAAATTATTTAATAAATATTAATGATAGCAAAGAAAAGAAAAATAGAATATAAAAGTTATATAAGTAAAAAGTAGCAAAAGATTATTATCAAATGAATATTTTATGACAATAATTTAACTTACTTATTTTCCGCATCAATGAAGACAGTCCTTGATTTCCCCTTGAATGATACTTGATATTGGGAACTGAAAGTAGCCTGGTATCACGCTTTGGCGTATCCTTTTTATCCCTTCTTGGAGGAGGAATAGGCCTTTCATCGAATAAAGGGAGTTCTGTAGGACGTTCAGGCTTTTCTTCAGAAATCGGAAATTTTATTTTAGGTATTTCATCTTCTGGACTAAAGCTGACTGAACTTTCTTCCACACATTCCTGGTCGGTATAAAATACGGAACACGACCGCTTATTGTTTCGGGGTTGAAACTTCAATTTAAGGTCTACTTTGCTGAGCTGCTTTTTTAGAGTTCCAATTTTTCTACGCCTTGACTCTCCATCGTCATGAGGTGATGAGTTTCCTGACAGGTTAGGGTCCTCCAAAACATCTATACCCTTTTAAATATAAACTAGTTTTACGATATCTATTGGAAAGCTATTAAAACTCATTTAATATTAAGCTAAGTCATAATGGATAATGGTTAAGCTAAACAAGCTCAAAGAACTTATTATAATGAATTTTCAATGAATAGAATTTTATATTAATTAGGAATATTTATTTAATATCTAAGAATAAAAAAAATAATTTACAATTAAAAAAATTATTAACTAAATTGAATATCAAAATCTAATAAGATAAATGGATTACTGAAACTTTAGGGGGCCTGTGACATGCGACATGATTAAAACTCCAAAATACACTAAAAAATAGAAATTTTAACTTCTCGGCTAGTTGAAATAAAATTCTAGGTTCTCTCTTGTTTAATTTCTTTTTAAATAAAATCCCAACATCCATAGAGTGGTAGTATTTTATTATACTCACTGAATCTAGGAATTGATGGGACAAACTTAATAATTAAATACATTTTTTTGATTTTTTTTATTAAAGAAACTGGTGTGACTACATTTCCCTGATGGAAAGGCAACATATCTAAGACAGAGAATATAAAAAACAAAATAAAAATAGAGACAACAAACCAATAAATTTTAAAAGAACAAATAAATAAAGCACACGAAGAAGATAGGAGTCCATATTCAAGACCAATACCTTAATATTTTCTTTTTTAAAATAAAAATTCTTTTATACAAAAAAAGGATTTAAAAATAAAATAAAATTACAATAAATTAAAGAAATGCACTGTATTTTCTCCTCTTCTCCACTAACCCAAAAAATATATCTAAAAATATATATTGGAAAAATGATATATAAGAAAAAGTATTGCATTTTAAACTTAAATGTATAGATTTCATTAATTGTATTAAAAAGGCCAGGCACAAAGGAAACATGGTATTGAATTTCATCTCTTTTCAAGTTAACATACTAATCCATGCTAAATATTTAACATACTAATGCAAAAAACAAAAAAAGTACTTCATGCCAAAAAGAGAATATTTTTGTAATTAGATGATTTAGTATTAGCTATCCAATTATTAACAATTAAAACTAAATCTTCAATAGAATTGGAAAAAAGAGAATATTCAAAGAGGGCCCAACTGATTTTTGATCATCAGAACAACTATAACTATCAGGTATCATTCAGTTTGAGATAAGTATAGCTGTTTAAAATTAAGCCTTACAATAATAAAAATCAATTTGATGAGCTTTATCTTTCGATATACACTTTTGTGATTTACCATTAATTAAAATATACCCATGATACCAAACTTCAAAGAATCAGAAAGATTATGCTATTTTCAAAAGAAAAAAAACAAAATTATCAAGACCATAGACCAATTGTCCTCGAGGGAACAGATTGAGGAGGAGAGACATGAGAGAAAGAGAAAGAAGATCGCTGAGCGAGTGCTCAACATAATCCCACCATACTGTCCACCTGGGCCCTTAGAACCACAGGCTGAACCAAGTAGGAGAGACGGTTCAAAAAAGAAAAGAGCTTGTGATAAAGCAAATAATTATCGACAAGTGGAAAAGTTGAAGGATAAAGGCAATAAAATGGAAACAATATTTACAGAAAAACGTGGAAGAGAATTGAGTCAAATTAGCGAAGGATAAACAGCAGAACCAAAAGCAGAAGTTTTTTTTTTATTGAAAAAAAAAATAGTTTTCATAAAGAGAAAATTAATTTTCGTCGATGTTTTGATACAATAATTGATCATGCTCCAACCAACAAATAATGGTTAAGGCATTCTTTGGGAATATTTTGAAGTACCAATAATTAATGCAGGCAGAAATTTTTTTTTTTCTTAGGAAACATATAGATCAAATATGAAAAGAAATTCGAAAATACTGAATTATAAAAGAGCAATTAAATAATCAGCAATAATAATGAGAAAAAAATATGAGTATTTTTGGTTAGGACAACTAAAGCACACAACACAGAGGAAAAGAGGAATTTGCAATTGTAAACTATTTATCTAACACCTATGATAATGACTATAACCTCCATGATCTCCAAGGATACATAAAAGTTAAATTAAAATTTAAAAAATGAAAAAACCTGATCCGAATTAGGCCAAAATTATGCCCTGTTTCATAACTAGGGAACCCACCCACCTGAACAAACTGGATTTTTTTTTTTTTTTTACATTAAGATAGCTTAATTTTTTTTTAAATGGAAAAAAAGGGCATGGTACTGAATGCAAAGAAAAGTAAGGTGATGCACATTGGTCGTGAGGAAGAAGAAGTGACAGTTCGCTGCAAGGAGGAGGTAAATTTATGCATATATTGCAACGTTCTTAAAATAATAATAGTTTTGATGAGAATAGAGGTACTTCAAAAGGTCCTTATTTCAATAATAGTCTGTTCTAACATTGATACAGGCTTCGATAGATCCTGGCTAGTTATTAAATCAGAACAGACTATGTTAACGAGTAGAGAGACATTAGAATAAACACTAAAATAGTATGTTTTAATAGTCGACTACTTCTTCCCGTGTAAGAGAATTGACCAGAAAAATATTTAGGAATATCCTTGGAATACCCTTGGGTAATGAAAGGAAATATTGTATATTGTACATCATTTTGAAAATGAATACATATATTGTAACGTTCTTAAAATAATACTAGCTTTGGCGAGGATACAGGTCCTTATTTCAAAAATAGTCTGTTTTAACATTGATACAGGCTTCGATAGATCCTGGCTAGTTATTAAATCGGAACGGACTATATTAACGAGTCAATAATAACAAATTATTTATAAATAATATATATTCAAATTTCATGCCAGCTCTTCCAACTATCACTATTATTATTGGTAAGGAGTTAAATATATATAAACAGGATTTTTTTTTCTGAATTTTGCTGAGATTTCAAAATAAATTCCATTATAAAGGGAGTCCATAATGAAAATGATCCATGAACCACAAATAATATTGACAAATATTTGTAGTTGTATTTTACATATTATCTATATATAAGAAAGCAACTTACTGAAGAATTTTTCTAATATTTTTAAGTAAGCGCTAGAGTACCCCAAAGTGTAGGACCTCAGACTTACAGATCTTCTAGCAGCTTTTTACTTCTTCCCTATTCATATGGATTCATCCTTTCTTTCCAAATAAATAATTTTAAATTTTAGGAGGAAGAATTTTTATTTCATTCTAGTATGCATGTTTGTATGTGTACACCTCGAGATATTATTTTTACTATTATGATGGTTAAATTTTCATTGATCCATTTTATACAGAAATTTTTATTTATTTTTGATATTTTGGATGCAGTTGATTCTTTTAAAATGTCTTAAAATTTATAACTTTCCCAATCAAATATACATCATAATATCCCTTATTTTCTCTAATGAATCTCAATTTAACTTTTAAATAAAGAAATTTTCTTTGCACAATGAAAAACTGTTAACTGTTTGGTCAATGAAAATTTTAAGTCACACTCATATAAAATTATTTCAAATGGAATAAAAAAACCTGTTCCTTTGGCCAAATGGATTCGAACTTAAAGTGTATATACAATACTTAAACTTATTATTAATAAGTTTAGGAACTTCTAAATAAATTGGAACAACCACATAGATTCATACCTAGTTCTTATTTGAGAAAATAGACACAAAATTAAGGCTTGCTTTATAACAGCCCCACAATCAAAAAATAAAAACTACCTTAAGAAAATAATTGAAACAACTGAATTCATTCAAAGATGTAAAATAAATTAAAAGGGAACTCATTATACTGAAGGAACAGTATCATAAATAAATAATGCTTTAATCTAAGCTTGATTAGAAGAGTGATTTAAGGGTCTTATCAGAAAAACCATCAAGTGAGAGGCATAATTCTGAATTTTCCAGAAAAATAGGTTATAATTACTAAAGAAGATGATTCTATGCGAAAGTATCAATCCCTCCTACCACAGCACTGAGAAAGTTATAACATACCCATAAGTAAAAATTTGACTGTGGACTAGAGAATTATTACCTAAGTAAAAACAAAAAAAATTCATCATAAATGGTTTTGTTTTCACCTTTTTTTTTATCACTGATAAGTTCTAATACAAAATGTATTAAAAAAAATTACAAAGTTTAAAAAATAAATTATATACTCAATAATAAATAAAATATACGTATATGACAAATATTTTAAGAATAAATTGAAAGCTGAAACAAAGCCAATTTCGTTAATTTTTCTATGAACCTACAAGTAAATCCTTTAATTAAGTGTTAAAAATATATTTTTTTCTCAACGATTAAAAGAAAAAAATAATTTGGGAGATGGTCTACTTTGAGCAGAGAGTGGTGAATAACAGAGGGTTTGACACCCGTGGTTCTAGGCTCATTAGACTCATTAAACATGCAAATGTTAAAATCAGGAAGATAAAGTTGTGTTATTTTTTAATCCATAATTAAAAATGATTATGTTTAGAAAATTAATAAATTGTTTCAAAAAATAATAGTTTAGTAATCTGATAGAAACAAAACGAAATGGCCTTAACTAGAATTGTGGTGAAAACGATTTATAAAGTGCAATTAAGTCTGGCAAATTTTATACAAAAATATGTGTTATACATAGGAAATATAGATTCCTATATCTCCCTTACCATATTTTTTAAATTTAAACTTTAAATAATCAATGATGAAAGTATTAGATGGCTAAAATTTGACTTGCAAGAGTTTAAACTGATGGAAACATTTTTAATAATACATATGACAGGCATTTACAACTTAGAAGATAAATTTTGATTTACTAGAATATATGAAATCAAAATATGCACTCTATATATACTCCCCCTTCTCTAACACTCTAAGTATCATAAAACTAATAAATCAAGGAAAAAATATCCAAGATACAATGACTAAAGATGTAAAAGAGAAAAACCTCTTAATAAATACTAGAATCATAAAATCTTATGAACAAAGCATAACAATTTAAATTTATGATCAAAAGCATATCTGACCTGGTCAATACTTGGAGAACGACAACGATCAGAGTCTGTATCTGGAGGCTGAGTTCTTTTAGGTGATTTCGGAACTCTTTGATAGGGGTCAGCACCACCATATAAATCTGGTGATGCAACGTTGAGGAGGCATACCTTATGCACAATGTCGACAACAACAGCACCAGTATCAGTGCCATAGGCTAATCTGTATAACATAAAAGGCTAGTAAAGGAATGAGGAATAATTTCCAAATTGGTATATTTATAGTATAAAACTATGATTATTCAAAGAAAATAAAAACATTTTGCTAGGAAGAACACAAACAAATATTTATAAATAATAAATTAAAAATCCTTACAGTCCATATGATGAATTTATACTGAGACTTGTAATTGGAGCAGGAGACAGACAAACCAAAACAGCTTGAAAACCAGGAGGTTTCTTCTGTAATCCCGGCTTTACTTTCACCGGAGTACTCATGTCAGCACCGAATGGCTGGAAAATTGAATTTCAAATAAATAAATTTATGTAAATATATATAATTAGAAATATTCATATACACTTTTATTAAACTAAATATATAATTTAATTTAAAAGATAATAGTTAAAGCGTCCCAAGGATGGTTATAAAAAAAAAATATAAAACATAATATTTATTTATTCCACTTCCTTTTAATAAAAAAACATGGGAAACGGATAAAAAAAAATTGTATTTTATTTTTATTGGTGTTTAACACCTTTACAAAATCTGATTAATGCAGACAGGACAGGTTATTCCTACAGGCTACCAACCTATTCTAACCAGAGATTTATTACATGGGTCCGAGATAGCAGCAAACAATACTAACAATCTAAAATACAAAATAACCTAATAAATGAAGTTACAAACTTTTTTTTCTCTCACCTCCTTCTCCCTCAGAAAAAAGAGAAAAAAGTAGCAATAATCGATAAACATTTTTTATTTCTGAACCCTCTTAACCCTTCTTTTATAATGCTTATTTAATAAACATTAACCTAAAAAAGCGATGAAGTGAACTTGCTTCTACGGGTAAGAAAACGATGACTGACACCTAACTGCCTACGTATGCAAGGATTTTTGTTATATAGAGGAAATAACCTGGAAATGAATTATTTTATTAGGGACTTGAATAAGTTCTCGCTGTTTCCCAACAGATGGTGTTATCTAAGTCTTTTGGCATCGGGCAATACTATAGCCAACTTTGAATGGTGAAGCTCCACCATTAGACTCGAAATCACAGTAAATGTTATTCCGCCGAAGTGTAAACAACATACTTTTTCATAGCGTTAAACATGTAGAATTTCGTGCCAAAAAAAGAGTATTAGCGGGGAATTTTACTGCATTCCTTTTTTCAAAAAAAATCTGCATCTGAAGCACATAGAATTCTTGTGGAGACTTACGGCGACCATGCTCTGTCGGAAACAACATGCAGAGATTGGTTTAGACGCTTTAAAAATAATGATTTTAATATTGAAGAATTGGAAGCATTACTCGAAGAAGACCCAAGTCAGACGCAAAATGAACTTGCAGAATCATTAGGAGTTGATCACACAACAGTTTCCAAATGTTTAAAAGCATTAGGAATGATTCAAAAGCAAGGAAATTGGGTATCGTACGAATTAAAGCCGAGAAACGTCGAACGGCGTTTTTTCACATGTGAACAGCTGCTCCAACGGCAGAAAAGGAAAGGTTTTTTGCATCGTATCGTGACTGGCGATGAAAAGTGGATACACTACGATAACCCGAAGCGTAAAAAATCATGGGGTAAGCCCGACCATGCATCAACATCGACGGCAAAGCCGAATCTCAAGCTCATGCTCTGTATTTGATGGGATTAGCTGGGTGTAGTGTATTGTGAGCTCCTCAAACCCAACAAAACCATCATGGGAGATCTCTATCAACTACAATTAATGCGTTTGAGCCGAGCATTGAAGGAAAAACGGCCTCAATACGAGAAAAGACACGACAACGTAATTTTGCAGCATGACAACGCTCGGCCACATGTTGCAAAACCTACTTGGAAACACTCAAATGGGAAGTCCTACCCCACCTGCCGTATTCACCAGACATTGCTCCTTCCGATTACCACTTGTTCCAATCGATGACTCATGGCCTGGCTGAGCAGCACTTCCAATCTTATGAAGATGCCAAAAAATGGATTGATTCGTGGATAACTTCAAAAGATGAGTCATTCTTTCGACATGGTATTCGTATGCTGCCAGAAAGATGGGAAAAAGTAGTGGCTAGCGATGGACAATACTTTCAATGACATGTTCTTTACTAATTTTTTTAAATAAAGCATTTATTTTCACGAAAAACAGCGAGAACTTATTCAAATCCCTAATACATATCAACCATTTCAGAGAAAATTAAGTGTTGGAGGACTACAACATCTTTAAAAGAAACCAAATCCCAAGAGGAAATGAAAGTAAGGTCAAATAAATTCTTGTAAATTTCTGTTGTAAAATTACTCAGTTTGTATTACAAATGAAATTTTAATAAAAATTATCCCAATGAATTTGGATCAATCCTTTTTATTCTGTCAATTTTCTAATTTTTGTTTTATCAGTAAAAATTTAATGGAAATATTTGAAAAAAAAAAAAAAAACAAGAATTAGAAATTACAAGACTACATTAGGTTCTTTATGGGCATGAAGCATGACTGTTTGCGTAATGAATAAAAAAGAATGACCACTTAAAAGTCTTCCAAAATAAATTATGGCATAGAATAATAATCTATATATATAAAAAATCAGCCTGCGTATGTTTGTGATTGAAAAATTTGAAAAGTAGTCATTCGATTTTTATGCGGTTTTCATTATCATTTAGAGAATTTCTTCAAGAAGGTTTATACGCATTATTATATGCAATTTTTCGAAATGGTTCCTTCAAGGGGAGAAATGAGGAAAATTATAAAAAAAAATAAGAAATTTTGTAATCATTGTCAAGACAACTTTATACATGTGGAAACAAGTTCACTACAAAAACATTTTAACAAGATTGAAATTATTGTGTGAAAGTGTCATTTATTAATAAAATTGGAGATTAAGGGAAAAAAAAGGTGTAAAAATGTGAAGCTTTATTGCCAGTTTGACAAATTTATTATCATTTTGATCATGTTCCTAGAAAATGTCTAAATGAAATAAGATGAATCCTAAACAATGCAGTCTAATACGAAGAAAATTTTTAAACATTTTGGCCTCGGAATATTTACAGTCAAAATTTTTGTTGGTAACCGGTTGTTTTGTTGAAAATTCTGGAAGCCCCCTCCCCTCCCCTAAGATTTCTAATAATTGAAGCATATGTAAAATAGTCTAAGTGCCTTTCGAAAATATTTTCAGAATTCAATTTGAAAAATATTAAAGAAATATAACTTAATTAAAAAAAAAAAAATTCTTCCTGATAACATATGGTCGTATAAGTAATAAAATAATATTTATAATAGTACTAGTTTTACAATAAAAAATGATTTTTTTTGTAACAAACAACTTTTTTCTTTCTTCCCTTTCAATTCACATAGCCACGGCAACGCAAAAGGGTATTGAATTGAATGATGCATTTCCTTGGTGAATCTATGTCCGCTATAACACTTTTATTTTTTTCCAATTAATTTCATATAGCTATAAGTATGATGGAATGTGCAACATGTAATTAATGCGTTAAAAATAAAATAAAAATTGTATAAAAAAATAAAAAGTTAAACTTAAATCTTTTCTTTTTTTAAAAGTTAATCATGAACGATGATTAGGAATGATAAGAACAATAGCTGTGTCTTCTGTTACTCACATTATCTTTTAAAAGCTAAACGTTGAAAAAAAAAACTTGAGATTTGGGAGGGCATTTAAGAATTTTCTATCAAGTCAATATATCCACTTCTGGAAAATTAGTATAAAAAATTATTATGGTGGCATCTCATGGAGGTAGGGCAAATTTTTGTTGAAAATATTGATTTGTAACACTTATTTGACAGGGGAAAATTTAAGATTTGGAATAAACTGAACAATTTTCAGGCTTAGACTATTAATTCATAAAAAAAAAAAATCTTTGTTTTTGAGAAGTGAATACATTAACTTTACATAGAAAACTCAAATTTTTTCATAGGAAATGCCGTGCAGCTACAGCTAGTAATAATATAAATAATAAAAGCTCGAAGAATGATAAGAATGAAGAATTTAGAAGACACCAGAATAGTGATTGATGCAAATAGACACATAAAGTTGTTGGTCTCAATAATCAACTAAGCCTAAAAAGGTAATCAGTGCTGAACTACTAGTAAATGTATGAGAGATAGACCAAAGCATGAAGAGAGAACAGTGTTGTCTCATCTAATGGATTTAGCTTTTGGCACATATCAGTTGGATGAGCTATGTAAGTAATGATTGTTGGTGCTGAAACTGAATGTTTAAATTTGAAATTTATAAGTAAAAAAGAAAACTAATTAATCATGTTATGCATTGGCTGAACAAAATATCAATTTGCTTGAATATAATATTTCAACCCGACTTTAACTTGATAACTGATAAATTTATTGTTTGAGCAGGCTGAGCTGAATTGACCATAAATAAACCACCTCTATAAAGAGGGTTCAACTGATAGATAGTGGTATTAAACAATAAATAAATCAAACAATAAGTGGACTGCATATTTATGAATTAGTAGCGGAAAGATGGAATCTGATTAAAAGAATGAATTAACAAAACTATCATCTTTATTGCACATCTTCATGAATAAACTAAAATAAAAGAAAAAGGCCTTTGCTCGCATAGCTAAAAGTTAGTTATATATACATAGAATAAAAGGAAAGGAAAATAAATAAGAATACTGAGCTCTAGATATGGTAAACAAATGACTCTACCTGCATAATTTAATATTAAATATGTACAGAAAGGTAATAGACAAAAAAGAATAAGTAATAAGAATGAGAATTGTTGAAATAGCCTTTTGGAATGTGAAGAACCATTTCATGACTGGAACAGTTTCAATGTAAGATGTTGACCAGCCTCCAAACATTGGCTATGAGTCAGATATGAAGTTCTGTTCTGGTACAGACAATATGAAGATACAGCATCTCCCGAGCATATACAATATGATGACAAGCCATGTGCTCTACAACTCGACGATTGGTTGAGAGAAACAGGGAAGGGAGGTGACATTAAGCTTCCACCACGGGCCATAAAGATAACGAAGTTTCGCATTCCAATGAGAATATATAATTTCCATCAGATAGATTTTATATCACCTATTACAATTGATAAAATAGTAACTTTAATCTACTGAGCCCAAAAAAAAACAAGGCTTTTAAAGTCTTACATCTTAAACTGATAAAAACATTAACAAAACCTAAATTAATATACCTTGCTTTCAGATGACTCCATTTTGCTAAGGGTACCTCTTCCAGTAAATTCTAAGTCTGGAGAACATTCAGATTCATCAAATCCTTCATAGACAATGGGAATTTCCAGAGCCTGGTAGTAAAGTAAAACAAAAAAAATTATACATACATATAACATAACAAATGTGTTTAGGTTATAGTTTCATCAATGTATATTAACATAAAATAAATTATTTGGGGTTAATTATACTAAACAATTAAACAATTAAATAAACAATAAACAATTAAGAAATACCAGGTATTTAGACATATTTCAAGTATTATTCCACTCACTTGATCAGATAATTCAAAAGAAGTAAAGACCAGGCAGATATTGATATAGATATCCTGCCATCTTCTCCCACTTTATATTCATTGAAATATTGTCATGACAACTATAATATATTGAATGCGAAAAAACACATTTTTTCATTTTCATCATTACTAGAATAGCTAGAGGGCCGATACATGGGAAATCTAAATGTTGAAAGTTTGATTCACTCAGAAAGGCCAATTTGTAAATAGTTTGAACTTCGATAATAACGAATATAAAAAATGAGTTTTCACATTCAATACTTTACAGTTGTTATGATGGAAATCTGATACTGGCAACTGAGTTCTCTCCTTAGCCAAGGCACACACCCAAATGAAATGGCATGCCATCCTGGCAGTAATACGGGAGTGATATAATACTCAATAAAGTAACTTAATGGACATCAAATTGATTTATTTAAAGAAAATGCAAATTCCTGAAAATGTTTTTGGATGAATCCTTTTTATTCTTTCAATTTTTTAAATTTTTGTTTTATCAGTAAAAATTTAATGAAAATATTTGAAAAAAAGGAACAAATAAATATACATAAATTGATGGGAGAAGTTGATCGGAGGTGCGGTCAAAGAAATAAACTTAATAAGTGTGGTCTTATATATTTGTGCCTACGTTTCGGCCTAAATTTTAGGCCATCTTCAGGGCAGCGAGGCGTGTGGTCTAGCGCCAACTGCTTCAGTCAGTTGGCGCTAGACCACACGCCTAGACCACACTTATTAAGTCTATTTCTTTGACCGCACCCCCGATCAACTTCTCCCTTTAAATATAAATATACGGTCAACAATAACTCCCTCCTACATAAATTGATATAGATTCATGGCTTTAACTACTTATTCTATTATGAACTTGTAACTTTTGACTATTTTGAGTGCAGATGTAAGTGTACTGCAATTGTACTGTAAATGCAAGTATAAAATAGTTAAAACAAATTTCAAGAATTGTAATGTAAGACCTGGCAAAACTTTAATTCACAAATCAACAGTTTGCAGATTGCTCTTCAAGAAATTCAAATGCTGTTAAGGCGTTTAAACCTGGCTGTTCCTCTCTATTTAGATTTCATTACTGGAATCTGACTTTTACCAGCCATTCTATTCTGTCATTTCTATTACAATCAGATGCTGGAATAGTTTGTATATCCATTGTTTAGTTTAATATTTGATAACATGGTGGTTTAATATTGATGAACAACCAATTTTGCAATTACATCAAACATTATGTCCCAATGCATATCAGAATGCTATATAAGAATATTATCTAATCCCCCAAATAATTTTCACGAGTCAAAATATGCCAATAAATTACAGCTATAGATTTTCATTTGCTCGTGAGACAAGGAAACTCCCAAAGGAGTGCATAGTGCTTCTCAGTAGAAACCAGAAGAAGGTATTTCACTACAACCAGTACTCTGTATAAAATGCAGATTAGTTGGCTTTGATTTTGTTTAGATCACTAGTATTCGTTTATATTTCTATCAAAACATTTTTTTAATTTATATTTAGAATCATTTTTGAGAAGCTTTCTATCAAAAGTGGATATCTCCATTTCCATTTTTGTTAGCAAAGTTATGATGAAAAATAATTTTTCCACCATTCTGAGCTTCATCTTTACTTAAAAAAACAAACTTCCCATTCACTTTTCTATGGAGTAAAAGCAGGTTTTAAAGAAGGAGAACTAGCATTAAGTAGTTTTGGGATACCTATCAGAATTCATTGAATTTGTTTTGGTCGGAAGTAGAGAGGTGTCTACTTTTTACAGAAAGCTTTTCATTAAATTAATTAAAAATAAGTGATTCCTACTGAAACAGAGAACTGAGATAAATGAGTTTATAAAAAAACAAACATATATTTGAAAAAAGAAGAAAGAAAAATTTCCAATAATTTACAAATACAAAAACATTATACCCTAAGATTAAAAAAAATAAATTATCACTCTGTAGTCTATAGAATCTTGAATCAAAATTTAACTTTTATTAAAGAACACACGTATTTTCAGCCCTATTGTCAAGAACAGAATACTCATGGTATTTTGATCACTTGTTATATCATAAAAATTGGTTCAAAGATACAAAGATTCACATCACACCCAGGCCGTGTTTACATCACATATTTAGATTTATGCAAATTCCCGCCCATTAATGGCACGCCAAAGGTTGAGGCCTTACTGTATTCCCAGGTCAAGGATTCAAAGTTGCGGGACAATACATGCTTTAGTTCTGGTGTCAACTGATTAGATGTCATTCGAGTTCCATTCCAGATGACCTCGAGTGCAGCGTTAACACAGCAATGTGTGCTCAGATGTAAGTTCATTTTTTCATTATTTTTTTACTCAGTATAGATTTTGAGTCTGAAATCATTTCTTTCCTTTCTTTTCAAATAATCAACAATAATAATAATAAAACGCTTCCAAAAAAAATATTTTTTACATTAGTAATGATGTAACGTATATGATTGTGAATCTAAAGTTATAACACTCCTTTTTACTATTTATTTTTAGGCCAATGAAAATATAAAACCGGAATCAAGTGCACTAAATGCAAACAAAATGTTTGCAAGAAGCACAGCATGCAGATAGTTATATGTGAAAAATACCTTCAAGAAGAATAATTTTTTTATTAATTATTTCCATTGTTCATTTGTTATCTTACATTCGTTCAATATTATGTTTGGTTATATGAGTGTTTATATAGTGATGTATTAAATTTTCTTTCTTTTAAATTGACTGTTTCCTACATTGTTTCTCAACCTACCTTTTTATAAAAATTATGTTTACAAATTAATCCGAATTCCATATGTTCTCGCTACTTGTTTAGCAAAAAAATATTTAACAATAAATCAATCGAACAATATTTAAAATAAGCAATGAAAATATTTTTTTATAGTGAATTTATACAGCATTTCCACGTCAATTGTAATCTTTTACAAATTAATTGTCACCTTTTCCAATTCAACTGTAACTTTTTCCATTTAAATTGTAACTTTTTCCATTTCAATTGCAAACCAACCCAACATGAATTAATGCTATTATATTTATTTTATTATTAAAAAATTATTATTTTAATTACAATAATGACTTTTGAAATAATTTTAGCATATTCATCCAACATATCTTTCGTTTATTACATAATTGATATTAAGTGCTTCAAATTTTTTAGAAAGAAAAATTGTTTATATATTTTTTATTGATTATTTTTTTTAGACGAGAGGGGGAAGGGTTTTAACGATTTGATGATCGCTCATTAGATTTTCTCCGAAGATGTTAATGTCGAATTCACTATCCAAATTTTGTTCAGCCAAGAGTACTTCCACTTAATTATACGTTTTAGAAATTCTTCGGTATAGGTATCATTTATTAGGTTTTCAAGGCACTAAAGATTTCCGAATTTACTAACGGATTTTCGATCGCACGAGTGCTTTTTCGATTTTCCATTGCTGTTGAAGTTTTCTATAATACAGGGATCATTTATTAGATTTTCGAGGGTTCTGATTCTATTTTTTTAATTTGATTTTCGATCGCACATGCTCATTTCGCTGTGCCGTTATTGTTAAAGTTTTCTATTATGCAGAAATCGTTTATTAGGTTTTCGATGGTTCTGATTTTATTTTTTAAATTGAATTATTGATCGCGCATGCTCATTTTGCTTTTCCGTTACTATTGACATTTCTTTGGAACAGATATTGTTTATTTAGTTTCCCATCACTTTATTTTCAAATGTAATATTGGATATTTTATCTAACATATAAATAATAACCATTCCAATTGATTGATTGATTTTTTTTTATAAAATTATTTCTTATAGAATGATATACTCAAAAAAATGGCAAATATAATTGTAATTAGAAATGAGCATGCTCGATAAAAACTAAATTTAAAAAAATGCAATCACAACCCTTGAAAACCTAATAAACAATCCCTATATCATAGAAAACTTCAACAGTAACGGAAGAGCGAAATGCGAATGTGCGAACGGAAATCCAAAAGTAAATTCGGAAATGAAAATCTGGTAAACGTTACCAATACCGAAGAATTTTGAAAACTAATAATTAAGTAGAAATGTTTGAGGCCGAAAAAAATGTTGGTAGTAAATTTGAAGTTAACAACTTCGAAAACCTAATGAATAATCACCAAATGAATAATAATTAATCAATGAAATCGATCCTCCTCCCCCTTCAAATGTATAAAAAATAATAAATATTTAAAAATAAATTAACAATTTTTTTTTTCAAAAATTTTAACTCTTGAAAATAACACTTAATATCAAATATCTAATAAACAAAAAAAATGTCAGAAGAACATGCCAAAATTATTTTAACTAAAATAATTATTTTTTAATAATAATATAAATAAAATGGAATTCTTGTCCGGTTGGGTTACAATTGAAATGGAAAAGGTGACAATTGTTTTGGAAAAGGTTACAATTGAAATGTAAAAAGTCATAATTGAAATGGAAAAGGTGACAATTGTTTTGGAAAAGGTTACAATTGAAATGTAAAAAGTTATAATTGAAATAGAAAAGGTGACAACTGATTTGGAAAAGGTTACAATTGACTTGCAAAATGCTATAACAGTGTGGTATAAAAATCGTAGGGTGTGGTTTCCTGTGAATTCGTAAAAGGTGTGGTCACGAGGGTTAAACTTTTATTTCTGTTCTGGTTCAGCATACATCTGCTTTTTGAAATAATAAGTTGATTTGTGGTTAATAGTTCAAATCTATATTAATTTTACTAAGTATTTATCTGGTCCCCAAAAAATATTTCATTATTTAAGATTTTAAGTTTGATTATATTCTACTGGCCATTT
Organism: Rhaphigaster nebulosa; assembly: GCA_948150685.1. Classification (NCBI taxonomy): domain Eukaryota; kingdom Metazoa; phylum Arthropoda; class Insecta; order Hemiptera; family Pentatomidae; genus Rhaphigaster; species Rhaphigaster nebulosa. The sequence continues at coordinate 57,415,790 of OX411310.1, read as the reverse complement.
CAATGATGTTGTTAAATTGTTTTTTAAAACATACAAGTCAACTTAAAAAATTAGTTCATTTTTTTTTGTTTTTTTAGACCTTAATATAATTATTTTTCTTTTTTGCCTTAAGAATTAAAAAAATAAAAATTACATACCACAGTTTCTGATGTGGATTCTTGCTTTTTAAATTTAAATAGTATAACATAGCCCGATGCTCCACCTACAGCAAGTTTTCTGGATTCTGGGCATAATGAAAGAAGCTGTACTGCAAAGGGGTCATCTTCCGATCCGTCCTGAGAGCGTGAAGGAAGTCTTTCAAAGACTTTATTTGTTTTAAGTTTATACAGGATCTGAAGAGTCCCTGCAGAAGCATCCCAGAATTTTATACTTCCATCAGCATGTCTGTAATTTAAAATATTTTGTTTCATTTGTTAATGATAATTCACTATTATAAGATAACAATCATGATATCTGGCCAATCCTAAAAATAGTGACCTCATCGTCATTGAGTTCTTGAAGAATGAGCAAACTGATGACTTTATATGTTGTCTAATTTCGTAGGCAATTAAAAAAAGAAATAAAACAATAATAAAAAAAAAAAAATGAATACCTCTGATTGCAGGGTAAAAGGGAGGGTGAAATGATTAGTACAATAGCATAGGATAAATCTTGAATAAAAATAATAAAATAATAAACTTAAAAAAATAAATTATTGATTTTTTTATTCAAATATATTAGGAAGTCCAAATAATTAATAAAAGGAGGAGCAATTCTGACTTATTAAAATATAAAATTATTAAAATAAAATACATGTATATATATATATATATATATATATATATATATATATATATATATATATATATATATATATATATTAATAAAACATCCGTTGAATATAACAAGCCAATGAAAAAATAATTCAAAGCTTACAACAATTTACCTGCCATTCCAAGCAAGTCTACTAAAAAAAATCAAAAAAAAAAAAAAATCACTTGGTCCCCACAAGCATACATCGTTCCAAGAGTCTTTTAAGAAGTATAAACTTCTTTTAAAAATGCTACAATCTGTGTTCTGACTTGTTAAAAAAAATATTTGAAATAATTTTTATTAGCAATTAATAATAAGACCAGGATATAAACAAATTATTTTCTGGGAGTTTCTTGACAATAACAAAAATATATATCTGAATATAAAAACCATTGCTCTATGACAGACATGACAATAAGAAATGAAATGGCTTTAAATAAATAAATAATAAAAAAATGTTTTATAAATACACATAATTAATTAATCAATCACATCTGTCTGAAAGCTTTTCAAGAACGCATTAAAACAAACACACACTTACACTGATCCTGAGAAAGATTTTTAATGAATGAAAACTTGAAAGTTACAAGCTATAACAAATTAATGATTGAAACAGTCAATAACTTATAAATATAATAGCAATACAATTTCCAGAAGCAACATAAATAAATTTTAATAAAGCTAAAATTATGTTTGTGGTTTCAGATATCAGTCTAATATATGTTAATCACTATGAGTTAAACGAAAATAGGCTGTTTACCCAGTAATAATAATTTCACTGTAGCTGCAAGGAGGAACAGACCATTCACCCCCGACAAGAGGCCATTCTTTAGTGCTAAATCCAGATCGTTTCGAGGAACGGGATCCTACGGAGTAGAATGCTGGAATAAGGTCAGAGGGGCAGTCAGCAAGGTATGTACAGCAGGTCACAGGGCATTCATGAATATCCATAGGATAAGGACTTTCAAAACACGGAAATCCAAGGCTCAATAGATCAATCACTACTAGATCATTTTGAAGAACAACTACTATTGCATAAGGCTCAGGTATATCTGAAAAATAATAATAATATTTTAGAACATGTTTCCATTATGATTTACAAGTATAGATATAAATAAACAAAGAAGATATAAATCTGTGTGTTTATACGAATTTCTATTGTTCTTTTTTTATTTAGGCAAGTAATTTTTCTTCATACTTTTTTTTTATCTATTTGATAAGAACGATTTGCTAATTTTTGAAAAATCGCTATATAGAAGATTTTAGGCTCAAACAATTTACTTAAATAAACATATTAAATAACATTAACCAAAATTTTGAAAGCATTATTTCCTTTTACCTGCATGGCTGATATAATCTTAATTTGAACATGTTGTGAAAAAGCATTCACACTTCCATAGTAGATAACATGAATCATAAGAATAAATGTTTTTAATTTATCAACTACTAACTAGCCAACATAAAATATTACCATTGATATTTCACGTGTCTTTTATTTTTAGTTATTTATAAATTAAAATTTCAGATAAGCAAAAATCACAAAATTAAGTAAAGCTGTTACCACTTGGGTAAGGGCTTTCACAAAGCGTCATGAAGTCAATTACGTTATGCTCCATTTCTAATACTGTGGTAGCTTTTCCATGTATTATAGTAATTGTTGGTGATCTACCAGCTCTATCATGGGTTAAACCACCAGAAAAAATAACAAAAGTTTCCCTGTAAGAAGAAAATAGATGATAGAGACAATGAAAATTACAAAAATATAACTACATATACAGATAAATAAAATAAAAGAAATGCATTTCATATTTCTTACAAAAAACCATTGAAAGTAACAGAATGAAAATAGAAATGCAACAGGATAAAAAACTGAAGTTGCTCCACCTAAAGCTGTTTCAGGAGGATTCCGGTAGCAACAGAAGTAAAGTTCTGTTTTGTTTTTAGTTGGCATGGACGCTAAGTTCTATTTTGTTTTTTATTTTAGCCCTGACGATGGCCTAAAACTTAGGCCGAAACATTGGCACAAAATAAATAAGTCTTACTTATTAATGTGTTAAGGTAGACTTTCGCTAGTACTGCTCGAGGTTGTTCTAGCGGTTGTTGTTCTGGCAAAGTTTGCTGCCAGTTTATTACTACTTTGAATAGGTGGGGACATATTTCGCTGGCACTGCCCGGCAGTCTAGGTTATGACGTCATACCTACACTGCTGTGTCCCTGACCGTTCCAGAACGAGACATACTGCCTCAGACGCGACGGTTCCTGCTTGGCATTTGAAACAATGTCATTTAACAAAAAGGGATTTAGTGATTATGACGACGAACGTCTAGTATAGTGTAAATCAGTTTCAGGTTCTTTTTGACCACAAACATAAGGTATACAGAAATGTAATAGTAAAGAATAATGTGTGGAAAAACGTATTTTATTTTTATATTCACACATTATTATTATTATTATAGTATTAATAAACAATAAAGAAACCTCGACAGACGAACTCTGTTCATTGTCTAAAATACCTAACAAATATCTAGTTTTAAATAACATAACAATATATATGTTGTACATATATAGTTGCATATCTGTAACTAATTGTAAATAAACGTATTAATTTATTTATAATTTTTATGTATCTAAATAACATATAATTTTAAAAGTTTTGAGGACATAAAATATAGTAATAAAGATATAGTATGATTATAAATATAGGAGAGGTTATACCATTATAGGTTATGCAAGAGTGGGCCGCTGTGGTGGGCAGTTTCAGTGAAATATAGAAGCAGTAACAGTTAGCGGCTATGATTGGCAAGCTCTGCCAGTCGCAACCGCGGGCAGTACCAGCGAAAATCTACCTTTAGTCTTTGACCATAACTCTCCCCCTCCTCCTCCTTCCCCCGACCAACTTCTTCCTTAAGAAGTAAAGTTCTTTTGCAGAAGAACAGGTTTTTGTTGGCTATTGAAGATTTCATAATTTGAAATTATGAGATTAATCAGTCTGCTGATTTAATATAAATATCCCATGATATGTAAGTATAAAGTCCTAATATGAAGCCTGTGACTGTATCATTTGGATTACTTAATTAATTACTTTCAATCGCTGCAGCAGGCAGAAGTTACAAAGGCCTTGACTGAGTGTCGGAAGGTGCATTAAGAATGATACAGGGGAATTAAAAATGATTAAATGTGATTTGAATTTTTTTTTATTATCCACTTGTAATAAGAACTCAAATAGATAGTCTTATTTACTAATTTTTACTGTCCTTCATTTGAATAATGACAGTATCTATGCTAAGATGTACATGCCTTATTTGTTAATGTCAAATAATGGTCTGCATGTGATTATGTAGATTGGAAGTGTCCATGTAAGATCACAATCGAATTGGGTAACCCTGGCAAATGAAGATGGAATAAACACTAGGCAGTATGTAGCTACTCAGAAAATAATAGCTCAACCTAGGCAGGGTTGTATCAGGCTCGCTTAGATATACACAAGGTCTATTAAGCCAAAAAATAAATAAATAATTATGTAGAAAAACAGCCAAGAAACAAGTAACATAATTATAATAACTAACAATATTGAGTTAGAATAGTTTAAACAAATATTTGTAAAAGTTATTACAAATGAATAACATAAGTCGTACCCAGATTTGGAGGCTTTCCATTCTATTTTCTGAATAGGTTTACAGGATTCTGGTTTCCCATCTTTGTTAAGTTTTGCTAGAAAAAAATAAATAATAATAGATAAAAAATGGAAAAAACAGAGATTAATCTTTTTTTTTTCATAAACAAAAAATATCTCTTATGTGCCTATTGATCACCATTATAAACACTTGAGAAAAATAATCACAACTGAAATAATGAAACTAAAACATTCAATGATAAATTATTGTATAAAAAAAAGACAATGGTTAGTTAGTTATCTATGGTTACCATGAGGTTGAACAGCTGATACTTGTTTTCCTAGTTGCCTCATGTTCCAAGTGAGTAAAGCTCCATCAGTATGTGAGGACATAAACTGTTTTCCATCGTGGGACCATGCAACAGATTTGAGTGGCTCAGCACTCTGCCACCTTGCTTCCGCTGTTCGCAACCGGAGATCCCAAAGTACAATCTGTCCACTTTCGAAACCTATAAGAAGCTAAAAAATCAAAGAGTTATAAATTAGAAAGTAAAAATTAATTAGCTTAAATTTAAATAGAAGTTCTTTGATAAAAATGTCAAAGCAATGTCTGATAAAAATGTAAAGCAATGTCTTCGATAGTATAATTAAAGTCGTATCAATTTTCAGCCTATCACTTTACATGGTAGTAGAAGGTGGATAGTAAATGAAAAATTTCATTTTGAGAGCTATTATAAATAGTAGAATTATGATAAAGAAAGGCTTTTTACTAAATTAGAGAAGTATAGATAGAACTTAGTTCCTAAAAGATAAAGAAAAATATTCAATTTCTTTTGATTACTAACAGCCACACTAGGGTAGAAACTCAGAAACAGTAAGAGAAAATTATGAGATCTCATTCACTCAGGTTTCAAAAATTGAAACCTATAAAAAGCTAAAAATCAAAGAGTTATAAATTACAAAAATAAATAATTAAATAAACGAAAATTCTGAAGCAAGTTACCGCAAAGGAAAAAAATTTACCTTGCTGGAATCTAAAGGATTATCACTCAGATGAACTACAGGACCTGGATGAGTTTTTCTTGACCTGAAAAAATAATTATGAACAAAATAAAATTTTGGAAAAGTAAAGAAACAATTATTAATAGAATGTTTTAACCTGAGATTTCATGTTTACATTTAAAATATTTAAGCAACATGAATTATAATAATTTAGGTTTAAAAAAGAAAGAAACTGAAAAAGCGATATATCAATGGCTGCAAATAATAATCTTGTATCTAGACTGAGGCTAATGGAGCAGGGAACTCTCAACGATACAAGGTTTTTAATGATAAAACAGTTACACGGGTGAAGAGAAGGTTGTGAATTCACATGATAAAGGGCATAAAAATAAATTTTTGCCGAGTTCCAAACAACAGAGTGGTGAGATTCAAGGTTTTCTTTCTGGAAATGTAATAAACTTTTACCATCATACGAAGTTACTAGGATATTAGATGATGGCAACAATATTCCGTGTTAAACATAAATAAATTTATATACTCGTATCTAGTAAAATGAGTAATACAATGCTGACCGACATTTGACAATCATTTCAATCAAACTCACCAGGTGGAATGGAATGTTATAACTCAAAACAGCAATATTGAGCATGGAATATCAAGCGGATTTTTTTGTGATGTGATGAATAGTATACAATTTCATTGTACAGAGTTAAGTGAACGATGGGGTGGTATGATAGAACATTGGAGTAGTGAGAAAGATTTTGGTATAAACAGCAATTTATTTACATGATGTCATTTTCTTTCTCTTCCTTCCTGTGCCATTTCTCGCGTGGAGGGGCCTCGATCCAACGCTACCAGGCCTCAGGGTCTTTGCTGAGCTGGTTCAATTGTTGGAGTGTTTTATTTTTTTTCCCTCCAATCCTCTGAATATACAGCTCTTGGCCGTCCGCATGGTATCTTACCAGTGGGCCGATCATTTTTCTGGGTTCCTGGTACTTACTCATTGGACAAACGTGGCCAAACCATTTTATCATTTCTCAAGGGTGGTTTTTAATGAAGGAATTTTAATTAGGGATTTATAAATTATTTTCCACTTCTATAAATTTGTTTTATTGAAAACTAGTAAAACATATATGAAGCACTTGAAATAATAAAATCCTTCAAATCCAATCCAGATTTTTGCTTAAATGACCAAATAAATATCTCCAATAGTCCAATCTTAAATTTATTACCATCTATAACAGAAAAACCAATTACTCACCGGCATTACTGGAAAAACCCCGACTCTTAAACTGTTTACCTATAAACATCCCATCTACCTTTCGTTCATTGTTAGTTCAATGCGAGAAGAAACCAGTGAAAACTTTTCTGTTTGATATAATCCATTTAAATCTTGGTGAGTACACCAACATGTATTTGATTTCTTGCCTTAATTAAATTCATAATTCACAAATGTTTTATAATACTGATTTATATTACATCTCATTTAATATGTATAATAATACCAAAATATATTTTGAATGTTTTTAGAACTGAGGATGAATGTATAACATTCGAAACTAGTTTTCAATAAAACAAATTTATAGAAGTGGCAAATAATTTATCAATCCCTAATTAGATCCTTCTATACCATCATGCGGATGTCAACTGAAGGAAGTTTAAGCTCCTCCTTAATCCTTTTGTTTATTACATATTCTCTTCTCGATTTTCCTGCATTACTACTTCATTTCAGCACCAGTAATCCGGCTTATCTGCATGTCAAGCTTAGCCCAGCTCTCGCTCCTGGAAGTACACTGAGTTGTAAATATGGAGCTTGGTCTCCTATCCCACATCCTGATGGCCAACAATGCTCAATTAATGCCATTCAAATCTATAACTGGGTAAAATTTATTCCAAGTAATATTTGATAAGCAAACCAATAATAAAAAAAGAAAGAGAGAGAAGCCAGTATTATCATGGATGGAACAGAGTGGAGTAATAATTCATAGCCCTTTAATCTCTCCTCTTAAAATGATCATCGTTAATTTAAGTTATTATCATCTTTTGCTATTATCATGGTATAAGAACGTACCAAACTGTAAATAATTATCAATATCAAAGTTTAAAAACAAGTGAAAATTACAATTGTAATATTCTTTTACAGAGAATTAGTAATATTAATTTTTAAAAATTATCTAATTTTTTAGTCGTCTGAAATATAAATATTAATACCAGCATTGATAATTTTTCAGACTAGGAAATAGTAACAAAATAATCTTTTCTAATGGAAAGAATTGAAAAAAAATAAATAAACTTACACCTCAATTGCTTTGTTCCAGTTAATAATATAGCCAGAAAGCTGAAATGATTCAATATTGACGACATGAACGTTTCCTCTCTCTGAACCAACATATAACCATTTGCTTTGTAAAGGAAGATGAATGTAAGTCAACCTACAAAAAGTTGAAATGTGTTAAAATTAAGTTACATCAAAATATAATCTCAAAAATTTTAATTAAAATAATACATTTTGTAAAAAAAAAAATAAAGCAGAATAGACAATACAAAAAAAAAATAAAAATAAAAAATCAACAAGATGATTAAAATCTTATGACTTTTCTTAAAGATGATTAAAATCTGATGACTTTTCTTAAACTTATGATCTTTTGATTTAAAAAAAACTCTAAAAGTTACGAAATAAAAGCGAACTCAATCGTAAAATATAAATTGTATTACAAAATTACTTTAATAGAAATGGCCAATTTAAATTCTAAATTAAAAAAGAGAAACAAACACAAGAGACAAGTACTTGCCTCTCCCTTTGGAACTGAAGGCTGTGCACTAGATCTGGTTTCTTCTGCCTGAAACTCCACAGGTGAACACTGTCGTCAGCGGTTGCTGTTACTAGGGCCCCTTCGTTGACTAAGAATACTATCTGGATCACAGCTGTCTCATTTTCATGCCAAACATGGCAGTCCACACCGGCCCGGCCCAATCTGTAGGCTAGCGTTAAGGAAAATAATGAAATAAAAAATATTTTGCAACAAATTTCATTGGAACTGAAATACTCATTTAAATCACAAAAAATAAAAACAAGAAAATCTATTGAATTAAGCCAAGAAAGCTTTGAGACTAAAGATCAAAGTTAAAACATTACAAAAATAGAACAGTAAATAAGAAATGCCAATAGAAAAAATAAATAATAAAAAATGACCAAGTCACTAATTTTTGAAAATTAAATTGATTTCATTAAGGTATTAAGATATAACTAAAAATATTTAATTAGTTCAAGTTTTAAAAAAATCGCTAACTCTATGGGAAACAGTATTTGGGAAAAAAAAAGTATTACTACTCCAAGATTTCCGAAAAAAATCTTGTGAAATGATAAATCAATTACCAAAATACTGTAATAATAGATTAAGCATCATAAAGACATTAAGTAGTTATAAAAACTGAATCATTAAAAACTTTCTTTAAGAGGAAGGAAACTGATTAGGAACTCCTGAGTTTAAGAACTTTTATTTTGATTGGTATTGAGAAATGAGGTAATTTTTTATGCAAAATTCTGGACAAATTACATCCAACAATTTCTAGAACAGGAGGGGTGGCTTGACTTAATTTTTTTTGGCTAAAATATTTGCACAATATAAAAAAACAACCCATAGGCAACCTGTAAGATTATGGGACATTTTTATTTCTGATAGCAAATAGATATTCACAATCAGTAATTGATTGGGAAGTCAAAGTATTGGTTAGATGGTATGTGTTAATATTCAAATGAGTCGCTAGTCAAGATGAAATGCTATGTATAGTTTTGTGACATATAGGCATGTTACTAAATGATACAAGACAGCAGAACGCTGCAAGTCTTAGGAGATTCTGAAAATCATCTTAACAATTCTCCTAAGAAGTGTTAAGATGATTTTCAGCGATTCATCTGAATCCTTCAATTCTGATATTATTCTTCAAAGGCTGAAATGAGCAGCTAGTAGCATCACTTGGCTTGAAGAATTCTATGAGGAAATATGCCAAACATGCAGAAATAAGGTGGACTGAATAATGTCACTCAGGTAAGAATGGTGGAAAGGACCTAAAATTACTTGATCCAACATTACAAAAATAGAACAGTAAATAAAAAATGCCAATGGAAAAAATAAATAATAACTTGATAATACACTTATTAATTAATGAAACAATAATTTGTTAAGCAATGTATTCAATGAACATATGTTCAGAAACAAATTACTCAGGTGGAATCATAATACAATAGAGCCTATACAGGTTAGAGCAGGAGTTCTCAGTTGAACTATTGGCCCCGGGAGACTGAATCAGGAACCCAACTCAGCATGAAGATGAACTAAGTGGTTTATGTTGTACCAGTTTCTGGTCAGATATGATAATGTCTGGATTGACATTGTAAACTTCCAAACTGTGGTATGTATCTCTCCCAGAACAAAAGAAGCATTGTGCACAGTTCCCAGAAAGACAAATGGATAAATAAAGGCACTAGAGATAATCAATATAACTTCAATTAATCTTTATTTAATAAATAAATCAATTACTAAACAAAAAATTAGTTGTCTGATAAATGCTCATTCGTGTATCCTTAAAAAACTTATAAATTTGGCCTGCTGTAGAAATTTTGAGTCTCTAAATAAATGAAAATAAATCTGGTAATCAACATTTCTGAAAGATATAAGATTTACAGAATCAATTTCCGCGATATTTGCAGGTACACTTTAGTTTTATAACGGTCAACCGTAATTGTTTCCTCAGAACCTTAATTTCGTTTTTTAAAACAGAAGCTCTAGTTCTTCATTACAGTAACTATTCAGTTATTCTCAAGAGACTGGGCAGAACCTCTCACAAAACCTCCTTTCTCCTAGTTAATATAATATTTAATAGTTAATAGTTAATACAGATAACCTCGAAATAGTAAATATATTCAAAACAATAAAAATCCTAATATCATACTAATTTTTTTTATATATACGAGCATATATATATATATATATATATATATATATATATATATATATATATATATATATATATATATATATATATATATATATACACTCTACTTAGATACCTTCCCAATCTCCACTGAGCCCCATCAAACCCAAATGTTCAAGATCGGACCAAACACAACCCTCCCATCCACGTTTCGGCCGATCATTGGTCATTGTTCTGTAGCTGTGAAAAAAAAAAAAAAGTTTTGAAACGATTTTTATGACCAAATCTTGAAAATTAGATATAAAAATTTAATTTATGCAATTTTTAAACAATGAACTATACCAAACATAGTATCCCAAAAAGATTTGACAGATTTTCCATGCTGAAGCTGGCCTTAAGAAAATAATGGAGTTGAGAGTTCGAGAAAGGAAATTTTGATACGAAATTTTCACGTCTAAAACGCTTAATTTTAAATAACTCGGTTGGGAGTAGACCGAAAATTGTTCATACCCGATTTAAACAAACTGAAAAAATCGGTTAAAATAAATTTTAATTTACATATTATCTCCGAGGTATACGAGGTATAAATATATATTATAGATATATCTATATATATCTATAATATATAGATAGACATTTAAAATTTGCAAGTCATTTTCGGAAAAAGTTGGCAGCTGTGAGAACAAAAACATATAAATTGGCTCACCTCCTTACCTCACAACACTTAAGCCTACGACTTAAGTTATTAATTTATATCTGTATCATTTGACCAGCTCTGTTGTACGGTGCTCCAATGTTCGAACATATAACCCCTCATACAGCGAAAGTGCTACAACACTTTCAGAACGGGGTAATTAGAAGAATATGCAAGTATACTTCCCTTTGGAGACAAAAAGCTGCTACCGTTCATAGCACTCTACAAATACCGACAGTGAAGCAATTCCTAACGCGACGCCATGTCAAGTTTTTCGATTCGTTAACTCATGTCGGCAATCCGCTATTTGATAGCATTGTACCTCCACCAGCTCCGAAACGATGGCAAGATGCTGTAGCATCTACTAGATAAAATTAATTAAGTTAGAATTAAGGCGTAATTATAAGTTACTTTTGCAAACAGAAGTGAGCCCCGTCACAGGTATGATGAAATTTTTATTTAATAGCAAAAATATTTAGGCATATCAATCCTACCTTAAAATGTATCCAAGATACAGAAGAAGGATCAAAGACCAGAAATTAGCTATTAGCGAAAAATTGATCAAGAGAAAGAAAAAATGGGGATAGGAAAAAAAAAATATATTATCTCCATGATACAAGATGTAGTCTGTGGGCCAATCCCCTCTTATTATTAGTCATTATTTCGGCGTTTTTAACGAATATTTTTAAACCGGCTTATTCCGCTATTTCTTTTAGTTCCTTAATCTGATTAACCGCTTCTTCACTTTCCGCCATAAGCGCTGGATCATGCACGAAAGCTATGCACCTGATTTTTACTCCCTCTTTTTTTCCTCCCTATCCTTGCACCAGACTTATTGGATTCCCATAATGCTCTCATAATTTTGACCAATACTATATTCAATAAAATAGGTAAAAGTCGGTCTCCTTGTCTTACCCTGCTTTAATTTCGAAAGGTCCACTAATTTTCCCACTGAATTTAATTTTCGAATATGTTCCAGTTAAAGTTATTTTAATTAAATTTATAGTTTTCTGATCTACTCCATATTCACTTAGTATCCGAACAAGTGTTTCTCTATCCACCGAATCGTAGGCTTTCTGGAAATCCACGAAGAGGACATCAATTTTCTTCGATCTAATCATGTAGTACTTCAAGATTAATTTTAGACTTAGTATTTGTTCCGGACACGATCTCCCTTTTCTAAATCTCCCATGGTATTCCCATATCTGATGATAGATTTGCGGTTTTAAACTATTTAACAGAGCTTTCGACAAAATTTTGTACGTCACCGGCAATAACGAAACCCCCATATAGTTATTTGTATCCGTTTTCGACCCTTTTTTTAAGTTTATATATATACTTTTCTTTAGATTCTTTATTCTGTTCTGAGTACTTATAAGACGAGAACTCTCATAAACAAAAATACAATTAATCCAGGCTCATTTTTCCACCACATCCTATTTAAACATAAATATAGCAAACTAGAGCGATGCCCGAAATTGGGTACTCATTTTAGGAGAAGGTTTGAATGTGAATGTGTAGGGCATTCTAAATAATGTAAGCCTTGCCTGTCATTCCAAAGCCGTTACCTTCAAAAATGGTTTTTTATTCAAGGAAAAACATAAAATTTTCATTCATTCTTCATTCCGTGCTAAATATCTTGAGAACTACCAACCACGCGAAAAATGTTATAACCTTTTTTTAAAGGAAATTAAATTTGCTAAAATTTGAGCCCTAATAGAACTCTTTATATTAATTAGTTCTCGAAATAACGTCATTCAAAAAAATGCATTAAAAAAACAACCGAAAAATCACAATTTTGTTAATTTATTTTGACAAATATCATAGAAACAGTGACAAATATCATAGAAACAGTTCTTCCTACGAAGTTAATCATTATAAAGCTACTTCATGGTGCATTTAAGTAGCTCTAATTTGAGTGGTAATAGACTTTTTTATCTCTAATAGTTCCCGAGATAAAGTCTTGCAAAAAATATTTTATTTTTTCCGAGAAAGAACAAATCACCGTTTTGTAAGTTTATTTTGCTGAATATTATGAAAACTGTTCTTCCTACGAAGATAATCAATATAAACTACTTTATGGTGCATTGAACTAGCGCCAATTTTAATGGTAATTGACATCAGTATGTCAAATAGTTCTTGAGATAAAGTTTTGCAATAAAAAAAAAAAAAAAAAATTTACACGATTTTGACTTAAAAGAGGAGTGCACGATGAGTCCGCCGCCGATTTTGATCAACATTTTTTGGGAAACACAACAAAAAAGTTACCCATATATTTCCGTTCTGTCCAATGGGCCTTAGGAGCTGAGAAAAAAAAATAAAACACGCTGAAACTGCTCTATTTTATATCTTGTGTTTGAAGAATGATATCGACATGATTTTTTCAGCTTAATATTTATTTTCTAGAGTATATTAAAGAAACAATATTAACATTAAAAAATAATTAAATTTTTTTGTCAAATAAATTTAAACTAAGTAAGTAAACTAGCCTCACAGATTTTTTAAACCAAAAATGATTGCAGATTTGGATTCAGCACATCAAAAACCTTAATGTTGAAAAAATCATAAAAAAAAAAAACAAACAAATTTTCAGTACCGGGCTTGCTCAAAATTTTGTAAGTCACAAAATTACGTTTGGGTTTGAAGCTCTATACCTGCTCCTCCGTTTACCCGATATCGATGTTCTTGGGACTTGTTAAAAAGAGGGAAGTTTCTTCTTTCCACACTTATAAAAACCTATTGCATTATCTTAGATGGTCTGTGTTAAAAAAGATGATTACCATTTAAAAACAAAACAAAATTGCAGTTTCTTGCAGATGACGTTTCTAAAACACGTAAGAAAATCACTGTTAAAGCAAATTGCTTAGTTTAAGAACATTTACCGATGACCCAAATTTGGTTTGAATTATTCAAAGAGTACCTGATTTATGAGAGATTATTTAAATCTTAAAAAAAAATTGAAGGAGAGATGGCAAAACATTTTTATTTTTAGATTCGCTCGAAGATTTGAATAAAGGGGTTTTCACATTGCTAAAATCAAAACTGATGCCAGTTTTGAATAAAAATTTACTAAAAAAAAAAAAATATACTACACTCCTTAAAGAATACAGTTATTATTAATTATAAGTCAAAACACCCTTCAGGTCGCTCTAGAGTTCCAATGTCCCACATATTCGTAATTTACATTCAAACCTTCTCCTAAAATGAGTACCCAATTTCGGTCATTGCTTCAGTTGGCTATATTTATGTTTAATTAGGATGTGATGGAAGAATGAGGCTGGATTAATTGTAAATGTGTTTATCAGAGGTCCCGTTTTATAAGTACTCAAAACAGAATAAAGAATGCAAAAAAAAGAAGTATATTATATATATATATATATATATATATATAAAAAAATATATCTATTGCTACTAATACTTGAATGATTGCACTAAAATTAGCTCGTTGATATAATTAAACTAAATTATGTCGATCAAGCTAATAACTATAGCATTTATGAATCCTCATTGATGAGGAAGAAGACTGACAGCGCTTACGTCCCTACCGCTTCACCGCTAATTAAATGGATTTATTATATAAGGAACCACTACGAGTATTTTAAAAAAGTGACTATTGGTTTTTAAAGAAGAATAAGTGCTATACATGTTTTATTTGAAGACTTTTTCGTTATTGTTTAATGGCCACTGGTCTTGAAATTTCAACTTTCGTGTGAATGACTTGAAAAAATTGACTTTACTGGTGCTTTTTAATGCCCAAGCCAATTATTTTTTAATAATTATTTTATGTTTTTTGATTTTCTGACTTATTAGCTCTAAAACAAAGTCAATTATAGTGAAATTAAGCTAAATGCAGAATGAAAGTGACTAAAAAACTAAAACAAGTTAAAGTCGGTAGTCCGCCATCTATGGACGCCATTTTGGCATGGTGCAGCCACTTTTTTTTTTTTTTTATCATTAGTCACAAGGAAAACGATGAGCAATTTATAGGGATGTGGGGAAGATAGAGTTGTTTGGCCCACAGACTAATAGGGCTTTAAATGTCTAAAATTCCGCCATGAAGGAATGTTTATCGAAACCCTTTAATGCCAAAACGACTCAAATACGGTTCAGTAGTTCAGAACTATAAGTCCTTAGATTGGGCATGACAACGGAAAAATGGCAATTCCAAAAAAAAAAAAAAAAAAAAAATTGGAATCAACGGACCAAAAATGAGAAGTAAAACTAAGTGAGATCTCGACAAGTTTTTTTACGTGAAGTACCATCATTGAGAGAAATAATTTATAAAATTGCATATTCTCAATTTTTTTTTACTCCTTTTTTTTCAAATCTGAAAAAACAAACATTGACCTTAGAAGGCAAACTGACTATAACCGAGAGCTAAGAATCCTTTAACCAGAGTAGCACCTCTTCCTGTCATGATATTTCTAGTTGGTCCAGAAGAGCCCTCATCCAACTCTTTTTCAGCCTTCTACGGGTGTTTTCGAGCATGAGAGCCATGTCTTGCATAATTTAGTGAGCCTTTGTAATTGTTCGCCGATCCTTAGCCTGAGGTCAGTAATGATGCTAACGTACTATAGAGCTTTGATTATTGTTCTAAAAGCTTTCTACCGAAAAATTTCATGTATACATTTGGCTGGCTAATTTTGGCTGTTTCGTATACCTGTGATTCTTAGGTGCAAATGGACTTAAGTAGGTAGTTATAAGCGTTAAGTTTCTGCCTGGGTTTCAATTTTGAACATTACCAGGAAATGAGTATAATAATCAGTGTTAGGTTTGGGATTTTTTTTCTTCTTGATATCTACGCCAAGATACTCTACTGTATCCAATTGAACATTTTCAAAGTAAATTGGAGGACACATTTAAGCTGTATTTTCCAAATTTTCCACCAGCTGAAAGTTTTATTAGACGATGTTAAGTCTATGATGTCTTATTCAGATCATTGTATTGCTTGTGTTGATCGCAATCGAATTTTCGGAGCTAATTGGAATACTAAAAAAATAATTTATATGATATATAACAGTGGAGCGAGTACTGACCTTTGAGATACTCCTGCTAATGCTGAACAAGCGTAGAAAGTTTTAAGTCTTGGCGGACAGAAAAAAAATAAATAAGAAAAGAGGTAAATTAAATATATTATATACAATATGATATTATACACACACACACACACATATATATATATATATATATATATATATATATATATATATATATATATATATCCTCCAAGGAAAAGAAGATGGCCACGGAAGCTTTTAATTTAAAATAGTCATTGAAGTGCAATCCATTGTTGATTCCTTCATAAGTCATTATCATGTCTTACATTCTTACTTCACATTTACTTGTTCTATGATTGTAATACAGTAGTAAATTTCAATAAATAATAATAATAAAAAAAACTTACTTTAAATATTATCCCAATCAAAATAAATCTACTTACTATTAAAAATATATTGTCCTGTGGCTCATCATGTTTTAAATAAAATAACAACCCTGAATCGTTTACATTGGAATCAAAATTTAGAGCTTTCTAAATCATGGATCAAACAATATAAACGCAAAGTTGGCTTAACATTCCTGAAAGAAACAAGGTTCACGGAATCGATTGCCGCCACAGTTGGCCGAAAAGGAGCAATTACCGAAGCACGGTTCCCGTTTTTCAACAAACGATCTGATTGAGTTCTAACTTTGCAGATATTTCAACCTTGGTATAGTTAACATGCAGTGTCAAAGTTCCTAGAATCTAGGGTTATTTTTTTCTCCTATAGGTATACATATTTTATGAAACACACATGCTGTCTATAATTTTTTTTTTAACGTACAATGGGTATATTATGTAATGGACATTACTTTGGTCGTGAGGGAAAAGATAATCCACAATACTTGAAGAGTATGGTCGCATTCATGCTAAGTTTTAAATATCTCCATTATTAGAACTTATCAGATCATTCATTATCTGAATAATGAAAACCAATCACATAAAAAAATCAAGCGGACGCTAAAACAACATTCAATATAAAAAGGCTAAGAACTGATAAAGAAGACAAGAGAAGGTTTGATATTTTTCTTTACCTTGAAGCTATTATGCTACGACTGTATTATTGATGAAATCTCAGATTATATATATGTTTAATAACCACCAAATAAAATCCAAAGTATCATCACAAAAACAAAACAAAATGGTTTATTAAAATTTTAATTGTCTACTCATTGTCGATTCCATATTTGACAAGTGCGAATTAACATTTGGAAGAAAAAAAAATGCAATAAACCATTAATGATGAACTTCATTATTTAACAATTGATTCCAAGACAATTTTTTTAAAACTAAAGACGATTGGAGAATAACTTATATCTTTTTTGGATACACGTGAAATTCAATAATAATAAACTAAGCTGTAATAATTTAAATTAGAAACTTGAAACTTTGGCTTGTATTCTGGTGCAAATAGATTCGCCGTTTAGACCATATTGGTAGTTTAAATTAATGCATTTATAGTGGCCATTGTACAGATCAAAGTGTATAATGGCCAGACCTCTGTTATGAAATAGTACACCTTGAACCTACAAAGGACTTAGCGACCGAACCTATGCAACCTTGTTAACCACCTCTCCATCGTTGCTTAATATTGTTTTAAAAAATACTCGGTAAAAGCAAAAACATCTAACTTTTCCCAATCTAAATATTTTTTCTTTAATTTTAATTGAACCTAAAAGTTAGAATAGTAATTTAGTACGATCTGAGACATTTAAAAAAATAAAATAAAATAACCAGGAGCCCTATTTTTTATAACCTTGTATCTATTCTATAAAATACAGAACACAAAACCTACACCATTGGGACAATGGTCCGATTCAAAAATTTAAACGAGCAAATTAATTATTAAAATCATATATTACGAGTAAAGATTCATTACAAATAATTCTTTTCAGTATTTATGACGATTAAAGGCTAAGCAAACTGAAACCACCATTATGACAATCTGTTCGATTTGAGATATCAAATCCTGTATGCTTTTTTTTTTTTTAAACAATGCAAAATACCTCGTTTAATAACAACTTAAAATTTAAACATCGAGTATAAAAGTATAAACCAGCTGAGACAATATTAAAATTTGATATGGCTTGGGCGCGCTCCTTCACAAAATGTATGCAATCTAGGCACGCAAAGTTTGGAGGTAAGGTTGGACGTAGTATCCGCTAGCGCCTTAAAATTCGTTTTGAGTGTTGAAGACTTTTTTTAATTCTTATACTTTTGGTATCGTTTATAAAACAAAACAAATTGCAGTATTGAAAAAAAAATCAAATTAACTATGGCAAAAAATATAACCGTTCAAAATAATTTAGGAATCATAAAAATTATGATACTGTTTATTTGAAGTCACAAATACCAGCATTCGGCGGAGATGGAAATTTTATTTAAATTTAATAAAATTAATTCTGCCACCTTAAAAATCATATATTCTTTATCATGCCCATTTTTATAGATTATCGTCCATGAATGAGCTCACATTTTATCCATGAGACTAGTTTTGAATCAAATACTAAGGACCAGTCCTTGCACCATTTATCAACATCATATACACACATGAATTTCCATAGAATCTCTGAAAGCAACTTAACGAGGCGATACCGCTATCATCAATTCTACGCCCACAAAACCTGTGGCGTAAAAATGTATTATAATTCCTGGACCCATTAAAATCTGTCACAAAACCATTGCTCCACCATAAACACTTGTACAGTGGTAGAAAATGGTGTAGTGAACAGTGGTAATAGAATTCAAGGCTAATCAAATAATTAAGTTATCGTTGAGCCCATCACCTTTATCAACTAAAATAATGGTGACTTAACAATATTATCTTTAACTCCGTTAACGACCTTACAATGTAACACTGCTGCAATAAAAGGAGTATTTTCAAAAAGAGATATACAGATAGTCCATAAAGATTTACTAATGGCTATGGAAAAAAAAAGTATTGCACCCTCGACGAAATTTAACAAAAACGCAATGGGAATGTTTCACTAAAATAACAACAGAAATTACATCAGAATGGACCTCCATTCAACATTGTGTACCTAACTTATATAGCGATGCACTATGGGCCAGAAATCAAATCTAGCCAGAAAAAAATTGTTTTTTGGAGCAACAGAGTTAAATATAAATTTGAATTGATATTTGTCACACATTATAAGTACTCAGGCATTATATTTCAATATTTTGAATATTTTCGCCCTTCCTGAGTATAAGATTTTCTAATTTCATAAACTGGTATATAATTTGAATATTTAATGGACAATACTTCTCCATAGAGCTCTCGTCTATGACGTACGTAAATAAATATTTGTTTCTAAAAAAAAAAAAAAAAAAAAGAAGCGAAAAACAGTGTCTAAAATGCAAATGAAAGTACACACATAGAGTTACAGAACGAAGAAACTGATTTGTTTAGTCTATCCGAATTTTTATAAAATTAAAATCGCAATTACTTTTGCAAACATTGTAATAAGCTTATTATAACAAAGGAAAAACTTGTGAGCTAGTAATTCTAAATATCAAGCATGATAGCACTTACCATTTCTACCATTCGATACCACGAAGAAGCTTCTCCAGTAACCAGCAATCCTAATTTGGGAGATGTTTTGATCTCTCCACGAGAGAGTTGGAATGAAAACAGTAATTGATAAGCCTAGACGAGAGCTAGGCAAAGTAAACATAAACCCGAAGAATTTCGCTCAATTTAAATTCCGACTTTGCTTCTGCTAGATTTGATTTCGAGCGATGATTTGCTTTAAACAGAAAAAGTTGCTGTAAAAATATAATAAAATGCTTTTAAACGGACCATTGATTTCGGAAAGAGAAGATTGAAAAAAAAATCGGAAATTAGTATTGAAGCAATCGAGGTGTACACAAAGATAAGCCTACTGCACTAGAGCTAAAGCTACAGGTGCCACCAATGACAGCCCCTATCAGCCAACCATAACCCCACTCTATCTAATGTCATCTCCTAACCGTCCGGTCGAGTATTTGGAAGATTCCACAGGTTCTTTCACAAATTTATATATATACATATATATTTTTTTTCTCTTGGCAGTATAGACCATGAAAATCTTTGGCCGTGCAATGTGGACTTCTTACAAACATTATTTATTGCTTGCGGGAGCAGACAGCCTGGAGAGGGACAATCCAATCTCTCGTTGCTATGAACAATTTTTTCCAGTAGCTGGTATCCTTATATAGGTAGTATCCTTTCAAACCGACTCACTCGAATTCAACGACAGTGACAAATCGGTCTAGATCCACGTATTATGGCTGTTCGGGGTCAGCAGGCGCACAGGCTCACGAGAACTTATATTTCTTTCCCCAAAGCAGACCGGCTATGGACCAAATCTCCGGTTGGTTTTTAATGTAAATATTTATAACTATTTTGATGAATATTGCAACACATATAACAACGACGACGAAATGATAGCTATGAGATTATTCTAATTCCAAGATTCTACTTACGCTTAAAACTATGAGTTAAAAGTGAGTAGGACTAAAACAAAATTATAAAAACTTTAATTATAAAAAATTATAATAGTACAAGCAATTCAATGTACTTTAATATCTCTGTTAAAAAGTCATTTTATGAATGTATTTACAAATAATGAAGGATATAGTACAGACGATTCTCAATAATAAAATAAAACAGTTGTAATAAAATACAACCATTTTATTTCTTCTTGACAACCATCCGAACCAGCTTCATGATTTACCATATGGTCAACTATCAATACACAAAAAGTATTTACAAATAGAGAAGTTAGACCGAGATTTTAAATTATATCTTCCACGAACAAATAATAAAATAGCTAAACAGAAACCATTAATTGAAAATGAAGATATACAGAAAGCTGGAGAGCAACATGAATATTTACTTTGACATGATGATCAAATATGAATGATACTGAAGAAAAACTGTATAACTCCATTCGTCAAGATTTTACATAGAAACGAAATTTCCTTTTTTTTTTCTCCGGATTAGTTTTTCTTCAATGTTTAAAAACTAGGCATTTAGACTGTTTTCTCCTGAACAGTACACACTATTCTATTCGTCTTTCTTAGAGCCACAATACTGCGCCAAAATGACAAAATTGAAAAAATGGAGTTATACTGTTTTTCCCATGTGCCCTTCATAAAAAAATAAAAATAAACATACATTTATAATTTTTGATTGATTAGATTTATCGACAGATAATTTATAGAAAGGATACATCCTTAGGGATCCATTTTTTGTCCCGATGGCGAGGAGACGTTGTATGGGATCGAACGCCACAGCAGTAGGTTGATGGGGGAATCCATGACGAAAAGTCTGAAACATGAAAAAAATTAAAAATTATTTAATATTAAGTTAATTTCAATTTATAATAAAAAATAGGCTTTAACCAAATATGCGAAGATGCATAAATATGGTATTAAACTTACAAATAAGTAGAGTAAAACAAATTTACTATCTAGAAGATAAACAATAAATACGTTTTTGAGCTTTAAGAATTTATTTGATTATGTTTTATTATAATAACAAAAAATGAGTTTCTTAAAGTAACAAAAAAAAAGAAAAAAAAAAGGAGGCTTTGGGAGTCCGAAGGTTCGATGCTGATACCACCAACAATCATATCCTCCACTGAAGAACCACATCCCATTACAGTTTATTGAGCAGCTTATTGTTCCTGTGTTTTATTTTTTTCTCTGTAATTGTGCCAATATTCCTTAATCTAAAATACGTTTTAATTTAAAAATTATACTGTATCAAAATCCACCCTTCGGATGAAATTTTTTTTATGTTTTGAAGCATGCTATAAACTAATCCAAAGGCAGAAAATCTCTATCAGGCACCATTTTATGCCAAATTTGTTTTGGGTCAGAAAATGAGGTATTTTTCAACATTTTCAGCATTTTTTTTCGTTGAAAACGTTAATCGAAAAATCTATTTGATTTTGAAGCTATTACAACATGAAACAATTGTGAGAGCTCAAGTGTTACGCTTCAAGAATTTGTTTGGCCTACAGTCAGAATTATATGCGGAGGTCCAGTTTATACCTGCCTATTAGCCAATAGAGTTAGCAGGCAGATTTGTTGAAGAGAGGAGAAAAGGAAGCAACATTGTTTCTCTCCTGGAGGGCTTCTCCATGTACCAGAAGCAAAGATTAAAAAGGGGATTTTCGTGGAGCCACAAATCCGCGCTCTTTTTAAGAACCTGGAATTCAAAGGAAAATTAAATGAAACTGAAAAAAGAGCTTGGTCTGCGTTGGAAAACAATGTGAACAATTTTTGGGCAACTAAAGAGCTACAAATTACAAAGACATTGTTGAAGAATGTCTTTTATCACATAAAGTCACGGGTTGAACATGCCAATAAAAATTAATTTTTTGCATTCCATTGAATTTCTTTCCTCCCAATTTGGGAGCAGTTTCATCAAGAGATTGCCCAAATGGAGAATAGGTATAGCGGTAAATGGAATGAGAAGACTATAAAAGCTTACTGATGAAGACTATAAAAGGAAAAAATATATACATTGATTAGGCATAAAGTTATATTATGTTCAGAATTAAATATTTTATATATTATTACTATTCACAAGAAAATGAAATAAGAAAAAAAACAAACATGCTATTTCAGTTTTTTTTTCAAAAACAATCTCCATTTTCTCGAAAATGGTGTCTGATAGAATTTGTTGGGCTTCAGATTCGAATTAAGCACACATGAAAATATAAAAATCAGAAAAAATTTCTGAAGGTAGCGAAAAAAAAATTCCTTTGCAGAACAGTATTATGAGAGTCACAACATTTTCATTTAGCTTAGCTTTTATTAAAAAAATTCGTGGTTGGATGACATTTTTTACAATTTTATGTTCTTATGTTCTTTTTTATTATGATGAATTTATGTTATGAAAAAAAACCTATACCACTCCAACCAATGAAATGTACTTGGTAACGACAATACTATTTCTAGGCCAACGGTTGTGCAAAGAGGTGATTTGGCCAAGATCACGCTCAACCTCCAGGTTTTTCCCCCAATTAAGGGTACCCACTTTAGAGAGGCTGGGTGGTCCCCAGGAGGGTCTTTCGATCCCACAGGTTCGATCCACGGCTGATAACAAAATAAATAATTATCTGCCAAAGCCGGTCTCGAACCCGAGACCGGGAGCATAGTACTGCCTACGGTAGTGTCTTAGCACTGAGCTACTCCGCTCCCATTTATGTTATGAGTAAACTATAATTAACTTTTAAAGTTAGGTAAATTTACTTTTATTATTAACTTATAAATTTTTAATTTCAATCAGTTATCTGTAATTTTATTTCATAATAATACTGAAATTTTATACTTTGTTTACACTAATATGAACAATATTTGTATAATTGTTGATGAAATTAGCCATAACAACATTAATTAATCAATCTTGAGATCGAGTAAAATTTTTGTTACTCAGCAAACATTAGACAAATAAATCCCACCTCATATCTGCTAACATAAATTTTTTATAAGCAGTTGATATTTTTTTTCATACCTAATATAAGGCCCTGAAATTGAATCACTGTTTTTATTTTATTTTTTAATTTGAGCATAAGTAGTTCTGCCCTGTAAAGGATTACATAATCCTCCCGCACACGTCCTGGTCTACCCCCTAGAAATTCCTCTTAAAAATATTTTACATTGCATTTTTAAAATTCAAAATATTGATGTTAAATTTTTGTTGATCTTTATTAATCCTTTTTTTTACATTTCTATAATAACTTGTAATGGTAAGTAGTAAACTAAGTAAAAAAAAAACTATTGAAGTAAAAGAAAAAAAATATATAATATGTGCATTCAAAATAACATATTTAGACAAAATTTGAATAAATTTTTCTAACGTTAATACTGTTTAATTTTTTAGTGACTAAATTAATTTGAAACGTGACTCAATGAAGACGAACTAAAATATATTTATTACTCAGAAAACTAAAACATTTACATAATTATTGTAAAACTTCAAAATTATCAGTAGGTTAAACTGTTTTTTGAGCCTACTGAAAAGTAAGGTTACAGCATCTAGGATATTTTATCTTGACAACGACGATATTTTCTATTTTATTCGAATTATTTCGAGACCAGATACATTACCGGCTTTCAACGCCGTCGTATTTGATTTAATATTTTCAGCTTATTCATCAATTATTGCCAAATCATCAGTGTAAAAAAGCACAGATTCAAACCGGTTACCTTACGGTATATTACGAATCACCTTACTAATGACGTGTTAATTAATTAATTAAATAAAATTGGATGAAATAGAATTACTCTGGTTTTAAACTTGAACGAACCTCAAACTTCCCGTGAAAAAAATCGATGAATATAACAAATTTCTTTGGCCTTTCCTGCTCAATATTATTAAAATATATTATTAAATATTAATATATTCATAAATATATTAATATATATACACATACACACACACACACATATATATATATATATATATATATATATATATATATATATATATATATATATATATTAATAATATTGAGCAGGAAAGGTCAAAGAAATATGTTATATTCATCAATTTTTTATCACAGGAAGTTTGAGATTCGTTCTATATATCATTATTTCTATATATATATATATATATATATATATATATATATATATATATATATATATATATATATATATATATATTATTAATGCATTATATACATATATATATATATATATATATATATATATATATAGATATAATGCATTAATAATATATTATACAGCTTCTGGCGGTAAAACGTACGGTCAATCGTAAGCATTAAGATTATGAAACATACCATTGTATTATACGTTTTCCTATAATATTTATCTTAAGGAAAATATTTGTTCTATAATTGAACGATTCCGTCTAAAAGTAACAAAATAAATAATTTAATTCCACACGACGAATTTGATTTGAAAAACATTATTTAAGTAGCTGAGAAAACAGGAGATGGGTGAAGAAGCACTTTAAAACAACAAACGAATTTCACAGAAATGAAAGCCATTAAGTAAATATAAATGGTGCTTGAGAAATATGAAAGGAGGCTGTTATTGTAACCTCCTTTAGAAAAACAGACAACTCCACATTGTGTGTTTTCCTTTTATATACTTTAGCCAACTTGAACAATGAAATTACCCCGCAACTTAATGTCAAACCACAACTTAGACTAAGATGGAGATTTTCTGTAGAGACTGCGAGATTCAAATTTTATAAAATGTTAACTTGTTATTAAATCTATACTTTTAGATTAGAACTATTTTATGTTTTAATTATATTAAAGTCGTAATTATATACTTGAAATTTACATTGAAGGAGTTTCTTGTACAAATTAATGGGGTGAAACATTCCCTTAAGAAATACTTTGTTTAGAATTGGTGAAAATAAACCAATTCCGATTTTAATCTAAATATTTAGCGGTACGATAACTTATTTGAGAATGGGAATAGCTGAGTGGAAAAACAGTTAACAACAGTTAAGCCAAGCATGGAAACCAAGGGTTGGGAGAACGTCTATCAATAGATGAGTACAGTAGCAGTGACCACTCCGAGGATAGATGAGGAACGTCAGACTACTGGAAGCAACTCGCCACGAGCCGGCAACGCTAGCGGTACAAAATTAATTCGTAGAAACGAGGCACTATTCAAGTTGACGTATGACAACTCGAGACGACAATGGAAGCCTGGGAAGCCGTAAAAATAAAAAAAATAAAAAAATAAATGAAGGATACTCAATTGCTTAATTGGGATTGTTTGAAATATCATTTCGGTTGGCACTGCTGTGACGGGACACCTGATCAGGTCAGGTTGGTTGGGTTTGGCCAAGTTGTCTATAAACTAAAGAACCATTTTTCATGAGCATTATGAATATGTAAGGGTTCGTTCAGAGTCCTAAAGGAAGCAAGAAGTTCGGAGAATTTTATTTCAGCAGTTAAAGTATTCACCAACAGTATTGTGCTAAGAAAGAAATTTATAATGACTGTTAGATTATGACATCAAACTTCTTACCATCTATTATCATCTATAACATACTAGCTAGATACTATCAACTTGACTCCTAGTTTAAATATAGCAATAAACTAATCTACAGGGTGCTTGTTAAAAGCGCTGGCTGCGACCCTAGGTACTATAGGGGCTCATAAAGATAAGGGGCCATAGTAATTAAAGAAAGAACGTGCTGGATATAAAGAGAGATTTTGTTGGTGGTTATTCTCACATGTCCCATATCTTTTTATCCTTTGTCAACATTTTCACGATGCTATTATATCATTATCTTAGATCCTTCTTCTGTATCTTGGATACATTTTAAGGTAGGATTGATATGCCTAAATATTTTTGAAATTAAATAAAAATTTCATCATACCTGTGGACTTCTGTTTGCGAAAGTAACTTATAATTACGCCTTAATTCTAACAATTAATTCATTAACTTTTTATAATATCATTATATTATATAATTATCACTTCAATTATCTCTACCGGGAATATGTCCCTCCTCTCGGATATGCAGACAATATTGATACTATGGGAGGATCTGAACAGGCTCTCAGAGAAGCGTTTACAGCCCTGGAAGCAGCTGCAAGACGACTTGGTCTAGAAGTCAATGAAAGAAAAACCAAGGGCATGAGAGTTGGTGGTGAGGTGGATCTGAGCTCTCCATTTGAAGTGGGATCTTATAAGTTCCAGAGAATTAAAAGCTTCATATATCTTGGGTCTGAAGTGAATAGTAAGAATGACAGACTCAAGAGATACAGAGAAGGATCACTGCTGCCAATAGATGCTTCTTTGGACTAGGCCGACACTTTAGAAGTAGATATCTCTCAAAGAAGACCAAGATAAATATATACAAGGCCCTCGTACAGCCAGTTTTGTCATATTGCTCAGAGGCTTGGACTATGACGAAAAGTGATGAGATGAAGCTGAGTGTGTTTGAGCGAGGAGTCCCCAGAAGAATCTACGCTCCAGTGAAGTTGGGTGAGGTCTGGAGGAGAAGGAAAAATAGGGAACTCATCTCTATATTTGCCGATCTCGTCACTTTTATTAAACTTGGCAGACTAAGGTGGGCAGGCATGTAGCCCAGAATGGACGCCACTGAAATACCGAAAAAGGTTTTGACCTAGAAGCTGCACTCCACAAGACGAGTAGGAAGGCCGAAGATCAGATGGCTGGTGTGATACCAGGACTTCGCATGGCATTGGGAACTGGAGAGCTGCAGCAGAAGATAGAGCCAACTGGCGGAGGCTCTTAGAGGAGGCCCAGTCTCGGTGACGGGACGCTGCGCCACATATGTATGTCTATATGTCCTTCCAGATTACCTTAATTCTCCAGTTGATTTATCAATTGGACTAGTTTCTGTTTTACGTGTGGACCCAGGGCCATCCAGCCGAAAGTGAGTCCTAATTGATGAAGTGTGTTAGTCTGTTGAATGGGTTCATTGCTCATACAAATTGGAGCGCAGATATCGTGCCTGAAATTGAATGTGATGTGCTGAGATTTGTCGTTATTGAGTTTTATTTTTCATTGTTTAAAATAGTCCTGTAGTTGTAGAAAGTAATGCTGAAGAATCAGTGAAGCATGAGTGATATCTGTATGTCTATTGAGAACTGCTAAGTCATCGGTTTAGATCGCTGTTATTAGATGAAGTAAATAAAACTAAGCACATGCTCATTTCTCAAAAAAACTGAGCAGACGCTCCGGTTTTGATGTGAATAAAGAGGAATTAGGCAATGGAACACAAGCTAAGTGAATGGAGCATCTACTCTTTCGTACACTCAGCACTATACAGAGTACCTATTTACATAGTGGAGCACGTTATCAATTTTATTAACGTATTCACGGTGAGCTGGTACTCCGAATCAATAATCCATATTTAGGAGCACGTGCTCTATACACTTAGCAAGTATTCTATTGTGTAACAGAAAGGATCGGTATGTTAGAGATTACGGACAAAGTATTGGAAACGGCACCTAGAAATCAGAGATCTTACATATTGAACATTGCTAAAATAAATTTAAACTGTTACATAGTTAGAAAATATTACCATCACTCTCAAAGAGATTCATGAATTAAGTTAATATTTTGAAAATAATTGTTTTTTTTTTGTTTTTTTAACGTAAACCCGCGGTGAAGCTACGCCTTTCATTTAAATCTTAATTAACAGTTTTCGTCAAGATTTATCTATTGCAGGTATAAAAACATTGGAGAGCTCTAGTGGTTATAATGAGTTTAAATAATATTCAAGTTAAAATTATGAAAACTGGATCAATTTAGGCCTATAAAGACAAAAAGCCAAGTAGAGATATTAAAAAACGGCTCGAAAGAGCAATCAAACGATACCCGTAAAATTCCATATGATCAAATGAAATGGTTCTGGGAGCGCAAACAAATCTAGGCATCCGAGCGCGTTAACGTCTGCACGAGTACATCTGCTGCGGAGGCGATCGAGCCAATGCAAGTGGACTTTGTAATCGATTCTGCATAAACGTCAGATTGTGTACACATTGATTTTGTGCAACACCGATTATGATGGCCATTCCATGCTCAGAGAATCTGATTCGTTTTGCCTAAATCGAAACTCTACCAACAACGCTACACAGTCCTGAAACAGTCAATCGGCTGTATTGAGTTAACGTTCCCCAGAAATGTAGATGTATCGCATATACCATTTGTTTCATACTTTTCATATCATAAATTTATTAATACTAAAAAACGCAGTAATTATTTGTTTATATGATTTCTTTCCTGATCCAGGCTACAAGAAAATGTTTCTATCACAAACTAAGAATACAGGTAGGAAGGGTTCTTTAGTGTCTAAGAATGACTAAGACATGCTGTCAATGGCACAGCCCCAACTAGCTCCCTCCCATTTTTTACTGGCTCGATGCATGTATTGATCTATTTACCCGAACTTCCGTAAAGCTTCGACTAGTCCACAAACATTAAAACTGTTTTCAAACTAAAATCCCCTAAGGCTCATCATCAATCAGACCGAGAGCATCGATCGGGAAGTTGCTCGTTCACTGCAACCAACTATTGAGTGGGCCAACGTGAAGTAAGAGCAAACAGTATTCCGTCGGCTTTGGTCGGATAAGTCAAATGGAAAAAATCTGTCGGCTGGGAGCCAGAGTGTGGGGCTGTTATTGGTCAAAACACTGGGTCCTAAGACAATAGCCAGGGGATTGGGCGCCATTAACGGTAACTGAATCCTTCTACAGCGTCCAACCTTCAACAGCTATCCTTTTAGTGTTGCTTCACTATTATCGTTTCATGGATATTCAACAAGCTTACAAGATACCAAAATGTACTTTGGCAGTTTATATATCACTATATATTTTTATTATAATGATATAAGTATGATTACTTCTTGCTGGATTTAAAAAGATCACAAAAATATCTAAAGTTTTCGTATGTGAGGCTTTGAAAAGAATTTAGGTCTTTGCCGAGTTTATGATTCCTCAACTCTAAATATCAATTTAATTTTTAAAAAGATGTATATTAAAGGAAAGACAGAGATTAATTTTTGAAAGTAAAGGGAACATGATACCTAAAAACAAAATCTCCATACAAAATTAATTATACCCGACAAGAGATTCTGAATACATTATATACACCCTTTGAATGATCTAATCTTCCTAAATTACTCGCCAGCTATAGAAGCGAGAGCTTAAAAAGGAATTATAAAACTAAGCCGTGCCCCGCTTTGAACAAAATCAGAGCAGGTTGATTTAATCCAGCAAATAAAGGCAGTAATCCGACTTAACCTGGTTAGATTGAGGAGGAAATTTCCTGGAATAAATGAACAGAAAGCAACATTAATGCACAGCGTTATAAACTTCATCAAACACTAGTTAAAATTTCATCTTATGTTTTTAATCTCGCCAAATAAATAAGGTGCTTCAGTTCTCACCATTCGTACTGAATAAAAAGTAAAGTATGGGATATATTTAAACAAATACAAATACAAAATACGAAGTCAGAGTATTTACTGTATTATAAATAACAGATTATTCTCGCGTTAGTATTTGGTTGATTGCAGATATATTTAAATATCCGAATTTTCAGCAAAACGTCTGTTTGAAACTGTTTCCATTAGAATTCCATTTATTAACAACAGTCGATATAACGATGTTCTAATAAAATATTTTACAGATACAATAAAACGATCGATCGTTTTTAGATGACAGATTCGGTTAATTTAAATAGAAGTAATATTTCGTGAAAGTGCTTATTCAAGTCAACAGCAAATTATGTCTATTACTGAAAACGTTAAAGTCAAATAACATGGCCTGTGTCAAGCCAATCAATTCCTCAATACTAAGTATCAATTTTATTTTTTAAATAATATATATTAGGAGAAAGCCTTACGGTTTTTGAAAACCAAGTACTATGTTGAAGATTTGGACTGAAGTAGATGTGACAAACGGAGAGCTTAGACGGCTGTATAACTCCGAATAGCGTTAATGCCACGCGGTAAATATAATTGAATGATAGAATCGCGGTGAATGATAACTATAATCGGCGCTATTCCAATCGGCAAGCCCCCTTAGGGTCGACCGAAACGCGGGTGGGTGGATTGTTATAGGCTCAATATCGAGGATTTGGGTTTTGATGGGATTCAGTGAAGAGAGGATGATAGTCAAGAATAGTTAGTATCATCAGTATGGAATCTCTGGGCTCGCAAAGCCTCTAATTTATTTGTTTTTTTAAATTATGCGAGTAATTTTTCAAGAATACCATTCAGATTAATTAAAATTTTAAAAAGCACCAAATTAAAGTGTTTTTTTTTTCGTAAACAATAATTGTCGAATTCTAACGCAATTTTAGTTTTTTAAGTTACTATTAGTTAGAAAATTAATATTTCTTTTTGAAAAAAAAAGTCATAAATATTGTTCAAATGAGATCTAGGAGGGTATAGGAAAAAGAAAGGCGCACCACTAGAAGTGAAATGAAGGGGGATATGAAGTCCTAAGCAGGAAAGTAAAAAGCCGTTAGCGATAAGAAGAGACCTTTGTGGTAGATTTTTTTGTCAATGAGACTTGTCTATTAAGAGCAGCTCTCACGTTTTTTGATCTATTGTCGTTAATCACTGTCCTCTTTCCACTTTGACTTTTTGCAATCCCTCCTCTTTTTTGTCAAGGAAGCCTCCCAGTAAATAAGCAGACAGATCTAACCCTAGGGAAGACCAGCTAGAACAACATTTAACAGAAGTACTTACAACTTAGATAGAAATAAATATTTTATTTGTTCAGTGAAGCTGCTAAAATAAATTGGGTCGTTTTATACTCGAAGATATTTTTTGAGACTATGCAAAAATATAAAGCACGATTGAGAATGTCACTTTTTTTAAACGCTTTTAAAACATTGAAATTGATATTTAAATTTCTAAAGAGACTAAGAGAAGCTATAGCTTAAAATAAATTTTAAGCTATAGCTTACTAGAGACCTGTCAAAATTAAAATAAAAACAAATCAGTTTTAGTTTGAAAAAGTACAAAAGATTTCTTTATTGAAACCATTTTGATAGAGACCATTAATAGATTGATAGAAACCATTTTGAACTGAACTTCACAATTATAAATAACAATTAACCTTTAAAGAATCGTTGTTGTTACGTCACTAACCTTCACGGCTTACTTATCCAACATAAACAACAAAGGTATACATAATAGTAAATAAAATAAACCAAAAAAAGTAATAATCAATACGAAATATTGACTATAAACTTATCATACATCAATTTATGCCTTTAATATAAAAGGTAATAATTAATTACCTACTAATAATTTACTAAATACTTTTTTATGACATTTACTAGCTTCTCAATTCCGTCACCCTCTACAACCGAACCTAAGTCTAAGATAGTTATCACTTCTTAAACTACAACCAATAGAAGATGGAATCAAGACAGACTCAAAGATACAAATGCCATCTTGATGCAAAATGTCCCAGAGGACTAACAGGACGAGGTGGAGCTGGTTAGTGCTAATTGGCATGAGTGTGCCCTTTCATCAGCTATTGGTTAGCAAGCCGATCCTCTTACCGGGCCCATTATTAGGACTCATCCCTCTCCCTCTCTCTCCAAAAGGGAAATTTTGTCTGTCTTTAACATTTGCACATCTTCTACTTATTTAAATGAATATTTATTCTAATTCAAAGTTTTTATTTTAATTCTTGAAGTGAATATCAAAGAACCATCTAAAATACTTTATATATATATATATATATATGTTACGTATACACATGTTATTAGAAGGAACACAGGAGAATAATAAGTGATTAAGTGAATAATTCCGCTTATTCATAATGGCTGCATACAGATATATTATAATGCTATCACATGCTTTTAATGATTGCTGATCGAGACGAGAATGTTAAAACATTCTGAAACAGAATTATTCGAGGTGTTTTATTGTTAAAATCTAGGGATTTGACCACTGGAGATAGTGTTGGTTATCTATAGGTCACCAACCTATTGAAAGTTCGAGTACCTACGTCAATATGTATTCTGTCGTTCCGCCACGAACTGTAAACTTTCTCGCAGGAATCGAACCCTAAAAGCTTTTGTAGCCATTTTTATCGCTACCTTTTCAAGGATATCATTATTTTTAATCCATGTATGAATCTTGATATTTTTCATTTCTTATATGCACAAGGAGGGAAAAAATGTGCATTGTCAGTAATCGATGTTTTGCTATTCTAAAAATAAAGATTACGTTAATATTATTATCATGCTTTAGTCTTGGTTTTAATTTTGAGCACCTTACAAACCATTTCCAGGAAGATTTACAGAGAGATTTTACAAAGACAACCTTGCAAAAAAAAAAAAAAAAAAAAAAAAAAAAATGTAAGATCCTAGGTAAGAAGCGTAAGATCCTACGTAAAGGAAGACGAAATGTAATCTGGAGGAGGGTGATAACCCCTGTGACGAGAGGGGTGCAATATCCTGTGTAGCTAGGATTACCGCTCTGGAAATTGGAAAGTTGGATTAGGTCGGCCCCGTTCAATGGAGGCGAATAAAGTTTTAATAACGCTCTAAGGTGTTCGTCTGTCCCGGCTCAATATAAATCCCATCTTCGACTTATTAGCAATCTTTATACAATGGCGCTGATGTCTCAATCCTGAGGGCTATTGGATCTTGCGTCCCCTAAGGCTTCAACATGGAGCTCTTATTATTCTTATTTCAAGCGAGAAAATAAGGTATGCATTATTGGTACTTACTTCTTCCAAAATTATATGAATAAGATGCGGATAACACGAAAGGAAGATAAACCAAGAGATTCGAATCCACCACTCACTTGTTGATTCTAGTAAATGCTATTGCAAACCAACTAGCCATAGTAATTCGTCAATTTCAACTTCCCAATATGCTCAAGATATGGAATTGATTTCATGTCTTCATTAGTTATTTACTTATTACGACCGCATGAGGGGGAGAGGGTTTGTGACAAGGAACTTCCGTGGGTGCGAAAGAAGTTTCCGAACTTTCGATGGTACAATCGTTTGACAGCTTCACCCGATAGAAACTAGCGAAAAACACGATGACGTTTGCAACGCAGAGATCCGTTAAAAGCTGCACATCGAAATTTTGACCCGATTATAATACTTTCCTTGCCTAGCAGCGGTAGGAAAGTAAAAATAAATAACGAATTTATCAACTGAATCATAAATTAAATTAATGAATATGTATATAAGTGATTGAAAGAAAATTGTATAATTTTTAATATTAATTCATTTAGATTAAAAAATGAAAGAATCACTTAATCCCGGATTTATTTTTATTAATAAATTCATCTTACAGTCATTATTTTAATATGTAACGTTTCGGCGCTCTTCTACTTTTTTTAAATATATTTTTTGGCCATTTTAAAACTTCATTTCTGTTATCTAAGTCAAAATGTCAAATACTCAAGAGAGTACTCGCTATAATTTTAAATGATATGTATGAATTTTCTTATTTTTTTTTTATCTATTCAGTAATGAAAATTATACATAAATCCATTTATGATTAGTTTTATTATTCATTGTCATCAGTATATTTCTACAGCAAAGCTACAATTTCTCGAAATATTAGTTGATTTAAAAGTAAAATAATTCATCTACCTGATTTTTTTTAAAAATCTTTCTTCAACTTATATTTAATCCATTCGCCCATTGTACCAAGAAAAGGATAACTTCAGTTTCCAAGTGGTATACTAACCATCAGTGTCAACTAGACTGACATTTTTTCATGTTAAATTATCGAAATTAAAAAACATGGCTTAAAGTTTTTTAATACTTTTTACTTCTAATTTATTCATTAAAAACTTCCATGACAAAATATTCCCTTTAACTTATTTATTTAATTTAACTATCCCATTGATTCTTTTTTTTTTTGGGGGGGGGGGTAATATAAAGTAATACCCTACATATTTCAAGGATATGAAATACATTAAATAGAGAAAGTCTTCTATTAAAAAAGGATGATGAAATATTATTAAAACTCTCAAAGCGTTGATGAATGAAGCTGGTTTCTCAATGTTTCTTTCATGAGTTTAAATTAGCCTTTTGGCATTTTTTTTTTTTTTTACTCCAGGACTACCTTTTTATATTTCTGAGCCTTTTTTTGATTTGGTGAAGCCGGAGTTTTGAAGCCGAGTATATTTTGTCTTTATATATTTTCCTTTATAATTATTGAATATATTTATGAAAAGATGAATAAAAAAGTGAAGTGGGATTGGTTAATTGGCGATGGGCTACCCGCAATGCGGCCAACCCCCACTACACGTGTCCCTCCTTCAATGATCGTTTCTTTTTGCCAAAGTTTGAGGGACTTCGGATGTGCACTATAACTTAGGTAAATGGCGACTTGTCTACTTGCAATAGAAGGAATCGAATTTATTTTCATCTCATGCTACTCTTGAAAAAATGGAAAATTCACATCCACGTTTTAGGTAACTTTTCGATGCCAGATGTTAAGATTTTATCTTTGAAATAAAAAAAAAAAAAAAAATACGATTACAATCTCATATTGAAAATTTCAGGTGGTAGTTTCAATTTTATTGAAATAGCAGAAACACTCTGATGATAAAAATAGTAAAAACTTGGCATTTAAACTAATTTTACAAATTTAAGACATGAATTCATAAATCTGAATTTCCCAAAGTGAAAAAACAAAGTAATAAAATAACATATTAAGAACATTCAAAAGCAATAAGCGAAAATAAAAACCAAAATCAAAATTAATTAGTATTTTTTTAAAATTCATACAAATCTAATCCAATTTGACAATAGTTAATATTTTCGCTTGTTCCTTCTAAATTTATAATTATATTTATTTATCTATTTACAATTGATTGGGCTCTTCAATCACCCGGGTCATTTTTTCCCTGTACTAAGTATTCAAAAATATTAAAAAATTACAAAAGTTAATTAAATGAAAATGTATATAAAAATATATAAATTTTGTATAAATTCTATTTTTAGAAAATAAATTAAATAAATTTTGCAGCCACCTTTATATTCTTTTTCAAAATCTCTGTTATTTCAGTCCCCAGTCCAACATCATCCCGTTCAGCTTCATACATATTCCTTCTAAATGTTCCCTTATATATATAATTTGTCGTAACTGAGGAATTCAGATTTATAAATACATGCATTAAATATTAAAACGCTATAGTTCCACGTTTTGAATATTTTTAAGTTTGTCATGCTTATCGAGCTATTCTGCAATCAAAGTTATAGAGGGGAAGAAATTGTAATTATGGTAACGTCGTCAAAATTTCTATTTTTGTCTCCATGTTCATGCTTGGATGTCAACTAGATAAAAAAGTAGTTCACACTAATTTTACTTATTTAAAAAATAAGCATATATCATTACAGCCCATAAAGAAGTATCTTGGTTTTCAGATCTTTGTAAGGACGTTACTTTTCTTGACCAACGACCATAAAAAGAGGTGATACATACAAAACCAGGTTTATAGACCAAAAAATAAATTTTCTACCATAGTCGGTCTCTAACCCAGGCCTAGACGTAAGTAGTTTAGAGCCTCAACCCATCGGTCCAAAGTGGTTTGAGGAAAGAAGAATGAAGTATAGCGAAATGATGAAGGAATACCGGAAAGAACAGAAGAGAAAAATGAATTTAAAATGTCATGTGGTCCCTAGTAGAAAAAAACAAATGATATCCAAAAAGAAATTTTAAATTTAATTTATTCAGAAAATTCAGTGTAACTCTAAGAAATAAACCAGCTATACAAAATCAATAAAAATATTATTGTATCATTTAATTTATTTTTTGAATTTGACGAAACAAAAAGTTTCTGCATTCTTTATCTAATGAAGTTGGTTTTATGGCAGTTATATATTAATTTTTCTTTATTTACCACTTCCATCAACTCATTTTCTTCACTGTAACCATTTATTTATTAATTTTTTATAAGCGAAGTGAAAAAAAAAATCTTTTGATTGTAAAAAGTATATATTATCATTTTCTTATATATTATATAGGAATATAATTAGAATATTATTCCTTTATATTATATCATAATTTTCTATGGTCTATTTCTATCCTATTTAAAGCTGCAGACGTTTTGAGAAACTGAGACTTTATAGTATTTATGTTAATTTTTGTACTTATATTGACGATCTGTGATTCAACTGTATAAGGACTCTGAGAATTTTTCCGTAGTAGTTGGAGGGGAAAACGATGCTTGCAGATCGTGGATAAAACCACCCTACCTATAGGAGAAACACGACAGGAAATTTCAAAAATGCGAGGCCCATTTTTCTCTAATTTTACTGGACCAAATGAAAAAGTATTCCAATTCCTGAATATGATATTACAATATTTTTGTAAAGAACATTTTAAACTCATTCAGTCAAAGTTGTAATGGAGTTCATTAATAGGATATACCTGGAAGGAGTCGGTTATACGTGCCGCTCCAGCGTGAAGGAGTGTTGAGTTAGATAGCTGAGGCGGCATGTGGAATAGTTAAGCAGCTTGTCGACTATTCCAACCGCGGCTCGGGGTCACTAAACAGATTCAATAGACGCTGCAGCTTTTTGAATGGGCAAATAATTTACTGAATAGAATCAAAGGAATTATCATTGTACATAGATGGTACAGCATCTGCATGAATCGTGATACCTGAGTTTCAAGATTTAAATCACAGGGCATCCTATGTTTAAAGGAGATTAATAGTCAAGTAAATGAGTCAGTAGTCTATAAGTTTTTAATTTCTGGTCTATTAAGTATGCTTTCTATATTCAGAGTGAGTCTGCGGTATAAGTGCAGTCGAAGATATTTAATAACGCTTTTGATAGGCAAGGACATGTTTAGCATGCAGGTGGAAATTTATTTCATAATTCAGAAAGTTAAATTAGTATTTTTAATAATGTGAAAATGTCTGTTACCGTCCTTTCTATAAATATTTCGTTTAGTAAAAACGATGTTTATGATTTTAAATTAAATTATTTCTTAGTAGTAGTCTGCACTATATGCAATCTATGTTGTGAAAAGATCTCCAATGAATCTTGTATTAAATAAAGAAATTGCCTCCATTTTAATATTATTTCATTTATGTTTCCGTTACGGGAATGCTTTCCCATCTTCAAAACAATTTTTCTAAAATCACCAAATTTATTTTATATCCATCGATATAAGTCGTTAAGTTTATTTCACGTAAAATAATTAAAGAACTGAAAAAAAATCTAAACTAAACATCAAAGACCGTTGATGATTCTCCTGATGAAGTGAACCCGATCGTTTAATGCTGTAAGGTAAAAAAAAAAAATAAAAAAAAAATATATATATATATATTGATAATACAAGATATCTAATGACCATCGCCATAATGGACGGTCACCCATGAGGTTTTTTGATGAAAGAAAGACAATGCTGACCCCGTATCAGAGTACCCTGCTGATGAAGCTGCCCTCTTTTTTTTCCCCCATACAAGAGAAGAAATGAGATGGTCGTTAGGCCCTCCGCAAAAGAGGACAAAGGCCGTCCTACACCAAACAGTCCATGGAAAAACTCAAGGCCAGTGAAGGTCCTTAAAAGATTTAGAAATAATGACCATAGATGGAGTTTTTTCAAATACAACATATACAAAAATTGATTTCGTTATCAGTAGGGAGAGAGGATATAATCACTAGGTATTGGTAAACGATATACGGTAGATTATGGAAACAAATAAGTATTTTAAAAATAGCATTTACGAAAATCGTCTGAAATACAGACAAATCGAATTCAAATAGAAAAACGAGAGGAGCTCAGTTCCGCCACAAATATATGGGTTATTTATTTCATGTTTATAAAATAAGTTTCAGCCCATTACAATTTATACTCTATTAGCTAACTCTAACATGACCTATTTTTCTGCTACTGCTATTATAATGATACGGCGAAGAAACATTTCTTCATAATAAAATATTAAAAATGAAAATATTAAAGAATAATTTGATTTTATAATTTCTCAAGCTACTAAAATGTTATTACCACGCACTGTCCCACCCTAAGTTTTCTAGTAAACATTTTTTTTTTCCGTAACTTAACTGAAATGCTAGTGAAATTTATTTCCGCCCATAAGGATAATTTAAGCATTCTGAATCATATTTCTACTTATTTTTTTTGAATAGTGAAGTAAGTTTCTGTACTCACTTTGGTGTCATTACAGAGCAAAATACAAAATGTCGGAGATAAAGCCTAGAAAATAGGGAACAGTGGGAAACGTTTTTCCAAGTATGGTGCTTTTTTAGAACATTCAGTCAATTGGTCTTTAAAAACTTTTAGTAACTTTCTGATTCTAGTTTATATCATTATTCAAAAAAGGTTTCATAAAATCTAGTCCGTAAAGAAATAGCGTTGCTCCTTGCAAATTTTAGTACCATTATTTCAATATATAATTACAAAATTTAATCAAATCTTAATAATAAAAAGCAAGGTTGTTACAATTTTTTTTAATTTATGCACCCTTATCATAGTATACTTAATATAGTCTTAAAAAAAAATAGCTACTTGCAATTTTTTAAATAAACCAATAGTAATTATAACTTTCTTGTATACAGTAAATCCGTTGGAATGTATATGGCCTTGATGTCCGCGACGAAATCTTCAAGCCCGACCCGTCCCGTCTCGATCCGCCGACTCCCCATCGTCGGAGCTTTGAAACCTCACAGTTTTTCCATCAATTTTATTTGTCCTAGTAAAAATTTGAGAATACAAATTGGGATTCGTCCTTCTCCTTGAAATTCCCTTTCTTTTGACACCTCATTCGTCAAAATCCATCGCTCCTGAGAGCCGAAAAAGGGATCTGTATTAATACACACATCATATGGTTCGGTTATGAAGATTACAAATGCGATTTTTTTTCCACTCTAATTAAACAATTTTATTCTTTTTATTTTATTTATGTCTGCAGCAGGAGTATAAGATATAAGTTAAGCGGGTCCTCTCGCTAAAAAGTCGAAACCGCCGATTTCCAATGCATTATCTAGTGACATAGACACTTCTAATGTTGTTAGGGAGCACGAAGAAATATCTTAGAAACTTGCTACTGGAAAAAAAACGACATATAATAACGGAAAGAGACCTCCCCGGAAGCATCTTAGGTTAGTGATTCTATTAGTGCTCAAAATAGATTCGAACCCTTATCTAACCCAATAGATGACTCACAGCCAACAAATAAGCAGAATGCTAATGTTTAACCTTCATCTATTTATTTAAGCAATGTAAAAGAATATGCAGCACTGGTTACATTCTTTCGTTGTGCCAAGGTCCTAATGGCTTCAGGCTGAAAACCTTTAAGAGAGGAATTACAATGTATCACGAAAATGGCGATGTATATCAGTGATATAGTGGCAAGTTGAAGAAGAGGGGATGCTGACTTCCAAACATAACAGTTTCCAGAGGATAAAAGCTCCCGAGTTGTCTCGAAAAGTTTGCACTACGCTACACCTGCGGCAACTATAAACCAAGAGCTTGCCAACCATCAACAATATAGTCAATGTTATTTCACGGTTTAAACCACCTCTCCCTAAGTTTTCACTTCCTAGTATGCAGTAAAGGAAGTATTGTAATTGCATGAATTTTCGGTTTTCAAACGATAATATCCATTTTGGCCATCCCTGAATCCACTTTGACTAGTTTCGTCGTGACGTCTGAACGTTCGTTCGTTGATACGTAGGTTCGTATCTGGCATAACTCAAAAACGGTTAACCGTAGGAAGTTGAAATTTTGTATTTGGGATTGTTGTAACATCTAGTTGTGAACCTCTCTTTTTGGTCACTACATGATCAGCGGAAGTGGTACTTTTGTTGAAGGTCATAATAGATTTTGATCAAAAATTACATTAAAATATAATGAAAAACTTGTAAAAGATTGATATATTAACATACTAGATTTTGGCAAACCGAAAGTAGTACTTACTGATTCTCATCAAAACATAATTGGTTTTCATCAAAAGTTATATTAAAATATAATGTAAAACTTTTAAAATTTGGTATGAAAGATTGATATATTAATATAAATAACATACTAGATTTTGGTTAAAATTGACAAACTGGAAGTGGTACTTTACTTGAAGGTCATAATTTAAAGGTCATACATCAGATACTGTGCAACAGGCTTTATTTTTGAGTAAAATACGACTAAAAAATGTTGACCGATAACCATATGCACCATTACAACCTCCGGCAGGTGAAATTTAAATATTAACAAATTATATTTTAATTAGTGATTGTAATAATATAAGATAATATCATTTTGTTCGTTGAATAATACAAAAATTACTTATTCCAAAGAAACTGTTCATTCCTTCTATTTGCTAACCTGGATTTTGAGAAATACCATTCAAGCCACGAATGCTTTATATTATTTCCCCAACCGTTAACACCCTTTTCAGGTTTTACGACAGTAGAAGCTATTCCTGGTTCGTTTTATGTTGTGTAACCACCTCCAGGTTACCAATAACGGATCCTGCATTATTCGTGGAGTATTCCATCGATAAACACCAACGAATTGCGGAGTATTCCACTTCGATTCACAAATACTGACTGGAGCACAGAGTAGAGAGGAGAAATTTGTATTTATAATGTCGATCAGAGATAAAACGTTAAGAAATATCAGATATATTTTATTTTCAATTCAATATAACAATTAATTATTTTATTTTGTTATGATCATATTTCTTCATAGGTTTAGTAAGAGGAATGGAATTGAAAAAGATGTATTTGCTTTTATGCTCATGCTGAACAAGTTAGCACAATATTTATTAAATTACGAATTTATGAGACGGTGAAACTTAAAGAGTTTATTAAATATATAGGGTACTTAACCAAGTAATAAAATGTTCATAAACTCTGTTTTAGAATCGTGTTATTATATCAGTAATTTATTACCTATATTTCTACGGGTTTTAAAACTTCCTTAGGCATAAAGGCTATTGAAAAATTACCTATAAAACTATAAATTAAACTCTCATAAGTTATTTGCGAGATCCTAGAATATGTTGAATCGTAAAATTAATTGTTTATGTTTAAGTCAATTAAATACAAATATTCATTGCGTTTCTATCAACTATTTATATTTGAAAATACTTAGCAAATCCTATCAGGAATTGAACGTGCACATTTTTTATTATAAGTTATTTGTGTTTTATATACCAGAATAATAAAAAATAAATAAAAAACGTACTTGTATATGAATACAGAATAGATGTACATAATTATGTATACCAGTCATTACTTATAATACATAACCCTTTTAAGATTGATCCTACAGTTAAGCCAAAATGAAAGCAAATTCCAAGAGACGGCCAAAATTATGGTGGAATTATTATGAAATTCCAGAAGATATATCATGAACCAGGAAAGCTTCCTTTCTCTTATATATGTCTCACTGTTCCCCTTGGTATCTTATATTAAATATCTACTTTGCCTTAAGTGATACTCTTGTGTGATTTAGTATGTGTTAAATTAATGGCAGTAGTTAGTAGTCACTTTAAATTACGGCTGGTTAGGACGACATTAATAAAGCGAGCGAAAATAAGATAATAGGTTATATAATTTTAAATATTTTATTTCTATAGAAATCGGAGGGGGTGGAAAATCGATAATGGTACCAGCCTAATGTATTTGTTATTGATAAAGTGCTGGTGGGTTCGCGAAAATCGGAAGAGCTCAATTTTTTTCAGGAAAGCTGTTTTGAAATTCTAATATTTGGCAAATGTAGTCTAGTCACTGGTAAGAAAATTTGAATAATCTTTTTAATTTCAATGATACAATATAATTTCAATACTACAATCGAGAATTAAATTCAATAATGTACTGTTAAAAATATTAATATTATTAAAAATAATGATTCTAAAAAAAAAAAATTGCGATATTAAATTTTAATATAGTATTCCATAGATCCTAAATCGGATAGAACAGTGGTTTCAAAGGTGGTACACAGAATCGATTAAAATAAGACGGATATCCAGTCTCTACTCTTATTTTTCTATTCTAAAATAAATAATAATCTAAAAATAATAGTATAAACTTTATAATTAATACATTTAATAAGAAAAACAAATTATTTTATTATATTATATAATATTATTTGTTCAGAGACCCCGGTTGACGGCTTTCCAAAGCCGCTTTGTATTTAATATTTATATTCTTTTGAATGCACTCAAATTAAATAAATAAAATACAAAAAGAAATTGAATTAAATTAAAAACAATAAATATTTACACAGCTATATATTTAAAATGGGAAATTTGGCTGGAAACATGCTAATAAAATCGAAATAATCTAATTTAGTCCAAAAATGCAATTTTATGGTATAAAAAATAAAAATTGTGCAATACAGTCCAAAAAAGAACTTACATAAGTTCTTATTACAAGAACTTGCAATTTAACGCAATGGTAAATTTTAATATATTAATCTTTGAATCAGTTTTAAAGGTGTGCCCAAGCGCATAAAATGTGCAATGACATTAAAATCAGGTCTCCAATTATGGTTTAACTGGACCTTTTTGTAAGTTAGCTAAAGCTGAACATAATCTCGATTTTCGGATCATCATGTTCCTAATCTACGCAGAGAACTGAGTGTAAAATTTGCGAAAACCCGGTTTTTCTTGAAGTACCGAAAATTTCAGAGGCTCGACGCTCCGTTGAACCGTTACCGTTAGTTTTAACTTAAAATGTAACTGGGCGTTTTTTGTAGGTGATCTTAACCTAAACTACTTTTGTTTGAATTTTTTTTTGATAAAATACATATTTATAGAAAAAATAACACACACACAGCAGATTTTTTCTTGTAACACCTTAAAATACTTGAAAATTTCATAGGTTTGATGCTCCTTAGGTCCGTTGCAGTTAGTTCTAGCTTAAAATGTTTGAATTTTTTTCTCCAAAAAATGCATATTTCCCGAAAAGAGGAAAAAACAAGTAAAAACTGTGTTTTTTTTACAGTTTATTTTGGCTAAAGTCATAATAAAGCTACCGATTTCGATTTCTAGATTATGATATTCGTAATCTACGCAAAAAAAGGGCACCATTGCGGACTATACCGTAGAAGTGAGCCAATTGAACCAAGCAGCTGATAGACATACAAGTACACGCTGCTAAGAATATTTCAAGTAGTGTTAATATGAAATCTTTCAAATAATTCTAAAAAATGGACTATTAATATAGGGTGGTAAGGGAAAGATGTGTGATACGCGCACCGCACCAAGTTTTTAAATAGAACATGAAACGAAAATGTGAAATATTAATAGTTTCTATTGCTTCTAATGCATTCGGTCTTAGGATTGAGTAGCAGAGTTATAGTTAATTGTTCTTTAGTTGCTTGCGTTTAATCAAATCGCAAAATCTTTATAAATGGTATTCCCTTGTATTTAAAGAACAACAGTTGAATAAACTAGGTCTTAGAGTATATCCTTACCATATTAGAAAGCGAAAAGATTAATCTATAATACCAATCTCTCACGCCAAGTCTGAGCCACATTTATACAAATGAGTTGCATATGTTTCCCGTCATTGATAAGTACCTGCAGCGTCGATATTAACCAACAGAAAAAAATATCTTCAAATTACTAACAGTTTCTAACTGACATCCTTGTACAAACAGTTAATTTTTTTTTTTTTTATAAAAGAACTATTTTTTCTCGTTTTACGCGAATTGCTAAAATATTAATAAGCTCGGATGCATAAATTAGTTGTTATTTGTGTAATAGCAAATTCAATATTTTTTTCTGGCTCTCTAACGATTAAGCTTACATTTTCACTTGTGAAATGCCGTTTTTTCCGTTAATATCGTTTAAAGTTTTGAACTTTTAAAGATCTTAAAAGAGACACAAAACAGATAAAAATTTAATATGGCTTGGTTGACGGGAAATTGAAATCCAGACCATACAATGAAAATTATTGCTTCCTGTCACAAGAGAAGCCTGGAGATATATTGTACCTTACTGGGATTTCCCCTGTTTATTATTCATATAGAAAGCTGTGCTGGGGTTCTATAGGCTTAGGATATATTTGAGTAGCTTAAGGAAAACAAATATTTTTTGTTTCTGAAACATGTACAAAAGATGATTTGAATTCG
Organism: Rhaphigaster nebulosa; assembly: GCA_948150685.1. Taxonomy (NCBI): domain Eukaryota; kingdom Metazoa; phylum Arthropoda; class Insecta; order Hemiptera; family Pentatomidae; genus Rhaphigaster; species Rhaphigaster nebulosa. The sequence continues at coordinate 57,371,148 of OX411310.1, read as the reverse complement.
GATTGAAGAAATAAAGGAAGCAATAAAAAAAGAAGAAATAATAATAAAAATACAGTATTTGTTTTTTAAAATTATGATGGATCGGAAGATGTTTCAATGGCTATAATCGTATTCCTTTCATACCTTAAGAAACGAAGAACAGTGGATAGTTTATCACTAGTAGTTTCTGTTTCCGTAATAAATCCATGATTTACATTAATAGAAATACATTTTGTCATGAATTATTTAAACGTAACTTCATTTTATCATATCAACAACAATATATACATGTGTGTGTGTTTTGAATGAAAATTATCTTTATCCTTTATTTATATCCATACTTTCTCGTTTCCTTAAGAATCCGAAATAAACCACACTAAATAGCCATCAGACATCATATAAAGAAGGAAATTCTTGGAAGCTGCAAGGAATCAGTATCTTTGGATAACTGGACTAATTATTAAAATGCATTAATTAATCCTCAGCTATTTAGATAACATGCAATATTAAAGACTTCAAAATTGGACATATAGACACCAGAAGGTGAGAATTCCACACTGAAAAGTAACAGTACGGCTAACTTCTGTTTGATAAACGTTTTCGACTATTATTTATTTACTAAGTTAAACGACTTGTAAGTAAATTCAAAATAAATTCTGTCTCATTGATTTAGGAAAAAAAAATCACAAAACTGCTATCTAATACAATTACTGAACATTGATAACTTACTTGAAAAGATTTAATTTATTCACCGATGAAAAATATGACTGAGGGCAACAGACCACACAAAATTTTGCGTGCATAATTTACTACTGTATGGTATAGGACAAATACAAACTTATTAAAAATAACTTACTGAAAGAGGAGGAAGTACATATCATTGTAGTTTTGTTATCTTAAATATTTATGATTTAGTTTTTCTCATCATTATATTAACAATTTCACATACAAATAGTAAACTTTTGATTGCATGTGTATAAAGTGTGTAAAATTATTAAATAAACTGCTCCTATATAGGGTTAATATATAGGAGAAAGATCGAAACTCATTGCATAGACAAGATATTAAATAATCTTATATAATTATAATTTTATTATAAGAGATGTAAAATTTATAGAATAAAAACGTAAAATCTTCTGAAGAAACAAACAATAATTATTTTGAAGTGGACCATTCAAAGTAGAATAAAAAACTTTTTTAATTTCTGATAGTTGCTCTTTGTACAGAACTGAAAAATAAGGCATATTTTTATTGCAATACAAACGCTAAAATCAATTTTTAACTGCCTGCATATAAAAATAATGATAAATCATTAAAGATTAAATTTTAATTAATATACAAGAGGAAAAACTTGGAATGTTTATTTTCTATTTTTTGATGATCAGTTTTTTTTTTAATTTGATCTTGCCCTGGTGTAATGTAACTTCCCTTTTCCTTCAGTATGTTTGTAGATGTCTTGGAGTGAGGTACTGTCTCTAGATTAGTTGGTATATCTTTTTAGACTGCGAATGTAAGTTATTTTTAGTAACTATTTTTTTCTTCTCCTTGTCCTAATGATGGAGGAAAATTGGCAAAATATCGTTAGTAGGTTCCCGCTATTTTAGAGGCTATAGGTCTTCGTGTGTGAATTCTTCCATTTATATCCTAACATTAAAATTTATTTTTTCAAAATACTATCATTCAAGAAGTTTAAGAATCTACTAAAGAATAACAAAGGATAATAATAGACACAAAGACACAGATGCCGGAGAGGATCCAGCGAAAGATGAGCACATAGCGCAGATTCGATTACTTCTCCAAAATCAAGGTATCATCAAGTTATCCCTCTCCCTTCACACTTCCTAATATCGCTGGGCTGCCTCCATCCTATGTCCCATCACTGCCATCTATAATGGGGCCAATACTCCTTTATAATACAGTTTTGAATTCTTTTCGATAACTGGTGCAAAAGAAATCATTAAAATTCCAAATTATTCGATTCAGTAACTGCTTTAAAAGAAGGTATATAAATAAATAAAACGTTGATTATTAATAATAAGAAAACAAACAAAATATTATCTAGTTTAGAAATTAAAAAAAAAAATGGACTGAGTGTGTACTTTCTTAAATAACTGTTAACTTTAATGATAGTTCATTTTAATTTACGTTATTTCTAAATGCTTACGCGGACATACTAACTCACTCATTTAAGTAGTGGCCACAACCGACATGCCCATTAACACCCGTAGGAGGCGGAAAAAGAGCGGAATGAGGGATCTCCTTGCCGAACTGTATGATCGAGACAGAAAGTGGTGCCGCTGGGTATTACCCTCTATCATGATTCTGATACCACAATACCCCCATTTTTAGCCAGCAAATTCATTGACTGTCTACAAATTGACAGGTGTGCCATGACAGCAAAAAGAAAAAAAAAAACTATAACCACTACAACTCATGAAGGGTTCAGCACTTGGTAAGGACCGTACTGTTTCCAGGCCAGCGGTTGTGCAAGGAGGTGATACGGCCGATTTTTCTCCCAATTAAGGGAAACCACTTTATAGAAGCTGGGTGAACCTCAGGAAGATCTCCCGACCCCACAGGGTCGATCCACGGCTGATAACAGAATAAAGAAATAAAGCTAAAAAAATATATATTATATCGCACATTTTTTCCAATCTCACAAACCCTTAAAAGCCGTTTTATTGACTGAAGGAATTTTTGAAAAAATTCAGTTTTGGGTTTCTACCTTCTTTTATTTTTTTACGATTGTTGAGACATAACCTTAACAATTAAATTTCAAAAAATGTTGTCTGTAATTTAAAAAACAAAACAGTATCACGAGTATAAAGCATGATTCCTTTTCGTTTTATATATCTGTAAAGGTTTTTACAAATTAAATTAGACACTGAGAGACAATATGAGCCGAGATCTCGGGTTATGACTCGACAAAAAAATAAACAGAAAATCGCATTTAAAAAAAAAAAATGTGCCAGTAAGGAGCTAATAAAAAACTGTACAATCTATTTAAATTACTATAAGAAACAAAAAACGAGGGAAGAGAAGCGACAAATCACTTTTTTTAAATACATTATTTGCCAACTGAAATTTACCAGACATTTTTATATCTCGAGCCTCTCCAAATAAATAATTTAATTGGCAACTGGTGAAATAAAGATTTCTTAAGAAAGGCAGTAGAAGAAATCTTCTCATCTGGCTTCCAGTTTCTCTGTTTTGTGAAAGAGCTAGGGAGACAGTTGACGGATTAATCTCAAGACTTTGTACAATAGCACACTGGCTTAGACATTCTTCTTATACAATAACCCTCATCATCATCACAAAGCCATGATTAATTAAATAGTAATTATTAATTATTTTATGTAGAACAAGTATACATTTTACTTGGCCTAGTTTTTATTTAAATTGTTAACTTTATATTAAAATTCAGTGCGATTTATTTTTCTTCTAATACTCCGACTTTTTTTTATATACTTATACAACTAAATGCCAGAATACAAATTATTTACACTGATAAATTCAGCAAGATTTTTTTTTCCAACCCTCCGACTTAAATAGTTTACAACTTATGTATAAAGCAAATTCGGTAAGAAATGGATTATTCTTTCTACTGGTGCTGTAGTATTTTGTGAGGGAGACAGGGGATGAACACTTTATTTTCAATGAGATATTGCTTTAACTTAATTGGTTTGCTATATACACAGAAAACTATAAATCGTTATATGCATAATAACATGTAATTATATAGTCTAATTTCAATATATCAAAAGAATTAAAAATAGAAAGATATGATTTTTTGTTTTTGTATTCTTCTAACGATTGTTTTTTAATTTTTTAAAATTTTATTTCATACATTTTTCTATTTTATTCTCTCTACTAAATCATTTATTTATAGATATAAACTCAAACCTAGCTAATAATTCAAATAATAAAGTTTGAGCTAAAATATTACATTTAATAATAATTTACATAATAAAACCCTAACGTTCGTCCTGCCATTCAGAACCACTAATCCCTTACATCCGTCCAGTATTGCTACTGTATAGCCTGCTCCGTATTTATTTTAATGATATGTAAATCAATAGAAAATGTATAAACATCTGATAGTGAATATAGCGAATACCTGTAAACAAGTTTATTGTGAGGAGGGGGGCATAAATAAATAAATATTATGTTTTGTATTTTTCCCAGAGATTACATCCTTGAAACGAGCCGTTCACTAGTATATGTAAAAATATAGAATAATAAATTCGCATATAAGTAGTACCTATGTTGCATGTAAAACAAATTAGATTAATACAAGTTACCCGCGATGCCGCAATTTACCTTCATATATAAATAATAGATACACATATACACGCGCGCGCGCACACACACGTCTATATATATATATATATATATATATATATATATATATATATATTTGTCGGTTGGATCAGCAGATCTGGTAGATCTTTGGCCGCCTGAACCAGCCTGCTTTCCAGTCTTCTGCATGCAGCTCTGCCACATCTTTGTTGATCCTATCTATCAATCTGGTTTTTGGCTTTTCGCCTCCTCTGGCCAACTATTGTGGCATTCACCGTTGTGAAAAGTCGTCCTGATGGATTGCTTCGAGCTACATGCCCCGCCCATCTTAACCTCCTTGCCTTCATATCATGAGATATTGACTGACCAGTTTCTGTAAGCAATTCTTTATTAGTCTTTCTTCTCCATGATTTTAGATTCAGATCCCATATCGCTCCGGGTATCGTGCGGCGGACTTTCTTTTCGAATCTCTCGATTCTGCTTTCTTGAGTACCGGTAAGAGTCCAAGTCTCGCAGGCTTATATCAGAATTATCTTTATCATAGCATTGAACACCGTTAATTTGAGATTTCTAGAGATTTTTCGGGATTTTAGTCGAGCTGAAAAAGCTCTATCTGCGCTTGTTATACGCTGGTCTATCTCTGTGTGCTGGTCATTGACTGAGGTTATTTTGGAGCCGAGGTATTTAAAGCTGTCTACTTTCGGGAATAATCTGCTATCCACGCAGATACTATTGTTAAAGTGGACTTTCGGCATCATGTATTTTGTTTTATCTTCATTTACTTGCAAGCCGATTTCCTTTGTTCCTCACTGTCTAATATTATCTTTATATTATATTATCTTTATATTTAATATCATCTTAATTGCTTCCAAGGACAGCAATATCATGCAATTCATGCACGCTAGGATTTTATGTTTCATTCCGACGTACACCTCTCCATTATCGCGTGATGTTCTAATAACATTCTCAAGGGCTAAGTTAAACATATACATACACTAGTAGAAAACAATTGGCAAATTCCAAAACGCAAAACTTGAAGTCTCTAAAACACCGGCAAACAATTAACTAGATTAATTAATGTTTCGCCATTTAAGGCATCATCAGGGCATACACCAAAAAATCACATGTGTGAAGATCAAATACAGCACATCTCACATCAACCGAGGAGAAAGACGATTCAACTGTCTCACATTACCCCAAGACATCCAATTACATACTATGTCTTGGTTTGTCGGTATTTTAGAGACTTGAGACTTTGTGTTTTGGAATCTTACAATTGTTTTCAAGCAATTAATTTATGTCTCTTTTTCAGTTTTTCCTCTTTCATATTTACATATATAATATTTATCAGTCGGATATTTTTTAAGATTTTTCCAAATCTGCAAAAATCGTAAATAAATAACATAGGTATGCCTAAATACAATAATTAATTTTGTATAATTAATTTAGATTAAAAGATAATAAACCATTTTAATCCCTCATACATGTATTAAATGAAAGTTTATTACATAATCGAGTTATTTTATTTTTTGTAACGTAAAAATAGTATTGTTTCAAATAATTTATTAAGAAATGAAAAAAAATAATGTCTTGTCACCAATAAGAAAATAAGTGAACAAATGTGGCAATAAAAGAAAACTTGAAAATTCAGCTCAATTAAATTTTAGAACAAATGCTGCTTTTAGTAGTAGTTTTAATAATATTTTATAATCTGATGTAGGAGATACAAATTACATATATAGTTTGAAAATGGCCAAAAATTTGTTAGAAAAGGCCGAAACGTTGCAAATAATAAAATAACTCGACTATGTAATAAAGTTGTAATTAATAAATATATGAGCGATTAAAATGATTTATTATCATTAAATCTAAACTGATTAATTTTTTTAAATAAATTAGAATTCTATTAGATAATGAACAATCAAAATATTGTTAATCGCAAATATGATAATGATTTTTAATGAAGTTTTATTTTATTCAAGAACAACGGCAGAATTGAGTTTAGTATTGCTTCAACAGACTTATAAACGCTGGTAAATATAATTGTATTGTAAGGCATGTGTTGCAACGATGCCTAGTTGTTTTTAAAACATTCGGAGACATAAAGTAGATACCGATAAAAAATATTTTATGTTTTTACCTCTTTTCGCTTATACTATAATCCAGGATCATCTATGGCCACTTGGACGATAAATTATATCTTACTATCCTATCATATGTTGATTTTAAATAGCCGTTAATAATAAGCAGCTTTCAATGATATCCCTTATAAATTTTCTATTAACTACTAAAAAACTTCTTAAAAATTACATTGTACATCTCAGATATAATTATTAATTTTTGTTATACCTGTTAATGCAGCTAGTAAATAGACATATTAAACTAAAGGGCGGGACTATTTAGTTTAATCAGAGGTGAGTCCTCTCAAAAGCTCCGACCCTAATACAAAATACATCTGAAGGGCCGGGGTATAGAGAAAAGGGTTCATTATCCAACCTCCAGGGCTCTTCTTCGCCTGGGCTATTTCATCTAATTCAATAGCAAAATATAATCTACCTTAGAACATTTTCAACATCCCCTCTACAAAGGCCCTCTGATTTAATATTAATTGTGCCACCCCTTTCCGTGTTTAATGTACAACGGGTTTCCTTTTATTTGTCGACTGAAATTTCGTAAGTAGCTGCCGTTTCTATGAATTTAAAACAAAACCTATATTTAATTTGTGCCGATATTAATGAAATTCTGTCTCTTACTTGCTCTTTGATTATAACATAATATGATACTATCGCGCGATAACGAAAATTGAACGATACTCTTAACGGATCGTTATAGGATGACAGCTTAAAATATGGAAGAGAAAGAAAATTTAAGAAAAATCACTAGTCTATCTCTTGCGATACGAAAGTAAGCAGGATAAAATGGACAAAGTATTTAGCTCCAAGATACTCTACCAGAGAGTCTACAAAACAACCAATGCCACTTAAATAGACAGAAGGAACAAATATACCAAAGAACTACGTAAATGGAAAAAAATAGTCCTAGATAAAGGAAGAAGCAAATTAGAAAAAGATGTAATGGGTGGGTAAAAAGAGAAAAACAAAACAAGATAATAGTTGGGGTACGGTAATATATAAAAAACAGTAATTAAATATTCTGTTCATAAAGTTTGAAATAGTAAATAATGTTAAACACAATGGCAAGGGGTAAGGAGACAGAGGGTGTTAAAAAATCATAGAAAAACCAATGGGAAAGTTAGTATAGAATAAAAAGGAAGAGATAAAAATAAAAACATAAACAGTAAAAAGGAAATAGAGGTATAAAATATTACATATAACAAAAGAGGAAAAAAAAAAAAGGAGAAATAAAACTGAAGAACTTGATTTGACTCGTCAGCCGACGACATTATAAATTTTTTATCGTGGACAGTCAAAAAATAAATAATAAAAATAAAATGGAATAATCCCATTTTTCATACGATATTGGCACACCCTTAACAACTGGGACAAGTTCTCTATCATTTGACAGGCAAAGCAGGATTCCGGTAAATACGAAAAGGGAGGGGGAGGGGGTAAAGTCGAGATAACAGCATCATTGGTAGATTTCATAATCTCCTTTGAGGCAGTACACAATAGTAAGATGGACACTTCATAAAATATGATAGTTTACAACGAATATAAAAATAAAATAGGATTAGGGAGGCAAATCAGGGTTAAGGCAAATTACAGTGAAGCTACCTCAACCATATCAAATTTTGATTTTTGCAAAATTAGGTACAACAAATATCGAAGTTATTAAGTTTACATAACTTTACATTCAGAATTGTCGTTTCGAATTTACAATTATTTTTTGAAGCCATTCGAATGTCATATCTAACTTTCCGAATATAGGTATATGAGGTTAATATTAATACAAAATAAACAGCCTCATCATCAAGCCTTTATCAAACAAAACGTGGAATTACTAGTAAGGCAGAATCTGCATGCTATAGTTTAGTTGGTCACGCGATGGGTTAACGTGTTCCGTTTCAGGTATTAATACATACTTTCTTATTTTGATTCATTGAATCTAAGAGAAAATATATGACGAACTAAGACCCATAAAAATCATTTGTTGGTTGTTTATACGATTACAAATGATGGTTTGTGAATAGCTCAATTTATGCAAGAAAAACTAATAATTCATAAAAAGATTCATTAGCAAATGGTTAATGGTAATATATTCGAGTTTCAAACTAAAATAAAGGCAGAAAATATAGTATTAATTGCCAGACAATTTATTAGCCTTACATTCATGCTCCAATATACAGGGTATCCAATATAAATCGGTTCAAATGCTTCTCACGGTCAAACGGACGATCTAATGAAAAAATGCCAGAGGAAAAAGCCTTTGGTCTATTTCTATAGTTTCACCTAACGCTATTCGTTTTTAACTTTGACGCGATAGGTACGATTGACGCGCGCAGATGACGCCTATTTTTTAATACGCCCAGTTGCAGTCATTAAAACGTTAATAAAGATTTCGATACCTTCAAAACTGATGGATTTAAACCATATTCTTAACGTCATTATTATTATTAAGATACCTCATAAACTGGAATATTGGAGACGTGATACACATTTTAATGTATTTTTTCATTGTTTTTCTATTAAAAAAATTGCCAAGACTGTAGGAGTATTAATTTTCATTAAAAAAAAAAAAAATGTGTTTTCTGAAATGATTTTTCCACAATTATGAAAGGGAAATTGGTTGTATGAATTAATTTTTTTTTATTAGTTTGACAACAGAAACATTTCTCACATTTCGGTCATAGTGCAATGTTTCACAGTTTTCCTTGATACTGATTTGTGGGAGCCTTCTTATTTTAACAATAATATTAACATGCCCGGTCATCCTTATGATCATATTTTTTCCTTGCCGGGCTTTGCGTATTTGCAATCTAATGGAGGCGGTATTCACTTATCCATAGCAGACTTAATTCTCTTAAGGATTAATCCATTAATCCTTGACGCAATGCATCCTGTTTGTTAATCAGGGCATTCATTTCCAGTTGCTAATGCATTCAATATCGATCTCCAAGATATTGCTGCATACACATCAAGTGAAATTGTTGATGTGATTATGGTGGTCTCTTTTATGATTTTTTTTTTTTTAATGTAAGCCGTATTCGAATATTTATATACTTTATTATTATTGCTAATAATAAACCGTTTTAATTCATACAATCAATTTACTTTTCATAATTGTGGAAAAATCATTTCAGAAACTATTTTTTTTTTTTTGATACTACACCTTGAGTCTTGGCAATATTTTTAATAAAAAGACAAGGAAGAAATAAGCATCACGTATCTAGGATTCCAGTTGATGAAGTGCCTCAAAAATAATGACGTTCAGAATACAATATACATCAGCACCTGCTATTAGCATAAAAACAAATTTGTGGGATTGCAGTGTTTATTTTACGATTAATAATTCTTAAAGGAATAATAACACAAAGGAAAAACTCGACTAAAATTAAAATCTCATCAACATATTTTATAAAATTTATTAGATTATTATAATTGTCAATTTAAAAAAATAAAACTGGTTTCAAGCATTTCTTTTGTTTCACTAAATATTTAAAAAAACTAAATAAAGGCACTTCAGTTAATATAATACGCTAAAATAATCTAAGAGTTCAATTAGAGCAGCTATAGGAGTCACTGACCACTATGCTCCGTTACACACCATTTCATCAAATCACAACCACGTTCATACTATCAACCAGGACGAACATACTAATTCATCATATACCATAATATTTCAACTTGACAGAGTTTACAGCTACAGTTATCCCAATTTAAAAATTGTATCAGTAATTAATAACAAAATAATGAGAATAAAACTTAAAATTCCTTATATTAATACTGGAAAACTTAGGAAATGTCTTGTAACTCAAACAATTTAGCAAACCGATTAACGGACAATTAAACAGAACACTAATGACCTTTTTTGAATTAGTTTGGAATCTTGCCACCAGATTGGAGTAATTTCCAGGGAATACACGCCAATGGCTACTTTACCCCTAATGGCCGCTTTACTCCAAGTCTTCCCTATTCCTTTGGCTTTTTGAAGATTATGGTCTTCGAAACTAAGAGGACTAAATATTGATTAATTCGGACCCTTGAAAGTCAAAGCTGAGTATTACAATACCAATCCCATTCATAAAGACCTATCAGAAAATAGCGAAAAATCTGAAAGAAACAAAAATACAATTTATGGAACATTACCGTTTGTATTATACAGATTGTTGCTATGTAGGAGTATTATAAGGTTATTTAAAAAAAAAAAAACTACATTAAATGTAATATTAAAATTAAAAGAAAGAGGAAAAAATTATTAAACTTCTTCTCTCACAGTAGTTTAATGTAATAGAAGGTCAAGCAGCACTAGAACTAATTAAAATAAATAAATAAATATATATATATATATATATATATATATATATATATATGTATGTATATATAAAGAATAAATTGTTAGTAAAATGGAGATGAAATAGGTTTAATGTAGGGTATAACCTATCTTAACTAAGATAACACAAAAGTTAATGATATTCAATTAGATGCATTATTTTTTTAAATATATTTATTAATCAATGCCTGTAAAAATAAAATTGACTATTAGCGAATTGTTTGGCTCATTATGTTGCATAATAATGGTATGTGAGCTATGAGGAAGACCCAAGCGGTAACCCTGCCAATTGCTCTGCGTTACGAGAATAGATCTCTCAACCACGATGTTTTCTATCTTCTTCTTGTTTTTTTTTAAAGCATATATCAAGTGGCCATTTTACTATTAATGAGTTGATATATCCTGATAATTTTTGTTAAAACAGTTTTTAGTGAGTCATTGCATGTACGCTGGCATCAGTAAGTCAGTATACAAAGTTATATTAAAATCGTACCAAGGAACATATGTCTTTTAAACAGTACGAATATCTGAGAAACCTAATTTCAAACAGGTTCGAGTAAGTAAATGTAAGTAGCAAGCTTTTGTCTATGGTTGAATTTAGTTTGCCGTTCGAGTAGTGGCTATATCAGTTTCTTTTCTTTTTCTTTTATGTGAGGGCCCTATAGCTCATTCTATTATCAGATTCTCTTTCTCTTTCTCCGTTTATGGTATTGGTGAGTTAGCAATGCAGTTTAATAGTTTTTTCCATAGTCTAGACCAATCGCTTAGTTTTTGTAGCTTATATAATGTAATTTAGGCCGGTGAAAGATTTTGAGATGTATTATTTAAACCTTGTATCCTCCATGATCAGGCGTAATAGCTTAAAAGCAGACGATGGGTTAGTGAACCAATAGAAACTATTATTTGGTAACATTAGTTTTTATCTGAATCTAAAATCCGAGGAATATAATGAACACCCATAATAAAAAAATAAAAGGAGTAGGAAGTTTGGTGTAATAAAGAAGTGGTGACTGTTTCCACATCCGCTGGTGGTCATTTTGCCCCTGTTTGCAGACTTCATGAACCGTTTCCTCCGATGGCCCAGGGATTGTGCAAATACACCAAAGTGAAAAATCAACAAGGCACATTCCCCTAGCCTACTTTCCGGCTCCGGCAGCTATCGGATAAATCCCATCTTATTTAGACATTTAGACAGTTATATTTTTCCAATCGGACCTGCGGTCAGCAGGTATACTTTTTCATTGCATGATCAAGGAATAATTCTTAAAATAACAAACTCTTATAAGATTTGATTTTAATCCAATTTCGAAAGCGTAAACAAATATAGTGCTATTTCAGTATTAATAAAAGAGACAATACTGGAATTATGAAAAATCCTAAGAAACTTGTTTTAAATCAGGGAAAATAACTTATATAAATTCTGTGGTACATCGAATGATTTAAAAATTACTTTGCTTAACATTATCAACACACACACACACACATCGAGCGTAGGAGTGATGGATACCACGTGCACCTAAATGCACTATAAATCGCTTTGTTGTTTTCCAGGATGTAAAATAGCCGCCCGGAGGTTTGGTCCATGGACGGTCTGCTTCGGGGAAAGAAAGATAGTTCCCCTGCGCTTGCGGATTCCGACCATCCATAATCCGTGGATCTTGCCCGGTTTGCCACTATCCTTGAACCCGAGTGAGTCGGTGGTAAGGAAACTGCCGAATTGGCCCCAAAGGGACCGGCTATAGAGCTATGGATAGCCTGCCGCTGCACCATGGAAACCATGGTTCGCATCAACGTGAGATTGGGTGCACCCCTTCAGGCTCTCTATGCTCCCGCATGCAATAAATGTCTGTAAGAATACCACATCGCGCGGCCAAAGATCTTCATGTTCTATAGAGCAAACAGAAAAAAAAATAAATGAAGAAATGTTATATTTCACTTTAATTTAAAATTTAATTATTCAGCATCTAATCTTCAGGAAAGAATACTCCTAATATATATTAATAAAATATTTCAATATTGTTATGGAAATATTTTAAACATAACAAAAGAAAATAATCACAAACTTATCTATAAGATGAAAGGAAAAACTTTGATATTGATAAAAGGTATCATTCGATTTCATACATGAAAGCAACCTGTATAGTTTTCAAGAGGAGCATAGACAATTTTTGAAATATATAACGGTATACAGACAAAAAAGATATTCATAAATATTTTTCAATATTGAATTGTAAGAAAATTAATTTCATTGTATTCTATTATTTTTCACAACTCATCGTTGCAGATAGACAAGTTATACTGATGGAAAAAATATCACAAAAGAAGTTAAAAATTACACCAGAAAAACAAAAAAAGGGTGCCTCAGTTTCTAATGACCAACTATGAGAATTTATTGTAAAAAAAAAAAAAACAAGTAAAAATTGTATAGGGAAAGAAAATTCTCCAACGAAGAAATTTTTGAAGATTTGTTTTTTTTTCAAACTTTTCATTCTCATACATTAAACAAACAAAATACTGAATACCATATGAAACAACGTTCGATTTTCAGGCAGATAAAAAATAAAATAAAATCTAAAGCAGTTCATTTAGACAAATGTTACTGAAGTAATTTCATTAATTTAATTTAATGCTAGAACAATTATGAATATACAATTTTAGATGATTGTATTTTTTCACATCAACAAAATATTTATTTTTATCATTATATCATAATTTTATTTTAATACATTTTTTTAAATTTAATGTATTAATAATGCTATTATATTATTAATAATAATTATTTATTGGTCGGCAGTGTGGCCATTTACAATTACAATAAAAATGAATCAATGCTTTTAAATTTAGCATGTAAATATAATACAAAAATGACGAGTTAATACTGTTTAAATTGATTCATTTTTTAGACAACTTATTAATTATAACGTTAAATTGCACTGATTCGGGTACGAGTTCATTCGAATTTTTCGAAAAATGCGTATCGGTTCATAACATTTCCTCTACCAATTTAATTCGGTATGATATCACAGAAAATTGTCGTTATAAAGATGAATGGATCCAAGAGAAAGCTCATTTGAGTTTTTGAGTCAGAAGGTGGATGTTATGCAAATTTAGGTTGAGCCATGACATTGTCTATTGAACGCGACACAACATGGGCTTCCAGCGCTTATGACAACAGTTGCCATGTTAGCTACTGTTCCTTCCCGTTACTGAATAAATTAAACGGCCTAGTCTTGTATCTATGGCCTAACCACAGCTGTTCCATGTCTAATGTATTTGGTTTTTTATTTTCAATAATAAACCTTTGTAATCGACAAAAAAAAAAAAAGAAAAATCCGAGAGCAGCAGAACTCCGTCACTAAAGTCGTATTTTCACTAAAATAAAAACGGAGGAGTTATTATGGGAAAACCCTTCATACCTACTTAAAGCTCATTTGACCCAACGTGAGCCGCTGGAATATTACATACAAATTTTCAGCCCTATAAACTAATATGGTGGAGCTGTAGAGACGCAAAACTTTAAAAACGCCGAAATTTTAGGTAAAAATACCGAAATTTTGAATGGAATTTACCAATTCTTTAATGGTATCGTTCTGCATGGAAGAAAGGCCTAGATCGGTATCTATCTAAATTCGGTAATTTCAGCTCATTTGACATAAACGGGGCCGCTGGAGGTGCTCAAATATAGCAAGAAAAAAAAAGGAAAAAAAAAATATATACATATAAATATGTATATCAGACATCTCCAAAACTTCCGTAACCGTGCTCTAGGGGTTATGAAACGGATAGAAAACGCAGTCCCGCCGCTCACCGTCGACCTTCGACCCACTGCAATAGTCTATTTTTTCCGGGGAAAATGTTTTAACTCTCTTAAACATTTGAGGTATAAAAATAATTCCTCTTCGTTTTCAAAGGATAAAAGATAAATTTTATAACAGTAATTTATTTTTTAAGACCAAATACATCTTTTTAATTTCTACTATCTTCTCTGGAAACATTTCGGACGATCATTGATCATTTTCAAGCCTTTTCATTCATCAATTTATTTATAATTCATTTTTATTTTTAACAGAGTAAATACAAACTGTTTGCATTTTTACTTTTAATTATTTCTTTCATCATTCATCACCATTTAAATTTTTTTATTTCCTTAAAACATTCCTCTTATAATATAGTGAGTGTTTTAAGTCTGATACTCCACAGTCTCTATTTTCCGTCCACGGCTTTTCTCTGAGCCTACTGAACCGATTTTCCTGAGATTTGGCACCGAAATCACAGATCATCCCAGGATGATCCTTGGAACTCAACGCTACCCTGGTTTTTCGTTTTTAATTACCGGCCGATTAAAGATTTAATACGCTTATAACTCGGTTCTTTAGCAAGAAAGAGGAAAAATGTAAAGCGTTTTAGAATCAGGATGCCAAGGCAATAAAATATATAAATCAATGTAAATGCTTTTGGTTTATTATTCTCAATAACGAACACATGTAATCGATCAAAACATTTTTTTAAATCTCTCCCTTAAAATTTGAGGTTTTACATTTCAAGATACGTAGAATCCAAACATCGATAACATTACCTAAAAAACAGGAAAAAAAAATGGAAATCGGACCAGTATTAGCAGAGATATAGCGTATTGAATGTTGTACACTAACTCTCCGGCGCTACAGGTCAGTGTGGCCCTTGGCCTCCAGAGTTATCAATGACGGACTCCCAGCTTCGTCGCATCTCTCTATTCATCATTCCTTGGATCAATCCTTTACTTCCAACAGCTTTTTGGCCTTCCTCTTTTCCATTTTCTAATGAATTGCACACTTTCGTCTGTACCATTTCACCCTCCATTCCGATTATATGTCCTGTCCATCTTAGCCTACTTGCTTTTTCGAATTTCTTTCGAACACTCTCAGTTTACGGCGATCACCTTAGGATTAACAACAAGTTACCGCTTCATAAGTTACTAATGGCGTTATTAGAGATTTATATAATTTTAATTTTCTTGCTTTTAATAAGAGTTGAGATTCTGAAGTTTCAAGTTTGCGTTGCAGGCTCTTTAGCCATTATTCTGCAGTTAATTTCTTTGCTGTACTTGGTAGAAATGTTCTGTAAAGTATTCCACACATGTTACTATGGAAATCGATTCACCGATTCGGTTTAGTTATTTGATAACTTGAAAACGACATATCTCCCGGATCATTCCATATGCTCATTTGAAAGATAATCTAATTAATTGTCTGGACTTTAAACCAAATCGATAAGAAAAGCCGGGTGAATGAATACCCCAGATATTTTTGAAATATAACTGTTTGAAAATAATAAACAATTTTGCAATAATTTTCAGCGGTTTAATTATTTATCTTCAGAGGAGCATTTATAGTTTATTAGAAAAAAACCCTTTAAATTAGGACAAAAACTAATAATGACACATTTAAGAAGAAGTTGATGGATAATGCGGCTAATGCAGAAAAACACACTCTGTTAAGAGAAACTTTGTTTTGTGTACAAACGTCATAGCCATTCATAAGGTATAAATAGTAACCTTATGTACATGTAATGTAATGTAATGTACATGTAAATATGATATTTTTGAAGTATAAAAAGGTAAATAAAGATGGACATGAAAAATAAAAAGTATGAAAATACGAAATTATATTAAAATGATAACGTTATGTGATATATGTTACGCCATATAATTTCATACTGCCATACTTTTTATTTTTCATGCGGATATTTTATTTATTAATATCCGTCCCTTTATTTATATATTTTCATGTTTTTGTACTATGTTGGTTGTTATCTTGGTATGTTTTCTTTATTGACCGCACGCACCGACCAACTTCTCCTTAAATTGCATCTACTGTTAATTCTGTTTTCCTTCGATTGGTCAAAAAATTAAGAATTCGATAAGTTTTTCGATTCTAGCGATATAAAAGTTGTAGAGGATTGTAAAAAAAAAAAAAAATGCATAATTCAGGAAATTTTAATGAGTACTTTGTGTACCACAATGACATTATTTTTTTCAATTTTTCAACAAATTTATTTAAATATAATTTGAATATATCAATAACAAAAATATAAGTTAGCAATACATAGATATGAAATTAAAAATTTTCAATAGTGGTAGAGCGGAGGACTAATAATACAAATATCAGGGGCTCTAATAAAGCAAACAAATCATGCCATATTTATCGATTTGCATTTAACAGTAAGAAAGTAATATAATTTGTTTTACATAAATTTATTTCTAGGTAGAAAAAATCAAAAGGAGTAATTTTTTATTATAAGAATATATTTTTGTCATCTGCAGTAGTTCACTAATGGAAAATACGAAATCCCTATTATCAAAAAATTAGCAATAACAATAGATACTTCTTAGACTAATTGTTGTATTTTACTATTATTGTATTAGTTAACCATAGAGGCGAGCAGTGAAACCGTTATCCTCTAACAAAAATTTAATGTAAAAGTTCCAAAATTACTTTCCGAAGATTATTTTCAAAAAATATTCGGGATCTATTTTCCTGAAGCTATTTCGGTTGGTCCCTAAAAAAATATAGGGATACGGCAACAGGAAAACTTTTGGGTTCTGAGAAGTAGGACAATCCTTCTAGTATGGCTAGGGAATGGCTTTCTTCCAAAAAATATCAGAATTATATTCCAGCACAAAAGGTCGTGATATATTTGTTGAATGTTTTGAAACTATTTCATGACAGTGTGCAAGTCTTTCCAAAACTTATGAGCCGCCTCGGCTGTTTTTCTTTCCTACTTCCTATTTACAAACGTTATCTTACACTGACAGGTAATTTAATTCCATTTATTATTGTTATTTAGTTTTATCTAAAGATTACAATAATGTTTGTGTTCTTTCTTCTCGTTGGTTTTTTATACTAATCCTAATCAGATAGATATAAATTATTTGTTAGCGTTTAGTAGACGCAGGCAGGTTCTGTTCATCCAGGCTTCCCACCTAACCAAAGCTAAATAATTGTACGCGAGCCAATCGTTGCATTACCTTTTTAAGCATTTGGAATGATCTCAATAGTAACGAGTACCACGTTTAGATGTTATGCCATCACCTGGAAGCGTTCATGCCTTTGAAAAGTTTGCGAAAAACTGATAAATACTATTTTATACAAATGTGGAAACCTTGAACGATATTCTTCAGCAGCTTCAAAATCAAAATCGAACATCATACATAATTAACATGTCAATAGGTGTGCGACATTTTTTAAAAATTTTATGCAATAATATATCTGAAAAAATAAGGAATACAATTATTTTGTAGTCAGTAAGACTTTATTTAGATATTCAACACACTATTACTATAGAAGGCGCTAGCAATAGTTAATCAAAGTTAAGCAATGCAGTGTATGGTAAGTACTTGGATGGGTGACCGCTCAACGGGGAAGCCGTGCAGCCCAAGATTCTCCATCCGATTATCTCCTCCCACAATTATGTGAGGCACGTCAGCCTTAATGGTGGCATGAGAGATGACTCTACCCCGTGAACCTTAATCGAGAATCGCGTTATGGTCTTCCAGGATGTCAAGTAGCCACCCGGAGGTTTGTTCCATAGACAGTTTGCTTTGGGGAAAGAAATAAAGGTCTTCGTGCATCGCTGATCCCGAACCGACATAATCCGTGGATCTAGACCGATTTGTCACGGTCCTTGAACTCGAGTGAGGCGGTGGGAAGGACACTGCCGAATTGGCCCCAAAGGGTCTGGTTATGGAGCTATGGGTAGTCTGCCGCAATTTACTTACAAAAATGTTTTCGTAAAACGGGTTCACATAACTTTTATTAAAGTTTTCTGAGTTTTAAAACAAAAATGGCATTATTCATTTTTTATGAACTAATTTATGCAGAAATTTTGTATGAGGATAAAACCTGAAAATAAATAAAAATAATGAAGGATATTTAATTTTTTTTTTGTGATAATGATATCACTAACGTTATAAGTTCAGATTAATTTCTTATAAGAAAAAAAAATTAATTTAGACGACTTGATGAATGGTCATTTGAACCACAAGGTGCTGTTTCAAAATCATTAAATAGCTCTCTTAGCTACGATATAAAGTTGAACAAATACTGACACTATAGAGATAGATTGAAGAAACATTAGGCATGGCATGACAGCTTTAGTTTGACACATTGTTATGAAAATAAATTGATTGATCACAGTATTATTCTGTTTGTTTCGAAACTTCACCTCCGTGTGTTTGGACTGACACGTCGGCTATCTATCACCTAAATGGAACAGACGGGGAAAAGCAATATTTGGATATTGGAAGAGGAGTAAAAAAATATATAAAGAAAAAAGAATCGATAATTTATTGTAGAGACATTTCTCATGCTGAGGTGAGAAACGACCTAGCTGCCCAGCCAGTATTGAGTTCACTTGTCCTCAGGATATATAATTCATTTCTTTATTCGATCCAGTTTTCATGGTTGAGATATCAATAGATGTATCTTTGGCTTAATACATGAACAACCAATAACAATGGTTGTCTATATCTATCTCTTTCGCTAGGGGAGGATTTAAAAATTCATTGAAAAATTTAAATGTGACTAATAACCAGAATGCCATCCATTGTTTCATGAATAGAAAAGTCAATAAGTTCCATAATTAGACTTTGATTGTTCTTGAAAATATAAATCCATATTTATAGAAAAATGGTACATTTGCTTAGCTCTAGTCAAAAACAGATATATATATATATATATATATATATATATATATATATATATATATATATATATATATATATATATATGAAAAATATTAGGTTCTTTCTACACACACATACACATGTGCTTATGTATATTTATATATGGGCGAACCTGTCTATATTATTATATATCGAACTTAAAGATCTCTTGAAATGAATTTGATATATTGAAATTTTTATTTGAATAAAAATTCAAGTTTTCATCATTGATCTATGTTAGTATATACAATAAACCAAATTATATACATAATCAACTAAATATACAAAATAAACTGAATCAACACATAATCGAAATTTCATTATATATTTATGCTTAGGTAACGCACTATCATAAACGATAAATAATGTACTTGTCACATCTTAGAAATAGAATAAGTGATGAGATATTTCATAAATAAAATTTTGTTTTGTGGTTTCTTCTTCTAAATGAACTATATATATATATATATATATATATATATATATATATATATATATAGAGAGAGAGAGAGAGAGAGAGAGAGAGAGCCCCCTCCAGGCTGTCTGTGCTCCCGCAAGCGATAAATGTCTGTAAGAACATCACATCGCGCGGCCAAAGATCTAAAAGGTCTGTAGAGCCAACAGGAAAAAAAGAAAAAATATATATATATATATATATATATATATATATATATATATATATATATATATACAATCTTTTCTCACTCTACTTGTCCTGAAATTATTTATTTTCATTATTTTTTTGTAATTTTAATTCTTTATATATATAACATTCCACAACTGATACATTCCACATGGATAAAGGAGTTAGGCAGGGTGATAGCCCCCTACTATTTATATGTTTTATGGATGAGATCCATAAAATAAAATATGTAAGAGGAGAACATCACGAAATCTACTCGGTCGATGGAATATGCGTCCTGTCGTCGTCCAGAACCTTCTCTACGCTGATGACATCGTTCTTCTTGCGGACTCCCATTTTCCCTACTTAGGAACAATCATTAGCAGGTCTGGTAAAGTAGATGAAGAATTAGGCAATAGAATCAATAAAGCAAATCAGATATATTACATGATCTGTAATAGCATAGTTGGCCACCGAAATGTGGGGAAAGCGACGAAACTTCATATGTTCAAAGCAGTATACCTCCCAACACTGACATACGGGAGTGAAAGTTGGGTCATGGGTCATGCTTGACAAGCACATCAGTCGGACAACTGGAGCTGAAATGAAATACCTTCGCAGAGTGGTCGGTAAAACAAGGAGGGACCGAATGCGGAATAGAAACATACGGGATCAGCTGCAGGTGGCAGAGACCTCCATTGAAAAAAGTCATCTGAAGTGGTTAGGCCATGTCTGTCGCATGGACGAAGAATGGATTCCTAGAAAGGTTATGGAAGCCCGCCCGACAGGCAGAAGACCCCGTGGTCGCCCGAGAATTCTCTATGAGGATTATATCCAAAGAATAGAAAGTAAAAGAGGAAATGAAGAGGAGTTGTCAGGACCGGAAAGAATGGCTCCTATGGATTGGGGCCCCTCTACGCTAAATGGCACAAGGTAGCGAAAGAAAAAAAAAAAATATATATATATATATATATATATATATATATATATATATATATATACATTACACAAATATATTTTTTTTCATGATCCATTTAGCACTTATATTCCTCACCGCACTTTAAAACTCGCTGCTACGTACAACACACTTCCCGATCCACTGGAAATTCTTCACCATAATGATTTTAAAACCGAATAAGCCATCTCATTTACTTTCTTCTTAAAGACCGATCAGCATCCTTCCGATGTTTGCTAAATTTTTACAGAGATTATTATATCATGGAATATTACCTTTCTTACAGACAACTTTGCCTAATCACCAATTCGGCGAGGCCATCCAGAGAATAAAGAGAGAGAATAATTTGTTTTCTTAAACCCCACATTTTGGGTGTTATTCACTTCCCAAAGTTCCTACTCGATTTGCCAACATTAACTGAGGTCGACCTTGCGAAGGAGCCACAAAAATAGGTTTCAATATTTTCATGTTTCAACAAGTGTTTAGTATTAGCGCCTTAATACAGAACACTTTCCACTAAAAATTTGCACTACATGTCAAATAATATTTTGATTTTTGGGCACAACATCGGAGTTTCTGGACCACTATGCGACGTCTACGAAAGTGCTAGAACAGGGATCTCCTAAACTAACATTCAAATTTAAATTTTTATGGAGAGGTACCGTTGGATGACCTTCATGCCTTCGAGACGTTATTTTTCCTCGTATATCTTCATTCGCTGGTTGTAATAGATTTTCGCTTACAGTTGTAAATTAATTAAATAATGGTAAAAAAAAACTTCATGTTCTGTTTACTTTTACTAGGGCCAAGCTTTATTTGTTATTTCCATTTCTTATGCATCTTTCTGATCTATTTTAACTCTGAATATGGCGTGTTTGGTCCGAAACATCGGCTTGGAGGTTTCGGACTTTTAATGAAAACTCAAGAATATTTTTTATATTCAGATATAATATATACAGTAAACTATCGATCATCTCTATTAGAGTCTACGTAAATACTTTGTATTTATAGTACTTTTAATATATCAATAGTTTTTTAAAGTATAATTATAATTAAATATATTCTGGAAGTAACCCTAGATTAGAACAGACTTTATCTGTTAAATGGGCAAATTCTCGTGAGGATCAGTGAGTAGAAAATTTATTGAAGAAGTTAACCAAAATTAAGGTCGATAGCTGACCACTGACTCTACACCACGCAACATCACGCTAGGAAACCTACTTGATAGACCCTGTCTCTAGGAAAGAACACTAATTAGGTACAAGTAATTCTAGCTTGGCCCAGAGGGAGATGATTAAAACCTCTCATTAGGCCTATTGGGCTAAATGATATATTCCATTGTGAATTAAATCATAATATTAATCATCAGAGAGGAGGATTACTATGCTAGGGGTTGACCTGCGGTGAACGACCGCACCTGAGCGGAATATATCAACCGCCTTGATGACCTTTAGCTAAGTGCCAAGCAGCTTCTATAACTTCATCGGCCCTTTGGAAGGCAAATTGATATTAGTTAACAAAAGAATGAAATTGATTTCGCACGTTTTCTAAAAATATAATTATGACATAATTTATGTGATATAAAATTCGTTGCCAATTCATCACGATTCAGTTCTGTGACTATTCACGGGCTTGAGTGAATATATTTGTTATAATATTTATCTTTTATTATATATATATATATATATATATATATATATATATATATATATATAAAATTCGGAGGTATTGTACATGTAGTCACCAATTGTCGAGGTGAGAGTGATATGAAGTATGAGAAGGGTTCGAACGATGCGTATCCAGTCTACTAGCCTATCAAGCAACCTTCTGATTATGAAGTGAATTGGCTCGCTTCTGCGGTAAAGTCCGCATTAGTGTCATTTTTTTTTCTTCATTTCTTTACGTAGATTGCGAATATTATGATCCGGAAATCGAAATCGGTAGCTTTTTTTTATGATTTTAGCGGAAAAAAGCCTTTATTAATTTTTTTTTCTTTTTTATAAATATGCATTTTATCAAAAAAAGTTGAAAATAAAAGTTGTTCAACATAAGATTACCTAAAAAAAAAAAGTAACATTTTAAGTTCAAACTAACGGCAACGGACCTACGGCCCGTCAAATCTGTGAAATTTTCGGTATTTAAAGAAAAACCTGCTGTAACTGTTTTTTTTTTTTGTTTTTTTTTATAGAAATATGCATTTTATCAAAAAGCTACAAACAAACGTTGTTCAGCTTAAGATCACCTACAAAAAAAGGCCAGTTACAATCTCAACTAACGACAACCGCTCTACGGAGCGTCAACCTTTTTTCCAGAAATACCTTCTTATCGCGGACTTTAAACTCTGCTGATTTAACTAAGGTTAAGAGGTTAAGAGGTTAAGAGGTTTAGATTTAAGAGAAGTTTTAAAGTCAAGGAAAGTGTTCAGATTGAATCATCACAAAATCCAATTTTCTTTGACCAAATTAGAATGACATTGACCAGACCTCTTTGCTGCAAATTTTCAGTATTGGTTTAGAAATAATTGGATGACATAATGCAATGCCGGAGGGAGTTGTTGGGCAGTAAAGAAGTTTTCAGAGAGTGCATCTCAAAACTCACTTTTAGAACATGTGCCCTTCTTGCGGCTAAAACCTTAATTGATATAAAGTGGACATATCGATAGCTTAATGCACAATCCATTTTCTAAAGTATTGGGAAACTCTAATAAAGTTTCAAACACATGTTTCGATATCACAACTATTTTTATGTGGATGTTAATTGGCTTTTCAGGTGATATGAAGTTCCGATAAATGGACTTTATAAATTGGAAGCAGAAATTCACAAGGAATAAAATGAAACCAAAAGGTCAAAATTGGGCTAAACGGACTTGGAAGCACGATTGATGCATCGTATTGTGCATTAAGGCATCGATATGTGGAATGATATCAAATAGACCTAGAAAGGTTTTACTGAGTAGCGGAAAGTGCCCTATTATGAGATACTATTTGTAAAACTGCGCTGGGGAATTCCCAATATAAATAACATTTAGGAAATATTGTTTTGTTTTCTAACTCTATAATATAAATAACATTTAGCAAATATTGTTTTGTTTTTTAACTCTATAACTAATAGTCTTTTAAAACATTATGAAACTTTTTAAAGAAGGGTATCGCAAATGCGTTTAAAAAATTAAAACAATATTTTGGGAAAGGGTTGCCCAATATGAGATACTGCATATTCTTTATTCTAAAACAAAAAGGATAAGAATACTTCTTTAAAATTTTGATTATCTATTTATACTAGTGCCCAAATAAGTGTTGGCTAATTTTGACATTTTTGACTAGAGATAAACTAGACATCTGTATTTTCAGTCATCGTATCATATTTGTTATAATATATTCGAAGAAGATTGCTACGCCAAACGGATTGATTCGGCGACGGAAAACTCACATTTCCAATAATAGCGCAATGTAACCAATATTCCAGATTTTAGAGTCACATTGTTTAACAAAACTAAAGACATGCTAAGACAAAACTGAAGACAAGGTTTACGAATTCATTTAGTGTAGTCTAGGAACTAAAGTGATAACCTTCATTGAATTTGAAAAACAAATAAAGCCAATCAGTGAATTAGAATTTTTTTTTATGACCAACTCCATTATTTAAAATACGTAGGATGAGAGACCTCTTAGTTGAACTGATTGATGCAGGTGCCGTAATTACAGCTTAAACATTAACAAATCATGAATGAAATAAAGTAATTTAAAAAGAGTTGGGATGAGAGGTTTAAAATGGAAGATGAAAAAAAAATAATGCTTTTTATTTATTATAAAATTTGCTAAAGCCTGTCAGTCGTCCGTCACATTTTCATTATCATCTTTAAACGAATAGAGTTTAGTAGACAATAAAGAAGGATTCTCAAGTTTAATTGTTGGGTCGTTTAGTGTTTAATACTGATGAGGAGCGAGCGAATTCTAATATCTTCTATTAAGCCACTTAATGGTTTGAGGTCTATAACAGTCTTATTGAACGTAGAACAGACCATTAATTTTATGTTAGCGCATTACCGGATCAAAAAGAAACTTTCTATAGATATTTAATTGTCATGGAAGAAAACATTT
Source organism: Rhaphigaster nebulosa (assembly GCA_948150685.1). Lineage (NCBI taxonomy): Eukaryota > Metazoa > Arthropoda > Insecta > Hemiptera > Pentatomidae > Rhaphigaster > Rhaphigaster nebulosa. The sequence continues at coordinate 57,346,042 of OX411310.1, read as the reverse complement.
TTTAGTTTAAATAATGGATTTTCCGTGTTACTGAGATCGTTGTCAAAAAATCGCGCCGAGTATCGTAATTTGATGTACAGAGAGAATCAAGATTTAAAAGACAATAAGCCACATAAGCAACAATAAAGTCTCAATTTTATGTAAGGATTTCTGAGGGAGGTGAATTTTGAAGGGTTACTAAGTGAATTGTTGGCTGAAGCAGCATTGGATGTGACATTTTTTTAAATTCTTTTTTTTTTTTGGTGGAATAACGTATGCTGTTACCCACTGTATTGGAATGTATAGGTAAAGTTCTCATACTAACTGCAAGATAGAGTCAATCAAGTATAGACACAGACTTGGAAAAGTTTTTGTATCCTACAATAACTACATCTAAATCAGCCAGCGAATTGAACAAGAGCAAATATTTCCAATTTTTATTATCACTAATAACAGAATTTAATTTGAATTTTTTTAAGTCTGCAACATCATTTCTTGAAGGTTTTTGCCTGTTCTTTCAAATTATGTCGCAATTTTTCAACTGCAAATACTTGTTTTAAAGTTATTAGTTTCTTATTTTATTGGTTATTATAACATATTTATTAGTTATTAAAATTTTTACCTACCTCCCTCCCTTTTTGCTTGGAGAGAGCAAAAGGGGAGTGTATGTCCGATCTCCTAATCTAGGATTTAATTTGTCTCTATTTTTGGCTTTAATTTCCATGACACGGAATAAAAATGCTATTAAATGGTTGAAGGTCTGATTTACTTTAACTTGGAATACTATTATTGCCGTAATCGATACACTAATTACATTAGTTAGGTATGTCATTACCGTAACCAAAGTTGTAATTATCATATTCATCAAAAAAATCAAATTTTGGGCCAAAAAATTAGTTTTGATGGCTTTTCATTACACTACTTTTCAATACAGACACAGCAAACTCTATTTCACCAATGGAAGTAATTGAGGAAAAAGTCACGTCCAAAATCACATTTTATACTAATCCTGTGAATGTTAGTTCAGATTCACATCAGAGCGATAAGATAATTTATCACATAAGCGATACTATTTTTACCTTAAGATAACTTCATATTGAAATGATAAGACATGAACAAATAATTTCGTATCAATTATTTTAAGTTCGTCGTCGAGTGGTGGATAAAGTTTCAAAATCTTGATACAACTATCTTACGATAGATGTCGCAATCGTACAGGCCTGAACACCTTTATGGTTCTTTAATGTTTTTAATATTCCTGAGCATTGCGTATTTTATAAGACAATTATCCTATATAGCTTACGATCTAATACATTTATCATATCGATCTTCTGTGTACCCCACCTTAAGGGTTGATAAAAATTAAAAGTTAAAAATTTATTATTAGATAATTTAATAGAATTTTTAACATTTAGAAAATTAAAAAGTTTAAATCTCCCAAGAAAAACTTACATAATAACAGCATGTGGTAACAAATCTATCTTGAAAAGTTGTCTTACCTGCAAAAGATAAAGAATATAAATATTAATAATCATATACGCAGTACGTCATTACATAATACAAATGATATTGTTAAAAGTAAAATATCATTATCATTTTTTTTCAAATAAACTCCTAGATTCTCTCTGAGAATTAGGCTAGAATTATTTTTGGGAAAAGCCAAATCTCTATCCGTCCTAAAATCAGCTGGAGCAGGATTGCATCAAGCAGCAATAGCCTTTTTAATTAATTATTAGAGATAAGAACGTAGGGGGGAAGTTGAGATGGGACCACAAGAAAGGGTGATAAATAAAAGGAATATAAAAGGCTGAGGATAAGGACGAAACTTAAACTGAGATAGCCTAGTCCCACTAGATCCAACCTAGATAGCCCCTCATTATCATAGTAACTATTTATCCTCGTCTAGTTTATTTATGTATTTATTTATCAACATCTACTTCCAGTATTATAGTAGAAGCTTACCTTTATTTCATTCAATAATTTTTTGTTATAGTAAAATAATAAAATATCTAGAAATAGTTGTATCTCATTAATATGATTCTATAACCAATATTTCACAAGAGCATTTCTCTTTTCAAATATTATAATAATTTTTTTTTAAATTCTGTTAGCATTTGTGAAAATACTTTCATTTTATTCCTCTTACTTTTTAATATTAAAGTTTGAAAGTTTATTGATCTACGTAAATGGGTCTGAAATTAGATTATTCATCTGGTACTACTCCACAATCGTTACCCAAAATGGCGGCGGTCTACAGTATCGCCTGATAGTACATCGAATGTGTCGAACACATCCGAGTTTTGTGTTTCTTATATTCATTTTACTCAATTTATAGATTGCATACGATTTATACCTTGTTTGAGAACGGTTAATATTTTTATTATTTATTATAATACATTTATTTATTATTAAATGAGATCTTCATATATGGATTCTAGTTGAGAGGTATAGCTTTTTTCCTAAAGTATACTTCTTTTCTATCTTTTTTTTATAATGATTCATGACTAATAAAAATATTGTTTTATAAATAATAATTACATTATATTCTTCACAGTTTAACATTATACTCATTTCATGCACTTTTCATTGATTTTCGAACTATTTCCTTTTGATATATCGATATTTTTCTAGCGATTATCGGTGCATATCGATATTTGATTTCGCGATATCGTAAAATATCGAACATCCATTTTTACTTTCGATGTCCCAACCCTACTCTTGTGCTATTTCTAGTGATAACTGTTGCCACAGGCGTAACTTGAATGGACGCGATACCACCCTCGGAGGATGCAAAAAAAAAAAAAAAAACAGGAAATATCAAAGGGAAGATTAAAAATTCTGTTTTTATCAAGTTTACTGAAAGAAAATCTATAGTTCGATAAAGGATGAAAGATGAATGTAACTCAAAAAAGGAAAGGTGGTGGGAAAGGGGATCTTATGGCCTAATGTTTTTAGCACACCACAACGCTTTGTTCGTTTTGGGACATTTTAAAGCCGACTAAACTGAAGAAATCAAGCCACTGGCGCCGCACTGACGCTTCTCTTTCGCCAAAACAAATATTATCCCCCTTCATCCCTCTTCTTACACAGCTGTTTATAAACTACTTCACGAACGTATTTGTTTTCAGTCTTTTTCGTATACTATTATTATTCCGAAGTATTGCAATCAATTTTATTTTTTAAATATTGGTAATAATAGATTCTCTGTCTCGTGCACCCATTTTTCTTTCTAAGATTTATAAATATCAAGAGGGCGCACTTTCCTGCTGTTCGCACTCAGGCCCAAAAAATCCAGTTACGCCACTGATATGAGCACTTAGAAGATAACATTTTGTTTCTAATAAAATCAAAATAACATGATTTATTTTTGGTCATATAGAAGCTTTCACGGCTAGTAAAATCTTTGAACTTTTACAATACTGCAACTCGAAATACTGGAACTTTAAGATACAAATAGATTTCTATGTAAGATAAAAAGCGTCTGACATGTAGCCAAGTTAGTCAGTATAGCTGTCTCACCATAAGGAGTAACATATTTAAGGGATTCATTGTTTGTTTCTGCATACTTAGGAAAATTACACACACGTATAGAATTGGATTAAATTGATACTGGTCTTTTTTCACACTAGTTCTCAACTTTCCTCTAACTTTGGGAGCTAAATCGGACTAGCCGTTTTCGAATAGGAACGCCAAGGAAAATACCTTCGCGCATGCCTAAGTGGATCGAATTTGATAAAATTGATATAGGACCACCTTAGGTACAAACCCGCAGAATCCCAAGAAATTGAATCAAAATCGAATTAATGGTAGCACATGTTAAGCCTATCTCATGGATTTGACTATAGACAAACACGAAACCAAATTTGTTCGTATCATGTAAAACGCGAGTGGAATTTTCGTTTCTGAGGAAAAAACTCATTTGAATTTCTGGCATGAATAAAAAGCTTCCCCTACCTTCGGTACTGAGGAAAAAAAAAGTTCGTAAATTCACCAATTCAGTGTGATAAAGTGAAGATATTGGATATCGAATATTGATTGAGAGCAAGAATATTCTAGGATAATTTGTAAAAACATTACAGACTCTCAAAAGATTGAATTATATTCCATATTTGTAATTATCAACTAGTCGCAACACTAACCTTTTACTAATGCACAAAGTGAGTTATTGATAATACTAATTCAATTAATGATATTAAAATGGAACTAAAACTATCAGTAACCAAAAACGAATAATAAAGGCGAATAATGTGGAACCGAAAATCCCAAGTTTATTATTGGTGATAAACAATACTAAGCCATCAATAAATTTGGTTGTACACCAAATTCATGATTATAACGGATTATAGAACCAGTATAGTGAACGCAAGCAGCCTAATACAACCTGGGCGAATACATGAATTCGATGAAAACATATGGATATGAAACTTCGGAACAAGTTGGAGATCCTTTCGCTGTAATGTAATGTAGCAGAGGTGTGGAAACTTAGTTCGATGGCAAGGAGACCAAGTTTTGTAAGTGCATGGCGAGAATCCATTATTAGTTGTTCCATTAGTTAATCTTCAATTTAATAAGGGAAAATCCTCGTCTAAGGCATTATAATTATCTTTGATAGTACTTGAAAAGAAAAATATAATCTTATTTTTGTAGAAGAATACTTGAAAATTCAACATGACAATTCCACGTTCCATATTTTATTTCATTTCGACAAGCTGCTTGTGCCGGCCACAGTGCCAACTATTTCCATCGACCCCCATCAATGCCCATCAAAATCCAATGGCAACAGTTTAAAGAATAATTTTTCGCACCACCTATATCAAAAGGTTACACATCCTTTTGTATAAAAAATTGTTTTTTTCGCGTGTTTGATACTATTTGACTGAACTGACCCGAACCTTCCAATCATTTCCTATCAAAACTGAAAAATCCCTTTCTCATGCAACGCTCAGGTTAGGTGTTAGTATCAAAAGAAAAAAAATACATTCCCTACAAAATTGTTTCGTTAACTAGAGAGCTATTTTACTTGTTAAGTAACAACAATATTTAACATGCAACATCAATATTGAATAAAAAGATAATCCTTGAATATTGGCATCATTCGGTTGCCTCTCGTTCATGGCCAATTTCTTGATCTGTTCAACAACTAAATCGAAAATAATTCATTCAGTCTTGACCTCACAACCACGTTTTGGCGAAATCAAGAAAAACTGTGTCATAAAAATATGAAAGTTTAAGAATCTATCGCTAAATAGTTATCTCGAATATATAGAACACTTTACATCCCCATTGTGTAATAAAAACCAGTTATGGTGCAAACACTTATTGCACTATGACTTTCGGCTAACCATAAAATACCTCGCGTATCCTTCGAAATATATTTCCAATTATTTAGTGACTAGTTATGCCAAGCCATAGGAGTATTTTTTAAAAAATATTTCTGATTTTTGAAAATATTGAATTCAACAGCTATAATGGGATACGGACAAATACAGCTAGTAGGCTAAGGAAGATTATGAAGCTAAATAAATAAGAGATCTACAAGAGTTGGGACAGGTAGCAGGTGGCTCCTTTAAATCCCCGCTCTGTAATTGCTTTTAAGTGACGCTTTAATGTTACGCTTAGGAAGTTTGGCATGTTTTCGAAATAAGGAAAGGGAACATATTTCACGAGGCCTTTAAAAGTTCCGTTATAAAATGCTGAAGGAAGCATTTTTTTTTCCAGAACTTCTGAAGATTTATTTTTATTTTTTCGAATCGCTGCCCCTTTTACAAACCTAACGATACCGGGAGAATCCAAACCCTCACTTCTTGCGGATGTTTCTAGAAGACATGAAAAAAATGATTAATGATGTGTTATAGTCTAAAGCCTAGTACACATCTATGGACGAGTCGCGAGAATTTGAATATAACAGTTGCGGTACACTTTACACGATTAATATCGAAGTTTCGGACTTAGTTACCCATTTTAATCCATTTCTTTCATAAACTGAAATGGATTAACCAAAATCATTAGATACATTTTTTTTTCTTACGCCTGGGTTACGCTGACATTGCTGTCAAACGTTTCCTAGCAGCCCAATATAAAACAATAAATAATTAGTTAATAATTTTATATAAAAAAAGACGATAATAAAATATTGGAGAATTTAGTTTAAGCGTAATATGAGAAAATGATAAAAAAAAAAGTAAAATTGAAAAAAAAAATGTGATAAGGGAAAGGTATCCAAAAAAAGTATTTGTAGAGAGAAGATGACTTAAAAAGTGGCATCAAAGTCCGAATCATCGATATAAATGAATTAAATAAATAAAGGATATATGGAATTTGATAGATTATATATATAGTTCCAGAATTTAATAGCCAAATAAATATAAATAGCAATAGAGGAGAAATCTATTTTCGGAAGACATAATCCACGCCATTAATCATAAAAAAAAAAAAAAAATTAAAATTAGAAGATAAAATTAACTCTGGAATGCCATATTATTATTATTACTATTTTATAATAAAATGATAACATCAATGCTAGACAAACTGACAAGACCCTCTTTGAATTACACCCGTCCTTTCACTGTTTGCCCCAAACCTCCAATACGCAGTACTAGAACATAAATATTTAAATAACACTCCGTTTATCCCTTGAACACATATCCAGTTAAACTACCAGAACACACTCTGGCCAAGTTGAATATACGGAGTTCAACATTCAAGTCCCACAAAACCATCTAATTCCTCTCTAATCCGGCCCTTACAAACCCAAGCCCACAATTCTCCTAATTATCTCACAAATAAAATTAACGATAAGGACATTAATGTCCCTTATGTTGCGGATTATGACCCGCAATATATACCTATCCTTTCATACTAGGAGATTAGGTTAAAAATTGTCTTAAACATCGAATCCCGACAATCCCTTGGGCGTTTAAAAGGAAGATGGCTCCGTGACTAATTAACATAGAAAAGACATTAAGTTTTCCTAACAAGACATTGCCGTGCGAGCAGGCCCGCCATCAGGGAGAGCAAGGGGGCAAAATACCCGGGGTCCGATTTTAGTTGATTAAACAAATCTATTCAGTCAAAAAGTTTATTAAAAAAATATGTGCAAATAAATAAATCATTCCAATATATAATGAATAAGATCACGTAATTTAATCATACTCTGACAGATTAGCCTAATTTATAACTATGTTGTTCATAGAAAAAAGAAAAAATAAAGCTTTGCCTATAGAGAGATGGTTAGCAAGAACACAAAAAACATTACTCATCGAGTAGAAAAAATAAATAAGTATGTGAAGAAATGTTTCATGAATAGTAATCAAAATAATAATAGTAAATATAATACTAATTATGTAAAATATAAGTAATTATGGCTTCCCTGAAAGATTAACTTACATAATTTTTTTTTAACCAACCAATAGAAAAAATAAAAAAAATACAGAGCAAACATTAAATCCTCGCTGTGAAGGATTTTCTAGAGTATCCTGGGCGGGACTATGACCTCAATAGCTGGAACCGGTGATGGTGCCTATCCATTAGCTGTGCATTGCCATCCATTATGTGCCAAAATGAAAAGTGCCTTTCCGATCAAGGAAGAGTGCAGCCTTGAATGCCATGGTGGTGGATCTTCTCCTTACTAACACTAAAGATAGGATTTTTTTTTCTAGCTTATCACTCTTAGAGTCGAGAGAATTCTCTTTCATAAAGCCACATAATAATAAAAACAATGAACATATATGACTGATTATGGTCTAGCTGTCAAACAATTTTAGCCAAAATAATGAAATTGGTTATACATACATTTTACATTTGATCGCAAGATTGAGATTTAAGGAGGTGAAGAAATAATTGATGTTTGAAACAAGATGCTTAACGGATAGAAATATGTAAGGAATGCACAAAAAGAGGAGGGACGAACAAGAAATAATTTGTCAAAGGAACCAACTCCATGTGAAGGAATATAAATATTGATTGGCTGGGTTCTGGTGTTCAAGAAGTGGGCGGAGGAATGCAGGGTAAGGAGTTCGGTGATATAGGAAGGCCTATTGTTTCTTAGAGATTGGAATGGGTAAGAACCAAGGAAGTATTGCCGTCGTAGAGAGGGATAAAGCCACTTCAACTCAGTGTAATAGCCTGAGGTATGGGTGCGTCTGAGGACTACAATGATGAAAAAAAAAGCAATTCATAGGGCACGCTCTAATTCCACTTCAAGTTCATCAGTAAGACCTCAATTTACCAGACAACCGTTGTCAAAATGGGGAAGATAAGGGAGGAGAAAAGTAGCTAGACAGGTTTTTAAAGGTAAGGATTCACGGAATCTATGGAACTGCTTAATGATAATAATGGCTTTTCGGGATATTTTAAAATTTCAGAAACGTGATTACTTCAGGAAAGATGTTCGTCGAAGGTGACTCCGAGGTTTTTAATCGAGTTATTGAATGGAATAGGAATGTTGTCGAGGAAAAGTATAGGATAATAAGGAAGGGAATGCGTTTTGTTCGAGGTATGAGGAAAGTTGGTAATGGACTTAATCTTTCTAAAGGTTTGGATAGATTGGAAAGAATAGAAATGGGCCTGAAGCCTGAAACTTTTGATGAAGAAGGAGCTTTGTTCAGAGGACATATTGCAACCTTTTTCCAGGCTGAAGGCAAAATGGAGGTTTTTAGGGCAAAATTATAGATATGTAGTAGAAAGAGGCAGAGTCTAATGAGTTTCACAGAAAAAAAGTTCTGGGCTGAAGTCATTTGTTCTAGATTTGAGAACAGAGGAGAGTAGGTCATATGGAGTAACATAATGGAAATAAAAAATTTCAGAATTAAAGGGAGTTCTGGGAATGGATGCAGACGATGAAATGTTTACAGGAGTCTGAGAAAAAGTATTGGTAAAATAGGAATTTAGTTCATCAGGAGAAATAGGATCATAATTGCTAGGTTGGGAGTTAACAACAGAGTTTTATGAGGATCTTCCACTTCGACTTAAGAGTCAGGGGCTTGGGAGGGAAAACTAGGAAATAAGTGTGCCTTGGTATTATGGATGGAAGACTGTGTTAGAATTCGGAGTAACTTGAAGGAGGAATAAGCAGCAGGACACAAAGTCTCGTCTAAGCCGCGTCTCTTCTTTTCATCAGATCTCTTATTTCTGGATTAATCCAGGGAGCTGAGGGTGGCGATTAAGGAAGGCTAATATGTTTGAGGACAGACATTCACTGTGAAGCATGTTAAATCTCAGGCTGTAATGGACAAGCAAGCCCACACCTCCACCGTTCACTCTCGCCGATCATAGCAAATGAGAGTGCAGTTAGGAATAGATACAGACTAGGAGAAGATATGAGGTTTGAGCCAAGTACAGCAAGGATGTGATAGAAATTATGTAGGAAGTGGTCTAGGAACACTTCGTAATGTGCTCTGAGGAATAGGGTATTAATATGGAAGGATAATAAGGTATTAATCATGTAACATAATGGATGGGAATATAAGGAAAAGGTATGGAATGTACACCAGTAATCTTTATTTCAGGTCATAAAAATAATTTTATTATTGCTGGTGTTCATATAAGAAACGCAATATTAATTTTTACGGAGATCGCGTTATGTTTTGAAATCGAAATCACCATAAGCAGGGCAGGAGCTAGGATTTTTGCAACCTCCTTCTCCAATAAAATTCAAATGTATTTTTGGTTATATTTCGAAATAAATATCATCATTTCGACATAAACTCATAACATCGACTGAATTAAGGTCAAAAAATCCAAAATGCAGAAACAAATATTTTTACTTAACCAAAAATAAAAATTTGCTTGGATTTTGCAACCCTCTAAACTCTGCCGCCCGAGGCAAGTGGCCTCCCCTCACAGTTCCGGCCGTGATCATTATTATTATCTAGGAAGCGTCTACTTTGATTACTTTTCAAAATATTATTCAATCATTTTCGAATGTTTATTCAATAATTAAATTAATGAGAGAGATAACTAATAATATATATATTTCAAATACAACAAAATTTACTGTTTGATACTATTGTAAGATTTCAAAACAAAGACTTAAGTCTCTAAAATGCCAGAAAATGACGTCTCATACGGACAGAAAACATGTGGCCGAGCGGGTTAGCGCGCTTGCAAAAGTGCACCTGCTCACAAACCCAAAGGTTGTGAGTTCGAATCCCGGCACCGGCACTACTTTAATTTAATTAAAGTAATAATTCAGGAAATTAATCATCCCTCCCCCCGGGTATGTGAGGCCCGTCAGCATACTGGAGGCTACTCACACAGACCGGGCGTAGGAGTGATGAGGACCCTACCCCATGTATCTTAATTGTGAATCGCGTTGTGGTTTTCCAGGACATAAAATAGCCGCCCCGAGGTTTGGTCCATGGACGGTCTGTCTCGGGGAAAGAAATATAGGTCCTCGTGCGCCTGCTGACTCCGAACAGCCATAATCCGTGGATCTAGACCGATTTGTCACTGTCCTTGAACCCGAGTGAGTCGGTGGGAAGGACACTGCCGAATTAGCCCCCAAAAGACCGGTTATGGAGCAATGGGCAGCCTGCCGCTGCACCATGGTAACCATGGTTCGCAGCAACGTGAGGTTGGGTGACTCCCTCCAGGCTGTCTGTGCTCCCGCAAGCAATAAATGTCTGTAAGAACACCACATCGCGCGGCCAAAGATCTACAAGGTCTATAGAGCCAACCGAAAAAAAAAAAAAAAAATATATATATATATATATATATATATATATATATATATATATATATATATATATATATATAAATGTACATTTTTTTTTTTGCAGTGACACGGATCGCGAAGAGTAAACAAAATCAGATAATTACCATAACTGTAAGAATATTAAAATATTTTTTTTTTAATGAAAACGAAAAATGATCAATTGTAATGATACTATAAATAAAGGACGTTAATTAATTTAAAAAATAAATAAATAAAAATAAAAATTATATATATTGCGAATAGAGGTAAAAAAAAGGAAACTCCTCAAAAGAAAGAAAATATGATGACCGGCATCCATGAAAGGCTTCACAACGAATAGCAACATTGGATAAGCCTTTAAAAGCTGAAATAAAGGATATTATGTTCACAGAACTACTATTTATTATATAATACCTCTCTTATCATATTGTTTTGTATATACTTTTGGTAAAACCGGTCTAATTATAATTTTTTTTTTCTTTTAAACACATTGATAATTTAAGCCATCACCATCGGAAGCCTAATCAACAAAGTAATTAAAATGATTAATAGCCCAGACGATGGCTATAGAGGTAATCGTGAATACAGGGACAATAAATAGGAAAATAAAATAAAAGAGTGACTGATAGAATAGAGCAAGATGCTAATGGTCGGAGCGGGAATGAATAGTGGATGTCGGGTAAAAGGCTCTTTATAACCACAGAGCTGTCAACTCTAGGCTCTCCAACCACTTGAATAAACCTTTTAAACATGAATAATTTTCCAATTTATAATTGTATTTTAGCGGCTCAAAATGGCTTAACAGAAAATTGGATTCCGCCAGATCCACTGAAGGTATTTAATGAAAAGTTGATCCTTCGTAACGTGAAAATAAATAGCACTCCTGATAGGTGATATATTTATAAAATATGTTTAAAGAGTTTAATTAGAAAATGTAATAGAATGGTGCAAAGAATTATAAAAAAAAAATTAATTAAGTTTATATTCCCTAATGATTCTTATCTTTAATTTATTTTTCTAATATTAATAAATTACAACGGTACCTTGTGATACGAACCTTTCACGAGAAAAAAAAAATTATTTCTTAAATAGGAACGATTGTATATCATGCAATATGATACGATACTCCGAAATCTATACACACATAATAAAACATTAATAAGTGTTGCTGTGCTTACGGTATTTAGAAAATCACTGCTTTTATTTCGAGCTAATTTTAAATGAAAGGAGTTCACTTTATGAACTGGCTAGTGGAGGAAAAGAATTAAGTATCTAATTTCCGAATTTTTGATCGTCGGAATTCCCGTAACAATCATGCTCAAATCCACAGCTCGGTATAACAGAGTTCATTTGATAAGAATTGGAGTTGCGGAATGCTTCCAACACCACTCTTATCCAATTCGAATGTCCACAATTCCAAATCCTATCTTGGTATTTATTATGTTGATAAAAAAAAATAATAATAATAAAAATAAAAAATAAATAATTTTGGTCGTGAAAATGCACACTGCATTAAATCATTAAAACTTTTCCGTACACCCAACTACTTAAAATGCTTAAAGAGAAAAACAATGGCAGAGACCGTTTTTCACCTTTGTATTTAAAAGTGAACTGGAACTCTTTCCTTACCCAATTATGCGATGCCTCTCATACAAGATTTTTTTTTTACATGCTTTGAGACTCATGCCAAACTTTCTATTTTTTTTTAATGTATATTAAATCTTACACCACTTCTTCATTAATCTAGGAAATTCATATGTTTTATTTTATTAATTAATTTTAGAAATTATTAATTAACTACGGTACTTAGCTAGCACTGAACCCAAGACCCTTCGGGTTCCGTGGTCCCCGTGGACTGTAATGGTACAGGCTTAATTAACTTTAAGGTCCTTGTGAAAAAACATTATATATGTAATGTCATATGATAAGAAGATGTCGGTTGAGATGGGCGAAGGTAAGCGGTTTTTGTTATCGGTGTTTTAATAAATATACGGTACCGCTTGAGTGTTGTCAGGGTAGACTGTTCTGTGCGTCATGTAATTAGAAATACGAAGTTAATATCGTGACGTAAGGTATTTCTATGTTATCAGTGTAACGCTTAAACGCTTTTCGTGCAGATATAAGACCGGTTCATTCCAATGTTTCGTTTATCCTTTTGCGTTCCAATGAAGGATACACGAAGAGTCCACATTAACAATATTAAGTTACTTTTAGAAGATATAAAAGGCAAAATAGGGCTGGATTAGATTGAGACCATAATTAACTGAAATATAACATTCATAGTTATATATGCTTCTATATGCGATGGAATAAATGCTTAAATGTTTATACTGGCACCAACCAAGCACACAAGCACTATCTTGGACTAACTATCGATATATAAACAGATTAATAATCGCAGCATCGTTTTATAGCTATGTTTTAAAAAAATACGACGTACCTGCTAAGAATTAATAATATACAAGGAAAAGGAAGGATGTAAGGATAAAGGCTATGTTAAAAATGGTGGAAGAAGAGGATACCAGTGAGGGAATATTAGGATGAGATATTCCTTGCCATAGCCGAGCGTAGCCAAGACCCAGGGGGGACATCGTCCTCCCTCTCTTCCACTAGGGGACATTTTTAACAGACCCTTCCTCGCTTCAGGAGGCAATTCCGAAAATAAAACCGAAATAATGATCTCGTCTCTCTTATCTACTCTCATACCGTCCATGTATTTTTCATCAAAATACTCCTCGTAGGACTCTTGTAGATCTGGAATAAGTATTAAAAAATACAGCACCAAGAATCGACATCGGAGAATAAAAACATTCTTAGCCATGATTGATGTTGCTAATAGTGACTGTTGAAATGAAAATGGATGGTCTTTCCTCCGACAAACAAGACATCATTCGAACGATCGAAGGCTTGGGGCCTAGCGTCAAGAGTTGGCAGGGGCTACTTCGGATAGATGGAAGTATCATTTGTCAAATGGCGCTTGGATGGGTTCGGGATCCGGGTTATTCGATGTAAAATTAATGAGCTAATTTATTTTAACAAACCGGATGATTATGTTGGTTATATATAATACGCTATTTTAAATAGTTTATAAATAAAACGCTCATTAGATTCGAACAAATAAGTACAAAATGAAGGCGGAGAAACAAATGAACGCCAGAAGAGATCATTCTTTGTCATATCAAGATTTGCTTCTATGATTTTCGACATTTCTAATTTATTACGAGAACTTGCGCAATTAGACCATGATTTAACCAGCGTTTCCCGAGATCGGTAAAACATCTAAAAAATATTCCAGAATATGCTTTATTAAGGAAACTACATTTCGCTGAAGTATTCTATTCAGTCTAAAAAACAAAAAGTTGAATATTGTACACATTTTGGGTACCCGAATAAAAATAAAAATTATTTAAAAAAATGTCTATCCTCTCGAAGTGGCCTATCTATCCTCTAGAAGCCTATATCTTATTATTCCACCTTTTTTATTGAATCGCAAGATATACAAAGCTTGAGGAGGAAAGAAATATCGAAGTAATGGCTGAGTTAAAGACAATCAAATTACAATTAATTTGATAAAAATAATGAGTTATTTAAAAACCAATATCTTCAGCGATTTCCGCATTTTTATTTGGTACGTAACGAACTTCATCATAATTTTTAGCACATAAAGAAGAGGACGAATTCTTTATGCATGGAAAATCATAAAATTGTTATGTTTTTTTTGTAAGCTTGTCATAAATTTTTCCATCAGCTTTCAGCTCAAATCGTTTTTCAGAGTCAGATTCAAAGAGGGGGAGATGAATTCAATCTATAATAAACATCGTGCCAATCATGTTTAAAAAATATTCCGCAATTCTCAGTTTATTTTCAATAATGACCCTTTGTAAGAGACCAAAACTAAAATAAAAAAATCATACTCCTCCCCCTCAAAAAATTTGAGGTTTCAAGATACGCGAAATCCAAAAATCGAAAAGAAAAGAAAAATCCGTCCATCCGGTCTCCGCGTTTTTTCCGAGCTATTTTTTTGAGCTTGAGATTTGAAAACAATGCCACAGGTCACCCAAGAATAATCCTCGAGGCTCGAGATTACCGTCTGCCGTATCGTTTTGAAAAATCAAAATTTTGAAACGAAATGTCAGCCAATTAAAGGTTATGTGCGCCATACCACGGTCATTTAGGAAGATAGATGAAAATATATATAGTGTTTTGTAACCGTTATAAAAAAGTCTTAAAAATAAGAATAAGATATTATAATTTTTTTTTGTATACATTTATTTGGAAACTATAAACCATAGTGTAATAATTTGCATCAATTTTTAAACGTTTTTGCCGCGTAAAGTTGGTACAATACTTAATTTTTTACTTTTGAAACTGAATTTGATAAAAATGTATAAGACAATTTTCAATTAGGATATAATCTCTAATTATTATTTTTAATTATTATAATTTCTCTAGATTCCAAATACAAAATCTTAGTCTCTAAAATACAGGCATACTACTATTTTTTTTTATGAAGAAGGAATATTAAAAACATAGAATATAACCAAAAAAAAATGTGCATAACATTATTTGAAATTTATAATAAAGCTTTATTTTGAAACATTGGAATAGTATTTTTCTCATAGTGCTTTTGGCTGACGAATTTTTATGTTTTTTTTTTTTTTTTAAATTTAAGTGCATTGTTCGAAAATGAATGTAGAAAAGATCAAAACGAATAATTGAAGATCATATTTGAAATTTTTGATTTAATATCGTAGGATGTAGAATTTTGAAAACTGTCAGATATACGTATCACTAACATCGTATGGTTACTATGACCCGAGAGATCATTAAACAAAATTTTGAAATAAATATTCAAAAATATATAAAACCAAATGATATTTAGTATCATCATGAAATGCGAACAACTTAAATCGGGAGACGAAGTGAATAAATACGACAATGGATGAAGATAGACGGTTGGTAGCGAGGTCTAACAGGTAATATTAGCCGAGGATCCGATAACTCAACTGTCATCGGCTACTCCTCACTCCCCCCTCCCCCTCATCATTTCCTGCTTCAATGGCTCCTGTCCAGCCTACCATCTCCGCCATGGCTCAACAACCTGCCAAAACTCTAATGGCGAATATGCATTAATAATTAACAGCTGATTTGAAGTGTCAGTTGGGTCTTATCACTTCGATTTAAATATCCTACAGTTTTGATTAAAATTCAATTTAAGGAGATGGTCGTGAATATCATCAGACACTTGATACTCCTGCTTACTGGCCAACATCCCGACAGAAAACACCTGACTTAACAGCTATGGTACTAAAGAGCTTAGGACTGCACCTGTTACTGTAAATACGAGTTTCTAAGCTCCTATCTTTGCTCCTAAATCGACCTACTCACAGAGATTGTTTAGCATTTAACATTTTTTTAAACTCAACGCTCACAATCCCAATAAGTGAGATAGACTGAATACGATCGATCTAAAGACTGAAACTCGAGGAACTAAAAACGATTTCACGATAACTTACACGGACATACAAACTGGCCCTCAACAACATGCCTGATAACACCCGCAGAAGCCTGAAAAGGAGCAATACGAGGGATCTCTAATGCCTAACTATATACTGTAAATCAAGAAGGGAAGAAATGCCGCTGGGTATTAATCGCTATCATGCCACAATACCAAACGTTTATAGCCGCTAAATTCAATGGCTGTCAACATTTTTGGCAAGTGTGAAAATAAAGCTTAACAAAATATATATAACTTTGATTCAGAGGCTGTAACTCTAACATAATTTCCAAGTATTAATATTATAAATGAAACAAAAAGATTATTTTTGCATGCTTGAGGTATTATATACACAATTTTACACATTTTCGGTTTTTACTGCACGAATATCTGATCTCCCTTTTCATTCCATACATATTAAATTGTTTACGAGATGTTTTGGCGTGAAAAAAAATGGTAGTCCATACAAGTATTTTTACTATATATCCTTGAGACGTATGTTCAATCAGAATACAAGCAAGGCATTCTTAAGAATTCGATTTAGTTTTAATTTTGAATGACTAAATTGTCAACAGTGCTCTTAAGGTTTGGCTTCTGGTTTAGCAAATCTGTCTCATCTTTGCATCATCATGTCAAGGTACCAAAATTTTAAAAACTCATTCAAGTAATATTAGAACAATGCGGCTCGACACTTTTTTGGTTGATGTCATAATGAGTGTATGAGTGCATCACGCTCCGCCATCTTCCGAGCCTGAGTCATCCTACATATATAGACATCCTACATATAGACATCCTACACAATTAATTACTAAGGAATTTTAAGATAAACTATGAAATAAAGTTTAAAGTACAACTATTACAGCGTATAATTGTAAAAGCGTTTAAAGGAGGATAAAGACTGAATTCTATTGAATTCACAAAAAGAGGAAGGGTAGAGCTGTCTGGTTGAAAAATGAAATCTGTCTTGACAAAGAGGAGCCATTATCCAATAGGGTCCGACCGCTCTAACTTGAGATATTCTCCTGTCAGCCATTAATGTTATATCTCATGGCTACATCTCAAACATCTCTCTTTTTTTCCCCACTTCTTTAATATTCATTCCCTCTTTAGTACCCTCTTCAAGCTTGTTCGACACGGCCCAATCTACAACGTACATGCCCTTGGATTAAATCTTGTTTATTTTATTTTTTTAATTCATTCAAAATAACATTTTTGGAAGGGACAGAGTATTTTAAAAAATATATAATTTTTACATTTAGAACTACACAAAGATTTTATCGCATTTAAAGAGGTCATATTTAAATAAGAATGAAAAACCTAGAAACAATGCTCTACACTATTTTTTAAAACTTATTCGATAATAAAAAATAGACATATTATGAACACTTATACTTAAATTTACGGTACTGATAAAACACAATAATAAAAATAACTCAAAATTTTAATGAAAACTATACACACCTTACCGCGTTAACCTGAGAAACGGTATTGATTTGGAAAAAAAATATAATTAACAAAAAAGTCGTATGAATAAGTTTAAACGATAATAAACGATAACGTCACAAATCCAATACCAGAAAACATGTATTACGGAATAAAAAATAATTTTTTTTTTAAATAATGCATGTAGCTATAGGGACATTAAGCAATATCAGGTATACCACGAGATGCCTGTAGCCATTATTATTTTTTAATATAGATAAATACGGTTCGAAACTGTTGTACATAGATGTATAAAATTGGGGAAAAATAGCGGTATATAGTCACACCAGGTACAACGACAGTACTCACTGGCGGTCAATATTATGTTGTATGATTCCGTTCACAGAACGGTGATTCAAAGAATGTAACTTTAACTTGAATATATGCTCTAAATATTCTTATCAATTTTTAATTAGATTCGATTAATTAAAATGAACAGTATCACTAAATAAAATATAATGGAATATCAACGAAAAAAATATAAATTTTAATTCGGTCATTAGGGCTTTTTTATACAGTGAAGTATCAAATGAAGAATTTTATTTTATTGACATATTACAAAATTTATTAAATACATGATTCCGGATGATACACACATATTGCCACAACAATCAGTAAATATGCTTAACATTTAATATTATATACAAATGTTTAAAAAAATATATAAAATATAAAGTGATATATGAAGAATAAATATATAAAGTAAGAAAAAACAAACAGAAAACCTACAAACAAAAGCAGTATATTTTTTTTATCTTCCTGCTGATGATTTGTCTTTCTGGGAACTTCTTCAGAAAGACTAATAAAGAGTGTCTCTAAGATAAATATAACCTTTGAAGAAAAAAAAATCAGAATAACTGTTATGACAGTCCATGAAAGAAGATTAACACCTAACTTTTAAGCAACTAGCAAAATTAAAACACACTTCAAATTAACTTCTCTGATTTACAGTGTATGGTGTTCCATCTTACTCTAATCTTATAATAGAGATGCTCAGCTTCACAACATCTGAACATGTTGAGGTATGTTAAACTCATCATTATAAGGACATTCTACGATTATACAGAAAATTTACAAGTGGAATTAGTGAATAGTAACTGTAAGGGCTGTTCCGGCAGCTATACGAACTAACGAATCCACAATAGTTATGACTTGAAGATTAACTTTTATTATAAAAAAAAAATTTTACATTGGCATCCAAATATACTTTTTGCAAACTAAGTTGCAATATCTTATCTAATGTTAGATGACTATGATCTGATTTGGAATGCATTTCTGTAAAATTAAGGAGGGTTTTAAAGCAAAAACAGATTGAAGAGGAGATAGTTAAAAGGAGTTAGGAGTAGGAGAGGGAGAATTCGAGTGAATAGCTTTTGTCTGAACTCTTTGAAGTCCCTTCCTCAAGGTTTAGTAAAAAGGGAGATGAAGCTAGATAACTGACATATGAAGAGCAGCTGATAGCAATGAACTGTTAGTAACATGACAAGTAACATGGCAACTGGTGTCCAAGAAGTACTAAATAGGTGGTGACCTTTGGTGGTCCTAACACATGAGGTTAGGACCTTTTAAGGTTGATTTCTTAAGCCTTTTATCGTTGTGTGGCCAATGCTCACAAAATAACTTATAGTAGCTACTATCTAATTCCACTTATAAATTGACTGTGTTATAATAGAATGGTCATTGTCGTACTGCTGAGATATGTTACGTCTGAACAAGATCTGAATGTTGTGAAGCTGAGTATCTCGAACCTCACCTCGTTACTGTTTGCATTACTCGCATACCGCAGGCGTAACATATGTTTAACAATGATTGTTATAAAATTTTTAGTAATAATAAATGCTTGATTACTTACATATTCTGTGAGTGTTTAATTTTAACAACTTCGATCTACCGCTGATTATAGTCCAAAAGTGAATATAACGCACAATTCCAAAATTTTCAACACGACAATATAGACATCAAAGCGTTAGAGAGAATCGGTGGGGAATCAGATAGAATTATTACAACAACCACAACAGAGGAACAGACCCGTGAGAGGCCGTACATGTGGGCTCTAATCCTGATGACGGATGAGGACTGAAAGGTATTAGCCGGCGATGACGGAACAACTGCCCATCAACCGTCCTAGCTTCATCAGCTAGCCACAGGCTGCACCTTACCTCAGAGTACAATCTAATAAAGGCTTTACTCATTTACTATAATAGGAAACTATTGATTTTTAATTAATCAGCTACAAGAATTGAAAGAAAAATATACAAAATAGGATGTAATAATTATAAGGTCTAACCAACCTGGAGGTGCTGATGATACCACCAATCCTAGCGATAATCCCATCTATCTCTCGGTATCTGTCAAGGTCTATTCCCGTTATCGCGATGCTATTACTTCAATTATATTTGACGAGCATGATCTTCTAACCAATATTCAAAGCAATATTTTATCTTCAAAAAAAGGTATTGAGGCATTATCATCTTTGAGACATTATCATCTTTTAAAGGCCAAACCACACCGACTTTTAGTAAGATTTTTTTTTAAATAGATGGCGACAAAATTCGTGCGAAATTTACTTTCTTGTTTATTCGAAAACGACTGAACGAAACTAATTTTTGTTTTTCTATTCAATAACTTCGCTATAGTAGAACATACGATTATTGGATTAATACAATAATGGTAAACTGGATTTTAAATTTTTATTTCGCAAACAATTTAAAAAAAAACGTCGTACCTACACAGCAATTGAAAATCATCTATTTATTATGGATACAACAAAAAAGGTTCAATTTTTGATAGTTTACATAACCTACAAAATAAATTAAAGTTGCTTCAAGGTCATGTGATTACTACTGGAAGTACCGAAGATAATTGAGTGGAGGGGATGCACGGCTGAGGCAGCATTCCCTTAGCCCAGTCAAATAAGGGTTCAACATCAGAATGAAAAATATGCTGAAAAAAAGTTGAAAATTTGCATGAAATTAAGACTTTCTAAATGTTGGCTGAAAAGTCTCATAAAACCTCTTATCGGCGTCTCAAGTTATTCAAGGTTAAAGGTAAAAAAAGTGACAAAAATAATTTGTTTGTAAATATCCCGTTTCCTTTGCGTCCTACGTTGTTAAAGGTTATCATAAATCATAAATAAACCAGTTTTCAGAACTTCTCCAAAATTTTACAGGTAAAGGTACCTTAGGCCTCCCTATCTCTATCCCTATCCCTTTTTAGCAAAGCACTCTAAACAAAACACGGCTATCCATCCCTTTGAAATTTTATTTTACTAATAATCAGATGTTAAACAGGAAAAAGCCTGAAGAGCTACTACGTGGATCTTATTATGGGTCGGAAATTACGTTGGTTATATTCGACTAAGTTAATTTATATTATATTCATCATAAAAAAGTAGGAGTATTGTCCCTATCATGTCCAACTAGCAAATGTGAAAAAATGATATTTTCATATTTACCACTTTGAAACGCACTAGTTGAGGCACGCATTGTGGCAAAGCCTTGAATTCCTAATCCTCCAGTGTTGACTGCTTGTGTCTTTTGGAAGTTAGCTATTCGAAACATTACCACAATATGAGCCTCGCCAAGTGCGTTTCAAAGTGACGATTATGAAAATCGCATTTTTTCACATTCGATAGTTGGGCATTTGGGACGATGTGTGTAAAACTTCAAAGAAAATTCCACGTTAGAAGGCTGATATATAGTCAAGTAGGTGAGCTATTTAGTTATTCGTTTTGCAAGATAAACTGGCTCTTCATCTTGCAAAACGAGATAAGGATAAGATAGAGGACATGTTCTGGATGGATAAGTGGAATTTGATTAAAGGATACCGACAAAAGGATATCGGAGGTTTAAGACGAAAGGAAAAAGTGATATGATCATATTTATTTTAATGCTATAGTTTTGATATCATTCATCAATGTTACACAAGAAACTGATATTCGATTCCCAACACCTTATTTACTTGTGTTTTAGACACAGTTGACAACACCAGTTAATGTATCAATTGAATTAATTAAAATTTTCAATTGTCACTTTATGTTAAACATTATTACTTATTTATACTTGTTGCTACATTGAATGTATTTTAGAAGTAATTATCTTTTTAAGTGATTTTGTATAACTATTTTCTCTTTTCTTACTTCCATATACAAACAAAATGGGAAAATTCTGTGCATAGTTTTAATATCAGTTTTACAGAAAAGAATAAACGTTAATACTTTTATCCCTTAGAATAGTTAAAAAAATTGCGACCAAATACAACTTTTGGTTTGATTTCTTCTGCAAGAGGGCTGCAAGGGCTAGGTAGGCCTTGGCAACAAAAGTGCCAGGGATGTGGAAGGAAACAATTTGAAGAGAGTGACAGAGTACTTAAGGGGAAGCAACAGTTGGCCGTAGGGCTCAAAGGTTTCGGATCTGTATCTGGGCTTGATCTCCCTACACTCCTGAATTATGACTGAGGGTCTACCTGGGGTTCACCTTCTGCTAGAGCCAAATACTAAGAGCCCTTCCTCAACCACAACTCTTTCAATATTGCATTCCTCAAACGATTTTTTTTTTTACTTTAAATGATCATGAGATAAGATAAGAAATTTATTTTATTAAAAATATTTATTTATTACAAACAAGTCATTTCTCAATAATGAATGCACTATTTTAGCCTGTTAGTATCTTATAAATAGAGTATGAGTTGCAGTCCAAATGGTCATACACCTTTTTTCGGACTGAATTTTTTTTTAATTTAAAGAAAAAAAATACGAAATATAGACTAAAAGCAAGGATAAATAGTAAATTTATTAAAAATCAATTTTGATATTGATAGTCTAATAGTCCAAAACAGCAAAAAAATAGAGATATGTAATTTATACAGATTTTTATTGAGAGCCTGAAGACGTTCAGTCATTAATCCTTTATCCATTTAAAAAATAAATAATCTTAAAGGTAAGTTAAAAACATACAACCTCAATTGCATGTTCAATACCATTCAGAATTCATTCAAATTTTATTTTAAGACATATTTTCTTTTTAATCAACTTTATTTTATTTTTAAAGAATAACAATGAATCGATCATAAAAAATATATAGATTAGTAATTTGTAATGATTTTTATATTCTTATTTTGTTAAAAAGCACTCCACAAATTATCCTAAAATGTGTTGTAAAAGAGAAGTGTTTTCGCTACAAACCCTTGAAAATGCATTAGGATTTTTTTTTAAATTAGCAGAATAAACCGTAGCATATTTTTGGTTTGGTTTAAAGATTTTTGTAAGTACAACTTGAAGATTTGGGTACTGTATTGAAATAAAGAACATGATACATGTGAATAATATGTGTTTTTTCATTTTTTAATAACTGGTTACGCAGCTAACTAAAACAAAAACACTATAAGTATTTGAGACTCCTCTACACACAAACAAAAAAAAACCATAAGGGTTATTTTTACTTCCTTGTACGAAGTAAAGGAAGTATTGTAATCGCGAAAATTTTCGGTTTTCAGATTTTAACGGAAATATCCATTTTGACCATCCCTGAATCCATTTTGACTAGTTTCGTCTTGGCGTCTGTACGTACGTACGTTCGTATTTCGCATAATTCAAAAAGGTTAGCCGTAGAAAGTTGAAATTTTGTATTTAGGATTGTTGTAAAATCTAGTTGTGAACCTCCCTTTTTGGTTACTGCTTAATCACCGGAAGTGGTACTTTACTTGAAGATCATAATTGATTTCCATCAACAATTATATTAAAATACTTTGGAAAACTTCTCAAATTTGGTATTTAGAACTTATATATTGATTTAAATACCATACTAGATTTTGGTCTAAATTGGAAAACCGGAAGAGGTACTTTATTTGAAGGTCATATTAGACTTTCATCAAAAATTATATTAAAATATAATGTAAAACATTTAAAATTTAATAAATAGGACTTTTATATCAATATGAATGTATTTTCTAGATTTTGGTTAAAATTGGTGAGCCGAAAAGGGTACTTTACTTGAAGGTCATAATAAACACATCAAAAATTATATTAAAATTAAATGGAGAAATCATATGTTTCGGTAATAAAGGTTACCAACGCGATTTTGTTTATACTCTAATTAAACATTTTTATTACTTATTTTAAGTGTTAATATTGGGCATATAATACTGGTTTTCCTCCCCATTTGTGCGATAAACAAGTCTGCAGCAGGAGAATAAGATATAAGTTAAGTGGGTTCTTCCGCTAAAAATTTAGAAACTGTCGATTTCTAAGGCTTTATCTAGTGATATTGACAGTTTTAATGTTGTCACGGAACACGAAGAAATCTCTTGGAAACTAGTTACCTACTGAAAAAAAAAACGACATTTAATAACGGAATGAAACCTCCAGAAACAAGAGTATGTGAGTGTGTGTCAATAGATGGGTGTCCCGACGCCGAATTTCGTTTTTGAGATATTGCAATTTTCGGAAATTAGTAACCAAATTGAGGATAACTTTTTGAGCCAACGATTTATAGTTTAATAGGAGTACAAGGAAGTCATGTGTTGTCCACATCAGATATTTTTTATACACACACACACATATTTGTATATAAGATCGCTTATGGTTTATTCGAGTTATTGCCATAGATTGAATTAATACTGAAAGATCTTTTTTCGCAACAATTTGTGTTTCTCAGGACTCTAAACCAACTGTTCTTTGGAATAAAGACAACAAAACGAAATTTAAAATAAAAAAAAAGGACTTTGATGCCTCAGGGAACCATAAAACATATAAATTAAGTAAGAGTTAATTAACATTTTTTTACTAACCATACTTTCTCTGTCATAGGCATTTTCTCAAAAAGAGATCATTTTTCCTATATTGTCAATAAGTATGTCATACCAAACTCAAAGAGGACTTTTTCCTTACTTAAAGTTTTATATTTTACCGAAGGAGAATCCTTGGACAAGGATGCTTGTCTTTTATGTCGGCCCCAAACAATTTTAATGTGTAAATCCATAAGAGTTTTAATAAGTAAGTATTATAATAAATAGTCTAAGATATAAGGATTTAATAACGGAACTATTAAGGAACTGAAGTCGTTAAGAGCATATAACAGGAACTATTTCGGAACTGAAGTCGTTAAGAGAACAGTATAATAGTATATTAAATCCTGGATTGCGTTCCAGTTGGAACGTAACATCACTAGTATAAATCAGCCAGGAGGAAATTGCATGAATTAATTTGACGAGGCAGCTAACATCTCCTATGGTCCCCGTGTAGCATTGTACATATTAAACCTATTGCAATCAGTCCACAACTCAGATACACAAAAAGTAGAAGGGATTATCTCAGCAAGGTAATAAGTATTTAATTGAAGTTTTATTTTAAATCATACGCTCACCGACGTATGAATCATTTTTTATTACCTACATGTGAATAAACAAAGCTTCTAGCGAGTAATTTGTTCCCTTGGATTTTGTGTGATATGCCAATTGTCAATATATGTTAAAATTTATCTTTTTTTTTTAAATGAAATATAACTTACTTAATTTTAAAGTTTTAGTGTCCACTGAGTCAAAAAAAAGTTTATTTCTGAGTTATATCGTTCTGTCTTCAACTCCTATTTATAATTTTTCAAAGAAACTTAAGGTGTACGCAGTGGTTTGTTTTGAGCAGGAGTGTCAAACACACGGCCCGCGAGGTGATATTTTGGTGCCCAGAATGTTCTGAAATATAAAAAAAAAAAAAAAGACAATTATAAAGCAATATTATCGATTGCTATAATATAAATTCACTTAATTACAAGTTTTTTAAAATCCTGTCTATATTTTTGAATCCAAATTACTTTAAAATACCTATTATTATTATAAAATACCACGCTTTTAAAAACACTAATCCAGAAATTAAACTGCAGACCACCCCACTACCGATTAGGGGATTATGATACTTAAAATTACATTTTTAGGCATTTTAACTAATAGTTTCGAGACATTTTTTTTTCCGCCATTATATGGGAACCATAGATTTATTATGATATCGATTTTATTTTGTTTTCGATGTAGAGCCGTACATTTTCTTTTCTTTTCTGGTTGATTCCTCACCGGGATAATAGAAAAAATGTATGAAATTATTTTTTCACAAGCAATCATTACTTCAACACTAAGCCCAAATCTTCATATAATACGTATAAAAGTCTTCCAAATTGAAAGAAAATTAATATTTTATGTTTGTGTTTTTTAAAAATCTTAATGAAAGCATATTTTTATTTCAATTTTTAAGAGTTTGTTGCAAATAAACATCTATTTGATACTTGCTATATCGCACATACTGAAATTAATTTGGCATGAGGTGATTTAAGATAAAATGAGAATATAAAAAAAAAAAAATGACACTTATATTTGATACTATTTTGATCAGTTCATTCTTATTTTGAAATTTATATATAATTTTTCAAAAAGAAAATATATATTGAGATAAGATTAAAATTAACGATGATTTGATTTAACAAGCAGTTGAAGAAACACCTAACAAAACCATCTTTTTTTTATCTCATATTATTATTTTTTTCCCCTTAACATTTGAAACTATAATTTAGTTTAATTTATTTACAAAGAAAATATTTGTTAATAAACACCTGAAGGTCTCCAGGTTTTAATCTTTAGAAAATTTACTTATTTATTCGAAGTTTCTAAGGTCTTTTTTGTCGTTTAAAAAAATTTCATCATCTTTTCCTGTAGTGTTATAAAATTTATAACAACGTTTCCTGTTAGATTCAACATCTGAAAAAAGGTGCAACAGTTTTCAATACAATAGAGCAAACTTTAAAAATATCAAAACAAAAATTTCCAATGCTGGAAACACCAATACTTCACCTGGAGGACAGATGAGGAAACCTCCCTGCAGTAAACCATACATCAAGACCAGGCAAGATCTCTACTGTGAATCATCCGTTATCACCTGAGCCCAGTTCCCTTCCCTGATTTAAGGGCCATCGGTATTGAAATTCGCGCGCTGTTGAAAATGGAACTGTTTTCACAATTCTTTTTCGATTAGAATAACATCAACTGTAAACGTTTTAAAAAACGTCCTGGGGCCACTGCCCTTTCGAACTACGAAGTTGAAATAGATAAGTATTGAACCAGAGGATTTAGATGATTGGAAAGGTTCTAATGAAGTTTTCAACCTCTGCAATAAGTAACAATTATTCTATTCATATAGCTACCAAGGTATAATTCTTTATTTACACAGTAAAATTATAATTTTCAAAACTAATCAAATTGTTTTAAAAAAGAATAAAACGCCGATTTGAAATAATTTGAGATTAGGAAAAATATCGGTAGCCGAAATATAATGAAAAGTAAACTACAGGAATAAAGGCAATAGAGGAATCCAAGAGTTTTAAACTTACATCCTCCCTTCCATTTCCTACACTTATCCAACTCCTACTTCGTGAATGAATAAATTATGTGCAAACTAAAGCAGATTCCTTTTCAATTTTCCGTAGCACCTATCCCGTATTAATGTGTGCCAAGGAACTACTCTAAAGGTAAGACTTGTTACATTATACAGGTCTTTAATTATTTCGCGCAATAAAAACAAAATAATCGCGATTAACAATATTAATATTTTGAAATATAGCACTCTGACACAGAACAATTGTTTCAATACTGTACCTATTATTATCAGTATTGCTTAAAACCAAAATTTTATAATCTTGTGTTATTAATTAAAATTAATTAATCAACAAAACCTTACCAACAAAGTTTATTTCAAATGCCTGATAACAGTATGAACAGATTCCTAACATCGGTCCACCTGGTGTTCTCTTGCAGACTTGTGGTATCTACTGAAGATTATAATAGAAGTCCCTTAGACCAATAAGAGTACCAAGCCCGGGAGTAAAATTTAAACTTAAAAAAAAAAAAAAAAAGTGAATCAACAGCCGAATAGGAGTACGCCAATATTTCTCTCATTTGACCAAGATTGGGCCGAGCTTAGTTCAAACATTGGCCTCTTGTTAACAACAATAATTATCTATTTAGCCTTAATTTATTTATGCCCCACACGATAAACATGTCTAAAGGTATTTTCTATATTCACTAAAAGATATTAAAAGAATTTCAATTGATATAGCTAAGAAATAGGCACGGTACAAGCTATACAATACCCGTACTACTCAACGAGTGTGATGGTTTAGCATGTCTAAACGACAGACACGGTCGAACGCACCTAAAGATTTTATAACATAGATTAATATAAAAACTCCTTCAACATAAAATGAAATTAATCTTATAACAAAATTAATTTACAATAAAATAAATTAAAATTATCGACGATGTACATAGGGAAGGGAGATAATTCAAAGTTAAAGAAAATATTATCAAAACCCCACCTAATATTATAGCAATATAATTCCATATGTCGGCCACGAAGTAAGGAATTAATACCTTCATTCAAATATGCCTGATTACAGACATGATGAAGCAGTATCTCGTAGGTTTATAAGTCAATAAATTCAAACCACTGCTTCACCTACTGTTAACCAAGTCTGAGAAGTAAGTTCTCCGAAGATAAAAAGTGAGATAAAATTCAGAAACCTGAAAAAATAATTATTGAAACCGTAACTGAGTAAAAAAAACAAAAAAATCTAAAAAGATAAAGACAAAATAAAATAGCCTATGATGATTAAAAAGAGAGAGAGAGTGAGAGAGAGAGAGTGTGTGTGTGTGTGTGTGAGAGAGAGAGAGAGAGAGAGAGAGAGAGAGAGAGAGAGTGAGAGAGAGATGTATACAAGGGACGTCATCTGTCAGTCCTTTCTCTCTGTAGCTAGCCTTTGTTTTTAGGACACGCTCTGTCGCACGGCACTAATTGCCTTTCACTGCTACGATTGGGAAAATCCTTTTTATAACACGCAACTTTTCCTATATTTCCTCCTTCCATCAACTCCATTGTACTATATCTTGCCACAGTTCAATATTTCTGGCAAAATATGGTTTTTGTTATAAAACCACAGTAAATTGCAGGCTAGATATATTTTATATTTGTACAAGTTACTTCTATCGTGTTGCGTTGGATAAATGATGAAAAAAACCTTTCATAATGTTTTATGTAGAAAATAATAAGTTAAAATTTATGGGTCATTTTAAAAATAAATGAAATTTTAGACAGCTCATAAATATAATCTTTACAAATTACCACAATTTGTGTTAAATCACTAAGATCGCATTGCAGCAACACTGAATTATTAATGCAGTTGAATTTTCCGAATTAATCGGATTTTTATGCATAAACTAAAAAAATGAGTCATTTGTGAAAAGATTGATATATAGGCATATTATTGGGAAAACACAAATTTAACTGTAAACAAAATGGCTACCCTTTAACAACCTAACAAAACGAAGAATCCCATAATTCCCTTTCAAACCCAGATAACAGTCCTGAAGTAACACTTAAGACAGATTTTAAGGACAGTAATCAAAATTTATAAACTGATATTTTGTACAGATATTGTATTAACCTATTTTACTAATGTTCCTAATATTATATTATTACAATATTGATCGTTAAATAAATTTATACACCCTGGTTAAGGACTTTCGCTTGAATTTTAAAATTTAGTGATCCAGTGCCAATTTGTTACTATTCCTTTATCTGTAGAACTTAAAATCATCTCTCAAGTGTCGTAGAAAAAGTTAAATATAAAGCGAATATGGACTGCAATATTACATAAATTTTGAAAATTTATATTTTTTATAATAACATGTAGGTATTTACCATTAAAAAATGTAATACTTGTTGGGTGTAATACGCCCTGAGATAAAATTTAAGTATCCCTCGAATAGTGAGTCTCAGTCTTAAAATGAGGTTAAGATGTGTCTATTCAAATATTAGGTCGAGGTAATAAATTGTGCCCACCTGCGGAATCTCCTCTATAAAGCAAAGGTTTATAATTATGAAAAATTAAAAAGAAAACCAGGATGATAAAGAAAGCAATAAACTAAAGGTCCAGTTTTCACAAATTTTTTTCCCCCAGTGTAAATTTAGATTAAATTAAGGCCTTTTATGAGAAAAAAAAGGAGGGAGAATGAAAAAAAAACAAACATCTTTTTACACCCCCCTCCTCGAGTTACAGCGAGGTAGATTTTCATTATTACGAAAAGCTAAATATGAAATGAAGACAGTTTTCGACCCGGTGCTTACCCTTCCTAACTAAAACACTCCACCTCTGTTCATTTCCCTTCTGCGGCTTTATTTCCGTTTCCAATGGGGAGCAATCTCTATTTGGCATTCCTCAATTGCTTTCAATCGTCTTCATCAACGCACCGGGTCACTTGTGACGATCTTTGAGAACGTTGGAGTCACATAGAGCATTACTCAATGAGGTATAAATAAGCTTTGTATAAAAGTATTGATACTAAGTGTGCGAGTAGTATGATAGCTACCTAAACATGATGGAAGATTTTATATATATATATATATATATATATATATATATATATATATATATATATATATATATATATATATATATTAATATTCAAAAACTCAATTGAAATGTTTCCTAAACTTGGCCGAATATATGTACACAATATCATTAGCCTGTAACTTGTCATCTTTTTAAGACGTTCCAAATCGTGAAAATGGTTTTCAACTTAGGCACTAGACAAAAAGCATGTTCGTCAGCATGTTTCCCTCATGTTAATATAGGTTTTAGAGGCCCAACTCCTACTTAATTATTTAAATAGCTCCTCGTTTATCCTTAAGAGGCTGAGCAAGACTTGGATCGTTTAAAGAGCTAGGATCTAGGAATCAAATTCATCTCCAAAAGATGAATGGATAATCACTATCCTAACCAATAATATCAAGGACATAAGTAACTAAAAAATATTGGTTTGATCCTTTGCTCAAAAAAAAACAAAATCCTTAAATGATCATGGTCCTAACATATGATATGATAAAAGTATCATATCACCGGTGCAACAGCAAAGTGGCGAATCCGCAAATTTTGATATTTTTGGGTTCTATTGCATTTTAACAGAATGGTTTTCTGTTCCCTTGACAATGTCAAAAAGACCTAACAGACTATCTGAATTTACTAATCCAAATACTAAATACGATTAATTTAATTAAGAAATTAGCTACCTTACTTTTGCAAAGTTTCACCACATTGGTATCGCACTGATGGCATGGCGTAATCCTGTTTTTCGCCTCGAACTATAAGATACCAAACAACCGAATAAGAGATAACTTTGTTAATTTTTTCAAAAATCAATACTCACTGACTAATCAAGCCTCAAATTAACCTGATTAAAATTATGATATTTAAATAGTATAAAATTGCGTAATGCTGAATTTCTTCTTAAATTATAAGGATACAACAAACTGAATGAATGGGGAGAATGATAAAGTTATTTTTCATAAAGCATCGCGTTCAGACTGGTTAATTTTTTACACTGCCAATAAAAAATACTCCCAAAAAAATTAATCTAAAATAATAATTATTGGCCTAGATCTAAAAAAAATAAAATTTACTCAGAAGTTCTGCTGGATACGTGCATAATTGTCAGGCAACATAAGTCCAACCTTGCATGAAGAGTCAGACCACATGAGTCCAACCTTGCATGAAGTATCTAATGAAGTTAGAATACCCACGTATATATTTTTGTTTACAGTAGACAGATCCAACTACTCTGTAATTTTTTTCTCCGCCCGTTATGAAGAAACATAAGTCCATGGCTATTTGGTCAGTTCACTGGATATCCCTTCAATATACGAGCATTGAGAGCTCTTCAATTTTCGAGATATCTATTGCACAATCGTCGGTATGAGGTCAAATGTTTTTTTTTTTTTTTAAAGGTCATAAAGCCGGGTAGTGGATATCGTTCTAAATGGAGTGAAGAGATAAAGGATCGATCCCAGTGCAGAAAATTAACAGCGGTCATTTATGGTCATTCCGTTTCATCCCATCTTCCTTATCCGGCGCCACCTAAAAAAGAAAATCTATAAAAGTTTTTTAAAATAAAAAATATTATTTTGCACGTTTCTTCTTGATTATTTCGTTATTATTTTATAAGATTTATGTCATAGGTTATTTGAACACGAGTTAGGATGATAAAAGAGTTTGTTTTTTTATACATTATTTTGATTTATGTTTTAAAAAATATGCCGAAAATTACAAGAAAATAATGGACGAAGTTGTGATCATTCCTTCTCTAAAGGAATATGTTAAAATATAAATATAGATATGGACATGCTACCTTTTTCACGTACCTTACAACTACAGACTTAATTTCAAGTGAAAGAACCGATTTAACGACTTCAAAATTCAACAACTTAATATTGACCTTAAAACCATATGGGCGACTCGATGCATCTATGACTTATATTACTAATATTGAAATTTTATTTTAAAATAATTTTAAGGATTGTTATGAACTTCTTAATCAAAATTAATAACCTAGGGAATGACTTAATAAAGTTAATATTTAAAAACTCAATTTACTTAATCATACTATTATGCAATTAGTGATTATAACTTTCAAATTAAAACAAAAATATGCTTTTTTAAATTATTTTTATTTGAGTATTTTATTTTTATATGTTTGTTAATAGTTTTAGTTTTATGTTATTTTATGAGACTATTTTATTTTATATATTTTTTATTTGTACATGTTTTTATTAATATACTTTTTTAATCATTTTAATGTTATACATTTTATTCTTTTATTTGTATATATTTTTTTTTTATATTGGGAAGAAGGCGAATCATTATATTTTTATTATGTATTATCCATGGGTGTGTAAATTTGAACCTAATACATCTAAAAAAATAAATAAACTGGGTAATTTAAAGCCTTAATTAAAAAACAAAACAATTTTTTTAAATTTTAACTTCTGGTTAATCAGTGGTTTTAAAATTGCAAATTTTTATTTACAATAAATAGTTATATATCAGATCCAACTGGTTAGTATTCCATACATTTCGATCCATAAGTCTTCCCTCTATAGAGATGTAATTCTGTTTATTCCTCATAAATCCATCGAATCTATTGATATTCCACGTGGCTATTTAGGGTGATACGCATTTGACATAGAGCGAGGAGATTTAACGACCTTAAGAGACCAACTTAAACATGATTTATTGATAATACTCGAGACTGCGGTATGTTGTTTAATGTCATATTAAAGTGTTAAAGTTCTAATATAATTTTCCAATCGCAATCCTCAAGTGATGGAAAGGACAATGCGATATTCCGTCTTAACAGAAAAAGAAAACAACATAATCATGTAACTCTTCTTGGGTCAGATCTACAAAAAAAAAAAAAATAAAAAAAAATAAAAAAATATCAATAAAACAAATTATTTAAGCATTATAATCGTGTAGACAACCCGCACAACTGCTGAGCTATGCCGTATAGACGACTCCTAACACCACAGGCGCACAGTCTTGATCACCTAATGCTGAAGAAAAAAATTGTACATGAATAATGAATGGAAATGCCTAATGGTCTGTAATAACAATACAACATATGAAAAAAAAAAATGAGATTTCAGAATGAAAGGAAAATAAATTTATGGTAAAATAAAGAGAAAAGAAAATATAACAAAATTATAACTTCCTTAAAAGCTAAAATTTACTTAGAGATTCTCAAAAAAAATTCATGGACAGTTCACAGCGTTACTGTAAAAATATCAAAAATTGCTATTTACAAAATAATAAAAAAATGCTATTCATAAAACATATGGATTGATATCACTAATAAGAAGGATCGGTTTGAAAATTAGCTAATAATTTCTTACAAATTTTTATATTCACATTATATCATACGAATAATTTAATTTATTTTCTAGCTATTTTCGTTTGATAGGGATATCAAATAGGATCATTATGTAAAATAAAATCGTTTATTTGAACTAGTTCAATGCATACTTTAACATCTCTTTGTAACACATTTTTATATTTACTGCATAAAAAGTTCTAAATAAAATAATTCTAGGTTAAAAAATATTAGACTTTAAAAATCAATAATATTGGTATTATAAATTCACGACCAGTATTGCCGAAAATCTACACTTAAATAGCCGTAGAATATAGGGTCGTCACTAAGTATAAAAGTAAAGCTATTCCACCCCATTAGGCACATATCCCTAAAAAACCGGCTTCAAGTTTGGAGCAGATGTTTCATAGCTCTTAATGTTCTCGGTCGATACTGAAAGAAAATTCTACTTAACTTATTTTACAAACCCATCAAGTGAGATGGTACTAGTTGACGTAATATAAATAACGGTCATGAAACCAGGAGAATTGACGCAATTGATTTCTGCCCACAGGATTTATTTGAAGCGAATCCATTATCCACTTCTAACGTAAAGATAAGTAAAAAATAAAACTGAGAATTAAGCAAAAAAAGTTGAAGGAGAGTATATATTGGAAATAAGGGATTCCCATATACGAGTTTTAAACCAAAGAAACAACTACAATCCCTATAGTAAACATAAAACATCCATCTCTCTAGATTGGTATTAATTACTGCAGGCTACGTTTGATAATAAATAAAAACTTTGGAAAATTCGACTTAGCCAAGACATTACTTTCACTCTCGACGAGAAGCCTGCCTCTACAATACTCAAATTCTGCAAATAGACACAATGCGACACCTTAGCCTGAAATTGACAGAGACCCACACGTCAAGAACAAACGAAAAAAATCTAAATCTTAAATTGAAACTTAAACAGAAATTGAATAATCACACTTACTTAAGCCTATTTGGAACAACGCTTCGCAGATATACGACACAGCGAAAAAGACATACATACGTAAACTTCAAATTTTCCAGTCAAACGCTTTCAGAACTCCAAATCAAACTACATGGCACTCACTGATAGAACGTAAGGCCACAAACAGCATGCCTAATAACAACGGAGAAGGCTGAAAAGGAATTGGATGAGAGATCTCCCTGCCTAAATGTATACTGCGAACAAGAAGAGGTGCCGCTGGATATTAATCTCTATCATGCCACATACACCAAATATTTGGCCAGCGAATTCACTGTCAAAATTATTGACAGGTATGAATAAAGAAAGAAAGCTAAACAAAAATCTGAGAAAGCGGTTAGCTTTAGTTTTTACTTCATCTCATAAAATTTTCAAGGTTAGGCTTAATTTTAAAGGCTATGAATTAGTAATGATCGCTTGACTTGTTTCTTCCATGCGATGGTGGATTAAATTTGAATATTCCATTTCTCGCTTCCTACTGCTCCATCCTTGCTCAAGGGTCTAAAAGGTCCATTTATTGTCGCCTCCATTCTCGGAGTAGAGGTTCCCAATGACTGGTGATTCCATTTTGTAGAAAATGGACGAACTAGATTCATGCTAAGCGGACGTTATATTTCACTAGGGTTGTCAGCTTCTCCTGTTGTCATAACAACGACCTTGTTTCTCTCTGCTCCGCCCACTGCCCCGCCTTGCCTCCTCCAGCTGATTTTTGTATCAATTCATCACAAATTGTTACCATACTGCATCCATTTTTGTAATTAGTCTACTTGTCGATCTGACAATTATTCCTCACTTGAAGAATGTTTCACGAGTCCATTTTTACTATTTATTAAGTATCAAATTGATACAGCTTCTGCCTCAGTCTATATGATGCATCTATTTCTCTCTAGGTGCCAAAGGAAGAGTGAAGTTTTCATTTATGTTCCGGAGTCCTCAGATAATTTTTATTCAGAAGAAAATGGATCAAATCGAAACCAATTTTAATATCTTCGAAAGCCTTTAAAATTATTACAACATGAAACGATTATAGTGGCGTCTTATTTGAGATATGTAGATCCTTGCAGCCTTAGGAAAGGTTTGGATGGTATATTTCTGGTATATACAATAATAAAAATGATTGGATCACACGAACCCGAAAGCCATCCACATCCTTGTAAAGATTCCACAGGCTGTTTCATAAGTGATGTTAAATTGCCTACCAGAATTTATTTTTTTTTCCCCATAGCGAATAACGAAAGTTTTAAATTTTCAACGAATAAGCAAAAATTTTAAAATTACAATTACGATGAAAATGATTACTTGATGAAATTAACTGTTCAAAGTATTTTTTCACTCTAACTATAAATACTAGATTGCAAATATGTTTATTTGAGAAAACAATAGTCGAAAAATAAAAATATAAAGTACTTTGATTTGTTGAAGTGAGTAAGTCACCATAGACTGCTGTGATTGGTAGAAAACAACCAGGGACATTGGGAAAATAGAATTCGAACAACACTTCCAACAGCTGAACTTAAACTTTTGTTGTAATACATCCTTTGAACGTGGAACTTCTGGAGGAGGGAAACGGAACGGAACTTGGGCTTCTGGTCTCAAAACAATTAGTAACCGCAGACAAGCACAAAATTGACATCAACAAGAACGTAGGAGAGGTAGAAAATAAAGTAAACGTTTCGACAACTAGCTTGGTCAAATCAAAGTAATTATCCAACTTAAATTTTAATCAAAATAAAAAGTTGAATTAAAAAAGAAGTTTCTTAACCAACGCAGTTGGTTAATAGATATCATCGAATGAAGTATTTTTAAAGTTCAAGTTGGGAATAAGTACTTATGGGTACTGAGCTCCATCACCCCTGACATGCAAATTATACCATCTAGATCTAATTAGCTTGTCAAATGCTTGCGACAGGTGTAGATGTAGAATTAAAGATTAAAAGACAAAACAAACCATTGTGATGATAAAAAACTATAGTCACTATATGAGAGCAATTTAAGAAAACCTCTTCAATCATCAATAAAAGGAGGATTACACAAATTGAATATTCAAGCTTTAAGTCTTACTTTTGTAAGAGTTTTAGACAGAAGATGGAGCTAGTAGCAAAAAAAAAGTTGTGCTAAAACAGGGGAAGGCCTGAAAGGATAATGCGAGGGAAGGATTTACAACTAAGCTTAAGATTGAGGAAAATCCTTTAAGCACTACAATCCTTGGGGTGACCCACAATCAAGCCTACCCGACGCTTCAGGTGGGCGGGTTGGAAGGAAGAATGTTTTATGAAGACGAATAGCGTTTTGGGTAAGCTGCATAGCAATGCGTTAAGCAATAATCCGATAATGCTAACGGAGATAGCGTGACCTCCTACATCGTCAAAATAATAAGGACTTAACCCATTCGCCTATCATTTAATATTAAGCGAAAAAAAAAAAGTGTAACTGACACAAATCAAAATGAGACTCATCAAGGCA
Source organism: Rhaphigaster nebulosa (assembly GCA_948150685.1). Classification (NCBI taxonomy): domain Eukaryota; kingdom Metazoa; phylum Arthropoda; class Insecta; order Hemiptera; family Pentatomidae; genus Rhaphigaster; species Rhaphigaster nebulosa. Next base: position 57,309,193 of record OX411310.1, on the reverse strand, counting down.
GGAAAGGAGAACTTGAAGAAATACGGCAAAAATTTTATATAATTAGAAAAGTGTTTTAGAGCCAATGGAATTTTTTTTTTTCGATGGGAAAGGATACACTCAGATGATTGGGTAAAAAGAAATGAGAAGCCAGGTTCAGAATAAATGAGATGGAGTGGAATAGAGAAAAAGACCCTTGGGACGGTAAAAAAAAGTTAACCCTCAAATTCGATTACGGGCAAGGGAAATTCAAGAATAAGAGAAATTATATTGTACCGCCTTTCTTATGTATTGCGGTTTCTGGGAAAGGTTTATTGTTGTACTAAGTGAACGAGTGACTCCAGGCAGTCACCGGAATAGGGATATTTTTAATTAAAGCAAACTAAAAATCATAAATGTACTGCGACGAATCAATAATTTAATTACCAATCACTAGAACTATAAATGACAATGTAAAATAATTTAAATGGTGCACAAAAGAAAGAAATTATATATACAATTGGTTCGGTCCTTTTTAGGAAGAGGAAAAATAATAATTCTAATAATAAACATAACTTTCTGGAATCACGGTGATTATAAACCATTTCATAAAAATATCAGATTTTTTAATTTTTTTTTGGGGGGAGGGGGAGGAGAGGGGTTGTTAAACGTACTTTCCTATCCTCTTGATGAAAACAGGAGGGGATATCCTACTGGTTATGAGTGGTCGAGATTCATTACGTCGGGTCGCCACGAAATAAATTTCAAGCCGCCCAGGCCGGATTCGAACCGGCTCCGTAGAGGTATCTGATTTTTAACTTGACAGATAATGCTATAAAACCACATAGAACGGATATCGAAAAAATTACTCGAGATAGTAAGTAACCTGATAATTGCTACTCGAGCTAATAGGAACACAAATAGTTTGTCTATAATAGTGGTTTAATGTATTTTAATTGAAAAGCAGTAAATATTTCTAGGTTTTTGGGTTTAATATATTTTTCTCAAGTGAAATTAATTAAGAAAATGAATAATAAATAAAAGATAACATTTTCATTATTGAAATAAAAAATATCGAAACAATCATATTGCTTATCAAACTTCGTACGAATCAAAGAAATATAAATCAAATTACCACCACGAGTCTCTGATGAATGAAAAAGATAGTAATTAAGAATAAACGTTTACATTTTTCTGCATACATTTACATGTACTTTGGATGAAAATAATGGAAAATGAGAAACTTCCGTGACTAATATCAAATACAGAGTATGCAAAAGAGACGGGGTAAAGAATATTTGTCACCTAGTTTTACTTTTCCAACTTATTCATAATTTCGACTTTTAGAGTTCTAGTATACTGCTCGAGTATATGCTACTATATATATATATATATGCTACTATATACCATATATTTCTCCACTTTTTCTAATGTTTCAACATTTATTAAACAAACACTTAACACTTCGAATTTATTACAGATATATAATATAAACTGAATATTTCTCTTGAAGAAATAAATACACAAAAACATGCCTTTTTTTTCTTGTGGGTGAATAGAATTATAAGTGGTAATTTATCTGACCAATAGCACCGGATCTAAATTGTGTCGTCATTTGAGTAGTGAATTCCTCATGCATGTTCTTTGGGATCACATTGATACCCACATGGAATTTCGTAGTAATGTCGAACTGATATCTGATGGTAATAGGTGAGGAAGGGAACAGGGAGTAGGGACTGCCGGCCTATCAAACAACTAATTTTTGTCCACTCCCTAATGAGACTAGTCAGAGAGGGCGTTATCTTGATGGAAAACAATACCTCTCCGATTGACCAATCCTTCAACACGAATCACACCACTCTAATCGTGTGTTCCATAGGCTGAAATGTACTGTTTTTTATAGGTAGGTTTAAGGAGATGAAAACATAATGGTAATAAAATAAATTTATTGTTCCCAATAAGGCTTATAAATGAACTTCTCAGGTTGTCGGAGATTAAATAAAACCAAGTTTTTTTATAATTTTATTATTTTATAATAATAATAATAATAATAATATATAAAATTAAGGTATGAAATAGTTGAGGAATAAGGAGAAATAAGGATATAGATTAGAGAGTGATAGAAGGTTAATAGCAAACAAAGATAAAATAAAAAAAAAATAAAGATATAATGTGGTAATGTAGCGATGATAATAATATATTTTAGAGTTAAAATGAAAGGAAAAAAATAAAAATGTTTTATACATATATATACATATATATATATATATATATATATATATATATATATATATATATACATATATATATATATATATTACGTCCAACGATTGATGAGAATGCTGTGTGTGTAGCAACCCAAGCTATTTGGACCAGCATTGCTGTAAATAAAGCATTTCTCTCTCTCCGCTTTATTTGGATAAATATTTCAATGGTAAAAGTTATCGTAATAGTAAGTAACGTTTAATTTACCTAGAAAGTAGTTTTAAAAATAATTAAACTGGTCTACAAAAAAGAGCTGTATTCCTTTCACAAGAATAAAAATAACAGATTCTAGAAGTATTTTTCATGTTGAATTCAAATATCACTTCAGTTTTTCCCATCGGTAATGAGTTGCGTGTGATATTCATTTGAATTTTTTATAAACTACTCATTCTAAGTGGTACATGGTGATTTTCGGGCATATTTTTCATCTGGGACATCTCTCTTCTTGGTCCAACAGTAGTCAACCAGCATACTAGAACTCCTCTAGCCTTGGTATCTGTATAAATTTGCTGATTAAAACGCTCACCGTGCTCATCGCTGACAGCTGAAAATTTTCCGGGAAGAAGTCTAAGTGAGAGTGCAAGAAGCGAATTTGTATACATGTTGCATCCCATAGCTTTATAAGAATGCAGAACATCTGCCACTATAGGGTATTTTTATTCCATTATGGTTTCCAAGAAAATTGCAACATAAATTTTTAAAAGACTGCCCGGCTGCTTTTCTTGTGGATTTAACACCTTCTAAATGTCCATCAACCATTAATAACCGTATTTGTGGTCCTATAAAAATTCCTTCTTTCAGTTTAGCATCACTGACTTTGGCGAATTTCAATTTAAAGTACAAAAATTCATCAGAAAATTTCAATTATTCCTAATTTAATATGCAAAGGAGGTATACTTACAAATATTTATGTATATTTGTTAAACAAAAATAACAATCAGTTAAACGATCCTTCGATTCCCTCCAAATCATGACAATTACAAACGGCATATGAGATGTACCATCTTATGACGTGTACCACACAGTCAACAGTCTAACTTACGAAACACAGCATATATTTGTGGCCCAGCTCTTATCAAAATCACTAACTTGACAGCCAAAGTTCATAATACTTTTTGGCAATTTCGCTTCTCGAGAGTTGAAGGCCAGCAGCTGACTACAAATATAACAGAAATTATTTATTCTATGATTTACACACTTTCTTGTCATGAAAGAACAAAACACTACAACGGAACATTGACAATGCACTTCTAAACAGGAAGGTTACCTTTAAAGATTCCTACGACAGGCCAAAGAAAACGCTAAAATCGGTATTTCAAAAATTGGCTGTCACAAGAAAAGAGTGGAAAAATTCTGACTACATATCTGATTTCAGGATGAAAAGATGCACTAGAATCACTAATAAAATTTCTAGTGAAGAAAACTTAGTCGACCAATGCTATCAGAAAAGGTCAGTGAAATAAATTTTATAAATCCATTTTACAGTTAAATAACTATCCTCCAATTGGCAATGCTTCAGTTTTTTTAAGAATCCTTAATCTTTCAGTAAAAGAACTTTATGTCCACGACTATATTCCTTAAAGGAAGTATAGTTTATGTGACAAAATAAATTAATGTCCAAAAAATGGAAGAGGGTAAATAGGTCGCTAGGACCATAAAAGCATTCAACACCCAGGTCGATTATAAAGGCCTCTTACCAACGCAATATCTTTTAATATTTTCATCTACATATCGTCGCAATACCAAAATGGCGTATCTGAAAATTTGTAGAACTGAGAACATTGGGTTTGAATTATGGTTGCAGAAGTAAGGTAGTTAATTTCGGTCGTGCTTTGTATCTTAAATTAGTGACGTCGCATATTCAGTTAGGAATTTTCGGAGTTGCGAATAGAAAAGCAACGTTGAAATGAACCATAACTCCCAAATACCAAAATTTGCAGATACATGAATTCGGTATTACACCAACGATATTTTATTAATTATTATATATTTAAGATTATAAATGTTTATATGGGATCACAGGATTTCTTCAAATAAAAAAATTAAATAAGTTTATTAAATATATAACTGTAAAAGCATTTATAACCAGCGAATGTGCTTCGTGTAGGAATTGTAGGAACAATTATATCATGAAGGCAATATAAAATGAAACATAAAAACAAGCCGGCTTATCCTCGTAATGAGTTAAGTCGCCGCTAATGAAGCAACTTGACCTAACTTTTTAGTCATTAAATATTTCATGTAGGAATTCTTAAGCAAGGCCACAATATCTTACATCATTATATTAAGAGATTCCTATCGTCTCAACAAAAAAAAAAAATAAAATAAAAAATAAAAGGTTAGGCTTCAATTAACCTTATCTTTACAGGTTAAGATGGCCTCTTAACTGAACAATTTTGGAACATCACATGAGGTAAATTCAAACAATTTGGTAGGAGTAAAAGATACGACTTTCAGGCAGCCCACTTGAACTGAATCGATATTCACACCTCACCAGTGTCGATGTATCTTGCTAGGCACGCGGAATCAGTGATGTAGAAAAGCTAAGAATTAGTGCGGCGTTGAAAGATGTTTAAAAATAAGAAAAAGAACCGCAGAGGATAACATATCATTATTAGCCAGCGCGGGAACCAATAGCAGAAATAGCAAGAGTGGCCGCTGGATAAATAAATGTTTTTACATGCTCCGGTAATGTCGTTGGTTCTTAAAGCTAAATAGCTAAAACAAAAATTATCTCATATCGTGAAACTAAAATTATTGACGACTTCATATCAATGCATGTATCCACGAGATTAACAAAATTTCAATTAAAAAAAAAAAGAGTAGCATCTATGAAAAAAAATCAACTGACAAATAGTCTTTATTTTGATACCAAGTTCCGTAAGAACAAAAGCAATGCATGTGAACACAGATGAGTGCTTATGGTCTAGCTGTTAAGTGATTTTAGGCTAAATAATCAATTAGATTATACATACATTTTATATTTGATCGGAGAATTGAGATTTAAGGATCTGGAGAAATAGTTCATGTTTGAAGGAAGATAGGGAAGAGGCTTTACGGATAGAGATAGGCGAGAAATCCCAAAAGGAGGAACGAATAATAAAGAACTTGTCTAAGGAAGGTGTTCTATGTGATGGAGTACAAATATTGATTGGATGGGTTCTGATATTCAAGGAGTGGATGGAGGAACTGAATATGAAGGAAATATTGCCTTCGTACAGAAAGATATAGCCACATAAACTCGATACAATAGACAATCCAAATAAGGTGCGTCTGGGGACTCCAAAGAAAATTCTAATAAAAAAGTTCATAACACGCTATAATTTCACTTCAGTAAGTACCCGTAAGTACCAAATATACCAGGCAACCATAGTCAAAGTAGAGGGAAATAAGAAAGGAGACAAGTACCTGACGCGGTTTTGAAGGCAAGAATTGACGTAATACTCGCATATAGAACTGCTTAAAGATAATAATGGACTTTCGGGATATTTCAAATACGACCGAGACAGACGATGGTTGAAGGTGACTCAGAGGTTTTTATAAGAGTCGTGGAATGGAATAGAAATGTTGTTGAAGAAAAGTAAAGGATAATACGGAAGGGAATGCATGAGGGATATGGAACAGATGAAGGATGTTTTAGTTTTTCCTGCATTCAGCAGCAACTTGTTTTTCTCAGCCCAGTGACAAATTCTCTTAATATCATCCCGCAGTTCATGGGATGCCTGCTAATTCTAAAAGATGGAATACAAAACGCATTTGAACAAACAAAGCATAAAGTAATATTTCATAAACTTATGTTACAAGAGGATTTTTACAAGAGTTTCCCCTGCGCACAAGAAACATTAAAGCTTTTCGATAATGCAAAAGAATTTTCCCAAATCATTTCTATTACAGATATCGAAAAAGGAATTTTCTTCAAAGGATATAAAGTTAGGTAGTAATTTTCCAAATCGGGCGTGCAGAAAGGAGCGTGAGAGGAGGGGGCTCAAAGCATTTCCTAACTACCCCGCTCATCGACCCATTGCCATCCTATCGCCTAGCCCACGGCATTACCCTCATCTACTCGATGGCTTCTTACCTTTTAGCCACCGCGCTATAGGGCTATCTTATCCCGTTAGGCGCGCCATTTACTGGCAGTTGTCAAGAAATAAAAGTAAAATATATTCGACTCGGGTTTATTTGTACATTCCATTTTACTAAACATATTGTTAATTCAATAAATTGAATAACTTAAAAAAAAATGTTAAGTTTAATAATTGCATATTATATACAAGTAAACATAGCTGAGCTAATCTGACTAGACCGACTAATGGAGTTACTACCCATTGGTCAGCACTCAATGACAGTTTCATTTTAAGGTGCGTTCACACCTTCGTCTAACTATGGAAAGTACCAAGTCGAATCAAACGGGGTTTACAGGAGATTAGCAAACAAATCCATCCACACGCTACTGTACAGACTATTCGAACTTCTGTCGGTTGTTAATTTCAGTCAAAACTGTCTTTATTTTAAAAAGTAACAAATACAAATATATAATTTATATAAATACAAAAATATGTGGATATAACCTCTAGCACTCACGTGGCGCTTTCTGCAAGAACGGCATCAGAATCAAAAGCAGACAAGCCAAGCAAAACTATCCCGTTTACAATGTTTGATCTGCCAAGTTTGGCAAAGGTGTGAACTCACCTTTTGAAGGTCTCGGGTCATCTTTGCAGACTAGTTGGTTAGCTTAGTAGTGGATTTATAATGAAATCATAGTCATCAATTTTGGGACAAATCTGCAACACATTGAATATCAAGGTTTTTCAGAAGTATTTTGAATTGTAAAGAAAGGGATTGAAGAGGAAGCCTCCAGGTCGATTCCGAATGCCCAAATAGGGCTGATTATAGTGATATAGATGAACTTGTTTGTAATGAATAGATCAACCTGTGTGTCCAGTAGAGAGCTATTCACTCGCTAGTAGATACTAGCTCTGAGAGTCAGTCCGAAATAGTTGGCTCGTTGTAGAAGAGACTCTTCGAGATTTCTCGCACGATTAATTCTCAAATTGGCACGTAACTTTAGAACTGTAGAACGTCTTCAGCAAGTTCAGAAAGTACTTAATTATATACTTACTTATATTAAACAAAATTTTAGAAAGTACTTCAGTAAGCAGAAGGAAGCGACCAACCTTTCCAGTCGTTTCGGTCCAATGTGAGGATTCCACATCAATCAATTCACAATATGAAACCTAAATAACGGGTCTGTTCGGCAGGAGCAAGCGGAATATTATTAAAGGATCAGTTCATCAAATAAAAAACAAAACACAAGTTTTTAAAAAACTTAATATTTTTAATCTCGAATATGAAGGTATTTACCTAAATAACTTTTGATGGTAAAACTTATAACAGTGATGATTATTAAAGAGCTAAAGTTCTAAGATTGTTCAGATAAGGAGCAGCAGTATAAAGTTTTTTTTAAATAATACCAGTTTCTTGTTTACAAAAGTTTAATGGATATTTAGTTGATGGATTGATTATATCTTGAGTGCAAAAACGTAAATATAAAAAAACTGCAAAAGATAATCACATTCTTTTTCTCGTTGAAAACATTATAGGAACAAATAATAGGACAGAAATGATTTGAACTATAATAGTTTAATAATCCTAAAACCATTTTACGGATCTAGATAACAATAAGAAGTTTGGCCTAAATTGATATAACCATTTTTCTATGATTTGGGCAAAACAACTCCTCCATTTCGTTTTAAGAAGGCAAATGGCAGGTTGATATTGCTTAAAATCTTCTTCTTCTTCCTCGGCGCTACGGTCCGTATGGGACCTGGGCCTCCTCTAAGATTCTTCGCCACTCTTTTCGATCCACTGCGTGGTGATCAGCCTCTCCTTCTTCCTCCTCCAGGTTGTCCAAACATCACTTTCCTTGGCACCCTTTCCTCCGGCATTCTTTCCACATGGCCAAGCCAACTTATCCTTGATGAAGGTGACGATGTCATCCTCACCGTACAGTGCGGTTAGCTCCGGTTGTACCTGGCTTCCCAGACTCCCCCTTCACATAAAGGTCCATATATCTTGCACAGGATCTTCCTCTCCCAGACTCCCAACATTCTTTCATGTTCGGTCATCATCGTCCATGTTTCGCTGCCGTAAGTTACTATGGGGCGTATCATGGTCTTGTACACCACTTTTCGTGCTTTCCTTGACAAACCGCGAAATCTTCTTAGGGCTCTTTATAACAAATGAAAAGAAAAAATCGTCAGAATTGGCTCTCGGAATTGTTTCTCGTGATGACAAAAATATCAAACAGACAGATAATGATTCACAAGAGCTATTTTATTTAAAATATATACTAATGTTATTTATGCGTGAAAAACCTAGGATAGGTTTAATAACATTCTACATCCTTCTTGAACATTCAATATAAAATGGATTTATATACTTTTAATTGTGTGGTTTAATTATGTTACGAAATAAGGATTAAAAAATAAATCTTTCATTGTTTGGGATATTCGGCGCAGATAAAAGTTTATTTTATATATATAATCAGATTAAGTACTAGTAACTTAATCCTATATCGAGGATCATAAGATTAAATTACCACTGAGATTAATTCTTTTTTAATTTTATTTACGGAGTTTCAACTCCTATTTAAATGAATATTTACTTAAATATCAAATATTTAGAAGGATACTAAATTTATATGAAATATTATTCATTACAAATGAATTAATTTAATTAGTAACAAATTTAATAGTAATATAAAAAAAGTTTTATACGACAAATCTTAAACCTCCTTAGCTAGTGAGAAGAAATTACGAGTAGGCTAAAACGGGAGCTTCACTGACCGTAAGAATTTCCCATAGTCCTGACACGTCCGACTTTATGTGCGTCATAAAGTTTACTTTCGACACAAGAGGGGCCCTGTTGCTGGAGTTTCTGCAGTTCATAAAACCAATACCCCCTCTCCCCCATTCTTTCCTTAAGTTATTTGAAAACAAAGAAAAAGCATAAGTCAAAAATATATTCTAATATTCAATATCGAATATCTAGTATACTGCCTAGAGACATCTCAGCGAAATTGTAGGTACATTTGATTATCATATAAATATTGTTAATGTATTTCAACGCCCTTTTCAACTTCAACTAGGACAGGAAGGGTTATCCTATAGGTTGCCGAGCCTATTCTAACTAGAAGGATAAGGTCAAGATTTACTAGTAGGTCCACCACGAAGTAAAATTCAACTATTCAGGGCAGCTTCGAATCCATAGTGCTGATATGCTACTAAATACGCTTGGCCACATCGACCGCCAACATATAATTTCAATTTTTTTTTTTATAAAATGAAAAAAAATCATTAAAATAAAAATTATTATAGCAACAATTCATTAATCATTCTAGATATCACTAACTGCTATCCCGTTCTTCGAACAAGAATGATAAAACTGAGCACGGCTCTTCAATCAATACTCTAGAAACATCGAATTTTATCATTTATATGATGGTCCATTGCTTTTTATTATTTGTTATTCAATTCATTTTTTTTTGTAAAAGAAAAAATAATAATGAATTAATTATAGCATAACTGTGTTATGCATTAAACAGCCATGGGCAAAAAGTTTTTAAGTGTGGTTTTACCGGAGAACCTCTTGATAAACTATTTGTCCGTTCCTCTGGGGTATGAGAAACTGTTGGAATCTCTGACCTCCGAGCTGGGTCACCTTGGCCAAATGAGAAGAATCCTGAACCGCTGGGTTCTGCACGAAACGTAAAGATAAAGTAAGATTGCTCGATTCTAATCCAACAATGTCTAGAAGCTGATGTATGTCGTAGCTTTAGTAGCCGCAACGGAATTAGGAACTTGGAACCCATACGATTACATCCTGAATTGCCTGAGAGAATTTCTGATTTTTGTTTTGTTTTACAAAGGAGCAGCCAGATACCCCACAATACACAACACAACAAACACGTTCTCAGATTTAAGAAGCTAAATTATGTGCATAAAGTTCCTAATTTTGTGACAGACTACAGTCTGTCTGATAAACTCCACGCGCGGCTGTGACAGGCTTAAGAAAATTGAAACTATTTAACGAGTGGTCTCTAATGAATTGATTTTTGGCCTATTGATCTGACTTTTCAATTAATAAAATAAAATACATTTTTAGTACCTATGTCCGCCGTTTAGTACGAAGATTGCAGATAACAGTTTAATGAACAACTTTTTTACGATCAACAATAAAAATTTGATGGAAAGTGGTTAAGCCGGTTTTTTATGAACATCGGAAAAAATAAGTAGGTTTTTGTTTCCCCATAATTTCATATTGAAATGGCAGGCTGATATTGCTTAAAACCCTCTTAAGGCTCCAAATATCATCGAAAAAAGGTTTCGTCAAAATCACTTCATCCGTTTTCTTGTGATAAGCAACCAAAAATACGTAACAGACAAAAAAGAATTTAGAAGAATTATTTTATTTATAATTAAATTAGTGATATTTTATTTTAACCTCTTCTTTTCATGGAAACGCCGTCCAACTACATAAATGTTTAGACTGAATTAATAATTTCTGATGTTTGTCTGCTTCGTAGGTATCTATCTATATTCAGGATTATGAAATTTTAAATCTTTCTTGTAACATTTTTTATTCCATCTCCTATTTCGATTAATATAAATTTCCACGAGTCCGAAGTATATTCGAATGGTTCCAGAACACTGTCATGATCCGGGTAAATATTAATTTGGTATTCAATGTTATGGTTTGTATTCAATTGAGCTTATTGATCGTTTTCGTTTATCACGGTAATCCGAAACAATAATACGTTGTGTTATTACAATAATACAATATATTATTATGTTGTGTTATATAACATGACAATACGCATTGAGTGTTTATCACAATAATATAAGTGTGTTGATTGTAGTAGTAATGTCTGTTTGGAGTCTGCTGAGTACTTGTTAAACGTAAAACTATCCTTAATATATTATGCCTAATTGATTTATTACAAGTAATTAAAAAAAAAAATTGAAAGTTATACTCAGTTTCAAGTATTCGATAGCTTCCGGCAATATTTTTTCAAAGAATTAATATTGGAATGTTTCATTGTATATTAAACAAAATGAAATTAATTCTTGGAGAAAAAAATCTCATAAGACATTGCTATACTAATCAAAGAAACAAATTATTCAAAACATAACTCAGCTAATTAATGCAACGCTGTTATAAATTTATTGCGAGTGAAATTAAATCCACTCATTACTTTACAGAAACTCAAATCACTTGACGTCATGAATATATTCTCTCTGAGTAAATAGTTACCAAAGTTACTTCGTAGCATCATGCATTCATTACTTAGTAGGAATTCAATTTTTTTTTTGTTTAATAAATTCTGTTCGTATTATCATTAATTTGGGTGATCAAACAAACTTTGAATTTTCAAATGGTGATGAATTATTTAATTATAAAACCAAACAATTAAATAACTATTTTATATTGAGTGGATCTTATGGTTTAGCAAAAAATGATCACTAGCAGAAACCAGTTTTGGGTGAAACGTAATTACAAGTACTTACCAATTACTGTAATTTGGAATTGTAATTGAAATTACGTTATATAAATATATACCATATATATGTGTGTGATATAATAGTCTATACATGATATATAAGGAGCTGAAACAACCTTCCTCGTTATAAAGTTTGAGATAAAATGATGGATGGAATGTTTAGGTGTCTCATATGCTGACAAATAAGGTGTAGGCTCGGTTAGAACTGGGGCATAAGATAGAAACTAAACAAAAGTAGCAAAAGTAAATAAATAAAAAACCTCATTGGTAACGTTTATGACGTAATCTAATACAACACGGTTTAGATTCTAGAAGTGAGGGGAAATTAAAAACTGAAAGATTCGCAAAGAAAAAAGTAGGTAAGAATTGGTGAAAGATTAGTTCTCGATCAGTAGTTAAAAATCATATTTCAATAACTGACAGACTAGCTTCAGTTACACAACAAAAAAAAAAAAATCCATCAAAAAATCGAATCGAATCAGCTGTATCCTGCATCCAACCTCTACACTCCGAAATGTATCCAAAAATCCAAAAAATTCTTTATAATTTCACAAATAACGTTATAATCAAAGATTGTGACAACATTTTTTAGTAGCTCATAATAGGCATAATACTGATGGCAGGTATTTTTAGCTCATCAGGATTTAAACGCTTAACGATCGAGATTTATTTTTAAACATCGATTTATTCGCCATTAATACGTGACAATCGTAGAAGTCTTCCTTCGTTCAAGACGAACTTCACTACTACTGCCAAAATTACTTCCTCAACCATTATCATTATTATTGTTGTATCAACCTTCAATTTTATTAATAACAAATTTCTTCAATTTAAACTCTAGCTCATCTTCACTACTATAAATTAAATTTTCAAAGGCATTTATTTCACTAGTCCATAAACTATAAACCACACCACACAAAAATATTACATTATCTCTACGCAACTCTCACGAAAGAGAAATCTTTACGCATTTTTTTTTTTACTTAATATTTTCTTTATTGCAGAATTATACAGGATCCTGATCATAGAAAATAATTCACATGTTTACAAATGTTTGCAACAGACAGTGTTTACATCAGATAAAAAAAATATTTTCTGATATTTAGGAGGTAATTCCACAAATAGTGTAGGTTTGTACACAAATGAATACATATTGTTTCATTAAGAACTCCTCTCCCCCCCACTCCTAAAAAAATAACATTAAAAAAAATAGTGGAATAATCAATCAATCTATTACTTTAAAATTCTGAATGGTTTCTCTATAATTCTCATTACTTTTAATTTAACTCATTATTTTTACTTTTATTGCAAATAGTTACACTTAAAAATAACTCCAGGACTAAGAATTAATGCACTGATAAATTCATGAAGTTCATGAAATGAGATACTGGCATTCACTTAAACGACTAAGTGCTCTGGCAACGAACCAACAATTCTAGGACAGGGGAACATTGCATTTATCTTGGTAAAGTAAGGCTGAAGGTAGTGGATTATTAATTACAAAATAATATCTAAAATTTATATAAAAAGTAATAAAAAACAAAGTAATAATTAAAATAACTCTTATAGATCATTAAAAATTGCGATATTCCTAAACCATTTTTGATTAGGTATAAAATAATTTAATTCTTATACTTAAATAACAATTTTTTTTAATTAGTTGAGAAAAAACGCATAAAACAGGTTTAAGTGTAGATTAACAAAATTACAAAATTGTTCAATTTTTACATACCGCTTTCGGCGAGACAGTTTCACCTTTTAGACAATGTATCCCGGTAGCTAATTACTGAGATCAATTAGCTCTAATGATAAATATGAACATACAATAAAATGTATATTGTATGCAAATATCAATAGACTTTCAAAATTTAAGAAATTAATACAAAAAGATCACTGGTGTTTCCCTCCCTCCCACCGAACAAACATGCTCCTGAGCAGAAAATATCAGGTCAGGTAAAATATGAGTCATCAGTAAGATTTTATTTTTTTTAAATTTATTATTTCAACTAGAGTTGTATTACTATATCGTCGGCAAATTCGAAATTGGCTTAAACAACATATGGTCTTTTTAAAAAAATTAATAAATATTCCAGATGAAAAATAATAAAATACATAATGTTAACATGTACATATCTTCGAAGTCAACAAGATGATCATATGCAGTTACAGAATTACTTTATTAGTCACAGAAAAATAATAAAACTTATTTAATAATATTAAATAGGAAGTTGGAATAAATACAGAGTTGAAGTAGTGAATGTACAACTTGATGGTAATACTATAAAATCTAATTACAATATCAAAATATTAAAATTACTTATTCCGCTGTAGGATGACTCACCATAAACTATGAACTATGTCTTGAAAGTCGCAGAATGACTCTTCAACAAATTTATTCCTAATTTTCGCCACCATCAAGTAGTGACATCAGCTAAATGCCCTTGAGGAGCTAATGCTTTTCAGATTCTTTGCTGAAGGAAAATAGAGGGATGTATCATATGCTGATGTAACCAATAACATGTTTTTCTTACATCGGGGAGTGGCGGAAAAAAAGATGAGTACAAAAGTAACGGACCTCGCAAACTACAATGAGGCACTCCTACTTTTATCTATACGAATCACAAGAGAAAGTTTTTAGCTTGAGGAGGAAGGAATGAAAGTAATAAGCTTACAAAAATACACGCATGCACGTGTATGTGTGTGTGTGTGTGTGTGTGTGTGTGTGTGTGTGTGTGTGTGTGTGTGTGTGTGTGTGTGTGTGTGTGTGTGTGTGTGAGTGTCAATAAATTTATACACCCATATATATATATATATATATATATATATATATATATATATATATATATATATATATATATATATATATAATTCTCTGTGCTTGTTAATTTATAATATATTTTTTAATAATGATTGCACCACATTATTAACGTATAAAATTAATAAAATGTAGATTTTAAATATATAGCTAGCTTGATTTAAAATGAACGGATACTATAGATGAACACGTTAATATATAGTTTCTTATCAAATAATACATTCCTGATCTTTTTCAAGTTAACTGTAAATATATATATATATATATATATATATATATATATATATATATATATATATATATATATATATATATATATATATATATATATATATATATAACAAACGAAACTATAATAAAATAAAATAAATATGTACTAAAACCATAACTAAAATAAATAATATATAACATACAATTTAATATATATATATATATATATATATATATATATATATATATATATATATATATATATATATATATATATATATATATATATTAAATATCAAAGAAAGAAAAACAAATTTTGTGACATGACGGATTGCCCTTCTTGTCCTAAGCGCTTCATATAGTTCGTTACAATCTCGAGTTTCGAAAACAAAATGATCACATATTAAAAAAAACTTCTAACCAACTGATTATCTAAATTTGATAAGCTCTGTCCAGTAGAAGAAGGTAACGGAACACAAAGTAATTGAAAAAAATCCAGTGACTCATAAAAGAAAGGCAAATGAAAAATTAATAGCATTTGGGTAATTACGTGATTGCGTGTTAAAAAATAAATTATGCAATTACATAAAACGCCCAAAATCGCATTTTAGAGCATTGTGCGTGAAATGCGCTAAAACAATCAATTAAGAATCACTTAATTTTTCATATTGTTCATTCAGATTATTAATCGGAAAGAAGTGCTTCAGATTCAAAATGACTAAAAATTTCCAATTCATTTAGAAATGTGGGATTTAAATCGGAAATTATAAGTTTTCACTTAATATTTAGATATTTCTGTTATTTGTGTATTTATTTTGAGGCCTATTTAAAAAAAAAAAAAAATATTTCCTTATTTATTTATCTTTAATTTTATTAAGTATTTTAAAAAACGATATCCACACTCTTACACTATTTATATTTGTTTATCTAAGTTATTATGAAACATCATTGTTGTTACATACTGGCTGGAGGAAGCTTTTTCTTAGAAACTCATTTATTCATTTTATTTTAGTTATTATCACTTTATTCAATTTAATATTTAACTTTTTCTATTTTTTTTTTATCATTTTGATCATTTTCTTTTATTTATTGTTATATGCATGCTATTGCTATAACAACCTCATTATTGTTTATATAATTTTTCAATCTTCTCTCATTGTGTATTTATTTAATTTCTCACACTACTCTATTTTTGCAATTATTTCTTTTCGTATTTTTTCTTGTATTTTTAATTTTTGTATCATATATTTTGAATTCAGGTTCAGTCTAATTTTTTACTCTGTGTTCCGTCAAGGTTTTATTTTTTTTATTTTTTATATGGATCTTACTAATCTTATTTGTTTGAGCCAAAACGTCGTCAAGTAATAAAAACTTAAATAAAAATAAATGAGATTAGCAGTTTCCGAGACCAAATCATAAAAATTAAACGAAATTATTATTTTGATATAAATATGAATTTATTTATAAATACCAATACCATTTAGCTCTGAATTTGAAATCGCCAGCGTAGAGTTCAGAGAGAGTAATGGTATATTTTGGAGAGTGAATAAAGAACTAAGGGGCATATTTTTTAATGGTTTTTTAAAACGGTGCATTTTAGACAGGCATTGTGTTAGGCGAGCTAATGGCCCTGGCTTGGGGAACCAGAAGCCACGTGGTAAAGGGAATGTTTATGAAAGGTTCCTCAGTCCGCTGAGGGCAGGGACCCAGATCGATACAGGGCGGGTCCCCTTCTCTCTACTCTATATTATCTCTTTTACCATCCCTCTCTGTCTCAATATCAAAATTAATTATATAATTATAATATATTATACAAATATGATGTAATATATCGATTATATATATTCGATGTGTGACCCAAGAAGAGGCAACTAAAGACCAACCATAGGCAGCCGAATAATGAATATTACATAAATTAAAAAAAAATTACTAGAAATCACGCTTATATATTAATATCGTTAGAGATTTACCATGGACAATAGTCAAATTATTTTATTTTATTTTTTTATTACAGGCAAATAAATAAATTTATGACGACACAGCAAAGGTGATGATTGCGTATGTAATATAATGTTGACATAGTTGAAAGAGTGGAAAATTATCGATGTGAGTATGATGGGAACAGACAAGATGTATAAAGATATTGAAAAAATAATAAAAAAAATAAAAATAAAATATTGATAAAAAAATATAAGATTACGATAAAGAAAATATATCAGCAACTTAATTATTTATCTAGTAATTTATCTATTCGTATATCGTCGGTCTCAATGTGAAAAGATTTAGGAGCAAAGTGTTTAGATTTAGGATTATTATAATTTTGCCTAAATTTTACGAACAGTTCTGTGGTCAGATGGCAGTTGTTTTCTCATAAACTAAAAGAAAAATATTAAAACGATAACATTAAAAAGAGAAACATTGGCGAATGAGGCTCAGGAATGTGAAAGACCCTGTATCTGTAGCTTTTTTAGTTAGTTTTTCTTAGAAATGTCATAACATTTTCCCATCTGAGCACTGGATGAATTTTAATTTTTTTTCTAATCGATAGTCAACTACTTGCTGACACTAATAAACGTGTTTTTGTCTGTGCTGAGGAGGTGCGACTTGGTAGTCACGCGGTTTCACATTGTGACTGACGATATGAAGGGCTCTACAAAAAACGTGACACTCTACAATTTAAAAGTTAACGATTTTGTACAAAACGCTGATTTTTTCCCCTCTATATTGCTCTTTATTATGTTAGTTTCAATACATTCCATTAGATAGACCTTCATCTAAAGAGAAAATAATCAGCGTTTTGTACAAAATACTCATTAACTTTTATGTAGCTTGTCACGCTCTGCAAAAAAAAAAACTGTTAGATTCTGCTGCGTTTAAGGGCCAATTCCGATTATTTATTTTTTTTTTGTTTTACCCTTATAATAATATACAAATTCGATACTTCAACATGGAAACTTCAGACTTAAAGACGTTTTTCGTAAAAATGCAACTGTAGTTTTAGCACTTTCCAATGCCGTAACAGATTCATAACTTTACAAATAACAAAAACAAAAAACAGATTTTTTTTTTCGCTTTGATAAATTTAACATGAGACCGACGATATCAGAAAGTTAAAATAATTTATCTTTTAATCAATATCAATTCATATCTGCTAATTTGTTTTAAATAATTGAATATTTCAGAAATATGAGGGCCATTTAGTATCAAGGAAAAAAACATGAAGGATGAAGATATTGAAAAAGTATTGATAAAAACTAATAATAGTAAATATGTGGACAAAATAAAATTAAATCCTCAAAAAAAAATTTAAGAAATAAAAAAAAAGCTTATTAAAATAGAGAGAAAATAATATAAGATAATGAGAAAGAAAATACATCAGAAATTTAAATAATTAATCTTTATTTTCATACATACTAATTTGTTTTAAATATTTCAGAAATATGAGGGCTATTGCCATTTAATAGGTAAAGCCTCCATCCCTCCTCAAAAAAAGTAAACTTAAAACCATGGAAAAGTGTGGATTTTTCCATATTCATTAGTCTACGTTAAACGTATTAAAATATATTAAAATAAAAAAATTGTATTTTAATGTGTTTCTCTGCATTTATTGTCGCTTTATTCATATTTATCGTTGTTAAATTATAAATAATTAAATCGGTAAAAATATTGTTAATAAATAAAACGGTAAGTACGAAAAATTCTTATATATTCTTCTTATTAGCTTATTGGATATGTTATTTTTAGCCCTTAAAATAACTGAAATGATGTAATGCAAAGCTCCCTCATACCCAGATTATTGATTCATCATTTTCATTAGGTAATCTCTCACCGAAATTCGTTTAAGCCCCGTTAATTAAGCCCATCCAGTAAAACGCAAAATACTGACATTGTTTTATCATTACCTAATAGTAAAACATCAATTTCTTTCATATAATTCAATTTTCCACTTCCTGTTTTTTAACTTGACAATATCGTACGTACAGTAAAGTTTAATAACATGTTCTAATGACATATAAATTTAACTATTCTATCCTTAAGAAGATTTGGCATAATTTAAAGTGGAAATGGTTTAAACATTTATGTAATTTAAATGTTTTAAATTTAAATTTTTAGTGTATGAGTTTTTTTAAAAACAATATTTTGGCATGAAGTCATCCATACATGATACGTTTATCTATATACATTACAATAAAATCACAAAGAGGCGCTTATTATAGATTCTAATTCATTAATTGATTGTTATACAACGGATTAAATTTAAACTCAGCAAACTTTATTTCTTAACACTTGGCGTTCTACCTTACTCTGAAATGACAGCTACCCCAAAAGTTTCATTATAAATGTTGAATAAAAATAACTTGTAGATAATATTGATTATCTTATATTGATAGATTACTGCGATAGATTGTTGTAATGTTATATAATATTTAGTTATATAATATTATATTATTATTTTCTAGATAGGCATATTTTATAATTATAGTTCCGTGTCTTACGTAGTATGTAGAAATATCGTGCCCTATATTATGATTAATATTTCATTCTATTTTTTTTTTTTTTTTGTATTTTTTTCTAAAGAATTTAAAATATACAATATTATATTTCTACTAATTAATTACACACTATTACTTTTAGTATTTTATTTTATCTTATTAATATGTTATTTTATTTATAACATTTATTGTATTTTTTCCAAGTAATTTATGCTATCCCATAATATAATAATAGTGCGTTAATATTTCTATATTAATTTAAATTCTATTTTTTTAAATTTAAAGTTAAGTATATTATGTAATAGTTATGTATAATTATTATTAGTGGTAATTTACATGGATAACCCTTCATATGCTTGCTTAATCTTTCGGCTTTAAGTTTCAATTTGTATACGCCTTATTAACGCTACAGTCTCCAAAATGCCCGTTTTTTTCTTCTGAAAACGGGTAAATAAAGAAAGGCTTCTTTACATAATTTTAATTAATTACTATACTTATTGGCGTACACGTATGAAATGAGATGAAGGTGGGATTGGGAGGATTACGTAAAGGCTGTATCTTAAGAATCTGGGTTTGGGCGGTGGTCTGTGGATGTAGGTGTGTAAACAGCGATTGGTGGTATCGGCATCGAACCTTCGGGTTCGCTAAACCTTTATATTTATTTACTATACTTCTTAGGCACATGTGTTTGTAGGCATGAGCTGGTCTTGATTTTTATTTCACACCTAATGGCAGCGTTTAATTATGCCAAAAGGTGGGCTTCGTTGATAGATTGTTGTTATTATAATACTCTTATTATACTTTATAGCACAGTTATATTTTATAGCAATCTTAGTTGTCTATTTCCGCTCGCTGCGCTCGCTCAAGTGATAAACCTATGACTAACGTGTCCTCGACATATGTTTATAGGACCTTACTTCATTATAGGACTACACTTAGAGGAGATAATTGATACTACATTTTATGTTTAGAATTATATTATTTGTTCTGATACAGCAAGTAAAAAAAAAAAAAAAAAAAAAAAAAAAAAAAAAAAAAAAAAAAAAAAAAAAAATGTTTTTCTTATTTTCCAATAAAATTCACTTGATCCCTTCAAAAATTTTCTTGATAAATTAATTAAAATCCTAAGAAAAAGAGAGGAAAAACATTTCATTAAAATTAAACATATTGTATATACTATCGACAATATAAAATTATAGATATTGGGTTTGGTTCAAATTTGGCCATTAAAGTACATTCCTATTAGAGATAAAAAAAAGATGGATAATTGGAATTATTAAGGCCATGTCGTACCCGTCGTAGAATAAAGGCAAAATTGAACTTGTTGGAAAATCATAATTAAAGTTTTTGCTATACACTTTTGAATACCTCCTAATTAAAACAGACTGAACTTTTTTAATAGGTGGTTAGGGAGCCAACTACAGTTCTCCTCAATTGAATAATTGAATACTATTGCTAAATCAAAATTTGAATTTTTTGAATCGTACCTATATTCTACGACGGGATTGATATGGTCTCATGAAAAACAAGAAGGTTTTTTTTAATCTCTAAACACCAACTAAATTCATAAAAAATACAACCAATTTATAATAATTGGACTAATTCCCTCGATGTTATGAGAGCTTCGAAGGGATGGTTGGGGGATGCGACCTGCTTAGGGACAAGACAGCGGGGGTGACAAGGCTCAAACGTGCATAAACACAAACTAATTAGGCCGGTTATTAATGCTCCAGGATCAGGATCACCTAAGCCACGGACCATCGCCTAGCAACCACAATCTATTAACACCCTACAATGTACTAGCTCTATCTACTAAATCCAGCAGGCGAGGTATACGCCACAGTTATTTGTATTCAGAATTTCAAACCAGGAAACTCTTAAACTTACTAATGAACATCCAATTTCCCCTCCCAATCTCTTCCATTGTTGGGGAACATAAGTACTCGAAACCGATAAATAACATCGGACTTAATTAGAATCCATAATCCGAAAATTAAACGCATTCTGATGAGAAATAAAGGAGCTACGTTATATCGCTTATTAAAAAGAGTAATCTAGAATAAAATTAAAGGAAGACGATAAATTTAAAAAAAAAAATGGAATAAAATTATTCAACGAATAAAAATAAATTACAGAAAATAAAATTTATTATTATAGTTGTTAAGAATCATTATTTCTTATCTTTATCATTTTAAGTTGTATTACTATTATACTTTTAATATACTTTCACTCTATCTATTTATATAATACTCATCTTTATTGCATCTTGTCTTTATAGCCCTATAAAGAATAAGAAGACCTATAAAGTAGTAAAGTTTAATTTTACCGTCACCCAATACATCATCTAGATCATCTAGCACTGTCTTGGAATTTCAGACAAGCCTATGATTCTGCCAAAAGGGAAACAAGTACGAATGTCTAGAGAAGCTGGGAGCTCCGAAGAAAATGACTCTGGCTAATATATTCAGTAGGGTACTTCTGAATGGGAGGCACGCACGAAAATTCAAAATAAAAAGAGGCCTCAGACAAGGAGATCATCCATCTAAAATGCTTTTTACGTTGCTTCAAAAGCAGCCATAAGGAAAATTAAACAAAGAGCGGAGGTATTATATATAATCGTATGACGCAGCATTATGCAAACATTTCTCAGAGAAGCTAAAGATCGGTGAAATCTGAAATTTATATATATATATATATATATATATATATATATATATATATATATATATATATAAATTTATATATTACATATATATGAAATCTGAAAACGACAGTGAGATCAATTGTGACTTATAGATACGAGACATGATCTCTGACGAAAGAAAGCAAAAGGGTTCCTTCGGTTATGGGAGAGAAAATTTATGGGCCAATAAGAGTGGAGGGCCAATGAAAATCAAGACTAAACAAGAGTAAAGGAATCTGTGTGGTGAAAAAGAATTGAGAAAGCCATACACCTCAATATATAAAGATGGTAGGGACACATGAAGAGGATGGATTCAATAAGAATTTCCAAAAAATTCATTATGGAAATCCAGAGGATGAAAGAAGGCGGGGGAATCCCCATCTCAGATGGCTAGACGATGTGGAAGGCGATAGGAGTAAAAAGGAAACCGCTGGAGATGCTTTGCATCACAGAGAAGTGGAAGAAGATATCAGCAGAGTCCATAATTCATCAAGGACTGTAGTGCCCAATAGTAAGTAAGTAAATAAGTAAACGCCTTCCAAAAATTAATAAATTTAATTGCTTTAAAATAAAGAATGTTTAGACATAGGTCCATGCTTCTTCCATTACTCTACAACTCATAATTCTTTACTAGGATTATTTAAAATACCTTATCTATTTAAACAAATGTACTTTAACACTCCAAAATACCGATGAAATATTCTAAAAAATTTCAAAAAGTAATAAAAGTTCTTAAGAGAAATTTAAAATTTGAATACCGTTTGAAATAAAATGTAAAAAAAGTATACGAAGAGCATACAAAATGACCTGAAACATACAAAAAAAATTAAACAATTGTTGTTTTATTATTATAAATCGGCGAGGAGTCAACCAAAACCACCCTAATACAACACATCTACTTGTAAAAACAAATACAGTAACGAAAGTCGCTTAAGAATCTGGGTATGTGAAAAGTTCTGATTTACTTCACGTATCGTCATACAATGGGCTGGACTTAAGACTGCACAGAAGTCCAACAAGGAAAATATTTTCTCGAAAGTATTCGCGTTCCTCAGGGCTTTGAACTAGCCGCAACATAACCCTAATGTGTAATCCAAAACGTTTAACCATTTTAGGAGGAAGAAGAGTCTTTATAAATAGAACAACGATAGCAAACTTTTTTTTTTTAAAACAGTGGATCACAAAACGCTTATTTGAAATGAGGTTAAAAAAAAAGTGAAAAAAGAGGAATTACTATACTTTTTATACCTTCTATACCTTAAAAACTTAAGGAAGTGCGATTCCTATCATCCTACGCTATTGACTTAAAATAAATATAAATATACATTTTCTAAGATGTCTAAGAAATATTGACTATTCAGTGTATAATCTGAAAGGTCACCTCTATTTTTGGCTAAGTTTATTTTCATATCTGGTCAAAATTTCCACCCTGATTTTCTAAAGGTGATTTGAGGCTTTTTCGCATGAAGCTTTACAGCGTATGTCAAAACTACTAAGTGTTTTCATTTCACAAGCACTAATATGTATCTTCTTTTTTCTTTTTTTTGTAATAGATCAATATATTTAAATTTATAATCGTAACATAGACACAGAAAGTAAATGTGCGTACGCTGATCATTATTATATTTCAATGACTATTCATACCAGACACCTAGGAGTGTCATCGGGAAAAGATTGGAATCAAAGGTTGCGAACTAGTAGATTTGTAAGGGTATGGAGTTTGTAATTAAAAGGTGTTTATCAATTTTGGGCCAAATTTACAGCATATGGAGTATTGAGTTCTGTGTGGATTACTTTATTTGTGAAATAATAAGGAGCATTAAGGACTCTTGAAAGGATTATGGATAAGATGAGGAGGATTTGGATGGCCTCACAGAGCCCCAAAGCTCAATTCCGTGTCTAATGAGGCCTGATAATGGTAATGTATTTGAGCTTTTCCATAAAAATAATAAGTTTGGAGAGTTTGTCAAGTAAACGTTGGAGTGACCGGATTGTCTTTTGGATATGAGGAGGATTCCATATAAGACGTTCGTCAAGATGATGTCCTAAGTAGAGGATAACAGGGATAAGTGAAGCGTTATTAAAGTACACTGTAGAACAGAATATTGTGGGTTTGCGAATGTATAGAGGACGAAATGAGACAGAACGGATTGGCATTCGACCCATAAATAAAAGGATGGAAACCTTACAGTTCAAACGATTTGGCTATATATGCAGGATGGGAGTTGATCAAAATCCTTGGATCTGTACGAAGTTATATCGGAAGGAAGAAGACCTCAGGGCAGGCCAAGAAATATGTACGAGCACATCACAAAACTAAGGACAGCCAGAGAAACCGCCATGCCGGAGATGAGACGGTTTCGGATCTAACGGCACTACGGATATGAGAGAATGATATATTTTGAATACTGAATTTAAGGAAATAGGGCGTAGTTTTAAATATATATATGTTTTCAGAGGAAGAAGTTAGATCTTAACACTTACTTGTACCTGAATAAATAGTCAGCTCAGAGGAAATATCTTATAGTATATTACCTTAAAGTCAAAAGTTTTACTTAGTAACCATTCATTATGTCAAATATTTGTTACCTCAGAAAAGACACGTTCTGGGATGAAGAAGAAAATTTAGTAAGAGATTCAGGCTTAATAAATATTGAAAATATCTAGAAATCCACGCCCAACGACAACAGAGAATAGCAATCAAACATCTGGAGTGGAGGTGGATGGATGGATATATATATACAACACTTGCAAAATAAACAGGGGGCCATTTTTTGGCAGAGGGAATAGAGAGGAAATCTTTTTTGGAGCCGAGATTGAAGGGATTCCATATTTTTGAGCAGACGACACTTTATCTTTTGCGGAGACACACCTATAGGCAAAGAAAACAAGTCAGTTCAGCAATAAAAAAAACATTGTAAATTTTTTAGAATTATTATAATATCAGCTACATTAATTACAATATATTATGCTTGGCTCTGGCGTGGCCTCAATCAGAATATTTATTAATATTTTAATATCAGACATGGCCAATTAACAGAGATAATAACTATTGTTCAATTAAAATTAGTGATGCGGGTAAACGTAGGGACACTGAAGAAGAAATTCAATATTAACGTATCAGTGTGAAAATAAAATGTTAAGGTAAAACTGGAAGATTCTAAACCAAAGCCTTCAGTTCTCTTAAATATAAGTAAATAAATTCCAAGGCATCTCAACACATATTCTTGTGAATGGTTATTTAATAATAATAATGGTAAATAATAAGAGTATTTTATAGATTAGTTATTTACTAGTATTTAAAAGATTTGAGACTTTGTTTTTGCAATCTTGCAATAATTGAAAGATTACAAAAACAAATACTCTTAGGATATGATCATTATATCCCAAGAATAATTCTCTTTAAGTTCGATACCCATATGGGAACAACGTTTCAGAGGGATGTTGAAAAATATCAATATTTTTTTGCTATATATCATAATACCGATATTAAAATTTGAGTATCGAAAACCGATATAAAACAAAAAAATATTAAAAAAATATTTTTAAAAAATTCTACAACGACGGCGACAAAAAAAATAATAAAAACTTGTGGTGTGGTGTGTTCGTGTTACTATCTATTGTTGCTATGGTCTAGAGGTCGGAATGTCGAAAGCAAAATAACGCTATTGATATTGATATCTATATCGGTTAGCAATATCGATACATGATAATATCGGCATAAAATATCTATACTAAAAAAAAAATGGAAATGTTCTAAAAATCGACTATTGATGATGTAAGCACCAAATACTAACGACTCTCAGTCGTCACTCTGGTCTTGACCAGTGCTAGAAACCTTCAAAATATATTGTAATTATAAAATTGTTGCCACTTTAATAAACCCCAACAATATACAATAAAGAATATAATTAAAAATATATAAATCGTTATTTGGTGAAAAACGTTTTATGTATTTCCTGTAAAGTTTGCTAAATGGCGCTTACGCATTTTTAAAAAAACGACGTCGATGTAATGAAGTTTACGATTTACATTCGTTAATTACATTAATTAAAATTAATGTCTTTGAACTATATGATGCCTCTTCTCTTCCAAGGGATTAAAAAGAAATACAAATAAAGAAAACATTTGTAATCTTAGAACGCAATAGAAATTCAATAGGTTGAGAAAATGGCCGAAGACACGAATACCAGGAGATGCATGTGATGCTATTATTGGCTTTCATTGGCATCCTAGAGCGCAACAAACAGCTCTTAACAATTAAACAAATCAGACCGGAAAAAATGTTTTATAAATCCTTATCCGGTTAACTGAAACTTGAAAAAAAAAAGAGAAAAAAATGATTGTAAGAATTTTTTCGTGGACTGATGCAATGTATTTAATTGGTGCATCTCAGAGAAATCGTTCAATTTACCGCAGTGTACGCTTACCTATAAGATTAATATACAAACGATACATTGTTTCTATATAGGAACCCTTCAACGACAACTTTAATGACTATACGAGTATAATTGAAGTACTGAATTCACCAAGAAAAACATTAAGAATTTTGTTTAGCTAATGAAATAATATTTAAAAAAAATCTTTTAGTATGAGGACTTATTTAAAGATGTTAAAGAGTGATATGGGCAAAAAGATAAACGCAGATAATATTTATGTATAAAAAGAACAGTTGAGTAAAATCAGAGATTTACTTAGTAAACATATGCATAAGGGACTTATTGAAAAAGCAAAAAAAAACAAATTCTTATTTTAAATAACAATTGTGTCGGGATTCAATTGCAAACGATTCAATGTAAATAAGAACACTTAAGATATTAAATGGATTTTAAGATCAAGATGTGAAGTGTTAAATATGAATAATAAAATATACGATAGAGATAATGTTCAACTGTTTCATTACTTTAATAATTATTCAACTCAAAAGAAGTAGAAAACATTTTAGATGAATACAGAAAATTGTGATTTAATTAGCTGTCTAATGAATAATTAGACAATATTTAAATGGAAAAAATTGGCAAACATTGATTAATTATTAATTAATTAATGGAACTACTTGTATAGTTTGATAAAATAATATAATTATTTTTGAAGTAAATTATTGTAAACGATATCTAAATAATACCATTAGGATGCTACGATAAGGGTTAGCATTTGCATGTATTTGTGTGTGTGTGTTGGTGGGGGCTTGTTCATAGATATATGTATATTTATGTACAGATGACTAAACAATGATTTTGGTTGCTAAATATTGAAGAGGGATAATTACTTTCGACCTTAATTGATTCTTTTTTAAATGTATATCACAATTTTAAAAAATAGGAAAGAGTTTCGTCTCAACACAGAACTGAGCTTCTGGCTGTTATAAAGTGTAGCGAATATTCTGAAAATTTAAATTTAAAATCATTATATTGTCGTTAAAATTTACACCTATTGAAAATACTCTAATTTTGTTCTTTGTGTCAGGTTCGAGGACGTGACGGCCGAGTACGTTGGGGCGAGGGTCCCAAAGTGCCCGGTTCGGAACGTTGTGGGTTCGATTCCCACCTGGGTCGGTTAATATTTATTTCGTGGCGAACCCGCTAAATGAATCTTGACACTCCCACTCTGGTTAGTACGCGGCGGTGACGTAAAAGTAGCCGTCAGGGGTTGGCAAAAAGGATCATATGGCCCACTTGCCGGACTAGTTCCCCCCACCAATACCAGTAGTAGTTGTGTCAGGTTGAAATCGAATGTGGAAGTCTGGCAGATCGTAGCTGTACCGAAGTGTACACCAGACGCACGCAAAGTGAAAAATCCCGAAATTTGGAACTTTTTTCAGTTTTTTGTCTTATAATATCAGAAGGGTTCATCGCACAGACAATTTTATAGAATTAATTTTTATCTAAATTAAAGGGTAAATAAATTATGCATAGAATCTAACTCTTAAATACTTAATTTGGTTCAGCAGTTTAGTCAGAACCCGCAGTCAAAATAGACAAATTTTACCATTTTGATCGAAAAATAAATTTTAAATTTCGTCGGTCCCATGTTAAAGTTACGAATGTGAAAAAATCGATTTTTTGTTTTTATTATTTTTCGATAGTATTTCGGTTGATACAGACTGAAGTAAAGTTACGAGTTAGAAAGTGCTGAAACCGCAGTTGCATTTTTACGAAAAACGCCTACAAATGAAGCTTCCTTGTTAAATTAACGTATATAAAGGGAAAATAATAAATACACATGAAACTATGAGATAAAAAAAAAAAAACACTAATAAAAAAAATTTAAATAATCTTAATCGGCCCTTTTATACAGAGTAATGCAACAAATATTTTGCTCTCCTGAAAAGTAATGATTTTCACATTCCAAAGTTTACCATGGGAAAGACGAAACCTGTAACTCAAAACGGTTATTCTTATTGAAAAATGCCAAACAACTAAAGTTGTAGATTATTAAATTCTGCGATACACGCAAAAACTATAAGCAGTAGTAGCACTGATTGTCCGCTATGTTGCTATTTTGTAGATTCATCATCTATGAAGAAGCAAGAAACATATAATTGCTCCTCAAGCTTCCAATGCGTGCGATATTAATGATTTTGAGGTCATACGGAAAATCAGAGCTGCGACTGCTTAGTTTTTTCGCGTATCTATGAATAGGAATGAGCAAATTAAAATAATACGCATGCTAAAACGCAGAATTTAATTCTATACAACATTAGTTATTTGACTTTTTTTTTTTTTTGATAATTCGATTTTGGGTAGCCACCAAAATTTCACGATGTTTTAACTTCGCGCGCTTATGGCGTACACTTTGCTACACACTACAACAGCCATACGCGCAGTTCTGTGCTGAGACATCTATTTTTTTTAAAATTACCTCTAGCTGTATGTTCGATGTGTGACCTAAATCTGCCACTGGCTTCCATACTACTAAGTCCAAGCTGACGGCTATTAAGTCAAGCTATTATATTTTTTTCTTTCTTATACAAGTATTGTATTTTTTACTTGAAATAAACATTATTATAATACTGATTTTTTTATTTTTTTCGACCTTTATACGATCTCATCTTGAGATGCCTGAAGTGGAGAGGCGTTTGATGGTTAGTTATGCACTGGCATTTGAGAGACATAGTTTTTAAAACTTCCAATTTGAATTTAATAAAAATTTCTATTGTAGTAAAATAGATTAGTAGGATTTTGCTTATGATATCCATCCTTAAAGATTCACAGCATGTAGAATGACGGTTTTGATGGTTGTCATTGTGTAATATTAGCATATATGTAAATTCACTAATTATAGCATTAACGATTAATTAGTGCTAATTAAACAAGACATGCCTTACTGACCGACAGCGCAGGGCATTGTACATTTTCAATGTTAATTAGGACAAGTTTCAGGTTACAAGGGGAAGAGGACCTGTTAGGAGGCTGATAAAATGTAATTAATCCGAAGACAAAAAGCATATAGAGCCATTTGACTGAGAGTAGGAATGAGGGAATAAAGGGAGGTAGGCTAACACTCTACTGTAGATAGCGACGGGCCATTCAGCCCACGGGGATCGATATTCTCATTTACGTCCGATTCCATAAACCATCTCCCTCCATGTCCTGGCTATAACATTGTTAGCTTGTATTAATCAGTAAGCTCAGTAAATTCCCTCCGAAATCCCCGGACGAATTTGATAGGAACTGTCAAGAATCTAATCCACCATATGCCCACTGCCATAAAATGAGTCACCCCATGAAAATATGGTGTCTCTCAAGCTTGCTCCGGTACTACGATCCAGCCTAGATCTAGGCACCAATCCGCTCATAGAGTGATACACAATACATTCAGCCTACAAATACACCAACTCTTCCACGTGTACCTATGTTATATAATGTTGGGAAATAAAATTATCCATAATGCCCCATATGCTGATAGATTTAGCTCTAAAAAGATAAACCTCCTTCAACTACAAATTTAAATTTTTCAAATGAACGAAAAATTCTAAATGAAACTGTTTTTCAATAAAACTTTCAATGATTTTCTACGTGTTTTAATTTTATTCGTACTTTTTAAAATCGACCCTATAATTCAGATCAGTATTGGAAAAACAATCAACAAATATTTGTAGATCATTTTTGCAAAGAAAAAACGAAAAGAAAAGTATGCTTCCTCTAAATAAAAAAAACTAACGCAAAGAACGTTTAAAGCTGAATCGAAAAAAGATTTATAGCTAAGGAGAACTAGGATGATTAGACATTCAATCATATATATTACCTAAATAAGTTCAAGATAACAAGATATATTTGCCCTTTAAGTTGCATTAGCTGATGTTGGAGGATCGGAAGGTTTAGCAAGGACGGACGAGACCACTACGACCAGATTCCAAGTTATGATTGTTCAATGATTGGTTATCGATAACCTCCTGATTTCCCTACGGGCCGCCCGTAACTCGCGCTAATGGAGTCTGCGCCAAAACTACGAATCTGAGCACCATAAAAGCAAACGAATTATTGCCTTCCATAAAGAATATATGATATCACAGGCTTTATAAAATCCGAACCACAAACTTCTATAAAGAATATCTGATTTAACAGGCTTCATTGATCCATGGATTTTGGGTATGTATTTGATGCAGGAGGAACAAAAAAAAAAAGAATAAGAGTTCAATTAATAGGTTCGAGAAGCAATTAATTAATCAAAATAGTTAAAAGCATAATCTTAAAAAGTAATATCGACAATACCTTTATAACGGCACAGAATTTTTTTGTTGGATATTATTATTTTTTTTTAAAGGAAATACATTAATCACACATGCAATTTAATTCTTAAGTTTATTCAAATATTTATAGCAGGTAATTTAGTCCTTAAATAAAAGAACCCGAGGATCGAGACATTTTCAGAAATTATTTGAATTAAACATCAGCTAACGTGGATAGAAAAAAATATAATAGTTATATGCAGAACAGTCATGTACTTTACAATGAGTGCACTACTTTCTTAAACAGAAGACAGTATCAATACAAGAAATAAATAACAATATTACAATACATCAGACCCGAAACTAGGATTTTGTGCTTAATTTTGCGGCTCCTTTTTTCTCCTTTCCTATCCTCAATATAAGCCAAAAGCTTTTTAACAGTATATTTGGTTATTTATACATTTCAAAATTAATAAGATGAAAATTCTGCGGACCAGAGTAAATTGATTTTTCTGTTTCCCCTTGATCCGGCTCTAAAAAACACTGAAACATGCAATATTTATAATCATTAGAAAAGTTCGAACCCGAAATCAAAACTATTCCTCTACTGATTTCATCATGCATAGTTAAAATTTATTGCTATTTTACTAAATTTTTACTATACAAGTTTACTAAAATATTTAAATTCAAATGACCCCGCAGTACTTTATAGGAAAAGTGGTTCCGATGAAATGCTCTGAAACTTTGCAGAGAGCTAGTTTTCGCCATTCTTAGCTTAAGTCTCTATTGGCACGAAAAAATTCTGACAGGATTTTGAGTTATTCGCAAATTAATGTCACCTTTTACGTATATATTATGTATGAATATATATATATATATATATATATATATATATATATATATATATATATATATAAATACATATATAATTTGTTTCTGTGGGTGTGTATTTACATCTGAACCAGTAGGAATTGAAATAAGTATCGTTGAATACGTTTTTTTATCCGATGCCCTACCATTCCTTCATTCCTTCATCCTCAATATATATATATATATATATATATATATATATATATATATATATATAATATATATAGTATATATATATATATATATAATATATGTATATTTAGTGGATCAGACAATTCAAGTTCTGTGCAGTAAAAATAAACGCTTAAATCCACATCTTCTCTAGAGTGAGCATACAGATTATTACAAATATATGTAACTTGTGTGTGTGGGTATGTATATACATCTGAACCAATAAGAATTGAAATAAATATCGTTGAATACGTTATTGTGTCCAAAGCTCTACCATTCCAGTATAGGTAAAATGAGACCTTAATCCGCGAATAACTCAAAATCCTGTCAAAAAATAGAATTTTTGGGCCAACGGAGAACTTAAAATTAGCCGCTATAAAGTTTCAGAGCATTTTATCGAAACCGCTTTTTCTATAAAATACTGCGTGGTTCTTTTTAGTAAAAATGAAGGTACAATAAAATTGAAAATAAAATAATTAATGCCGAAAAAAATATTTTTTCTTTTTTTTTTTAAGAATTGACTGGATTAAATTACCGCGGTTCGTTAGTTCGATTTAATGACGCGTTCGCTCTTTTTCTTTCAAGTTCTTCTTGCCAGACTGTTGGTTTGCTTACTAAATAAGAGTTTTGCTGGGGTAAAAGATTACGCCAATCGATTTCCGAGACCCACTTAATTCTAAATGTTTAAGAAAAATCATTCTACGGGATTTCGAGGTCCATTTTGCAAAGAGAAATAGCTCATATTAGTATAGGTATAAGATTAAAAACAAGCTAAATTATCACTCCCAATTGAATTTGAATTCTCTTCTCAAACCTGAAAGATAAAGTACCAAATGTTTACTAAGTCAAGCTTAAGTTATTTATTGATTTTGACGCCATAAAGTATCCGGAAGGAGCCGAAATCGGTTTCAAGAAGGCGGAGAGGAATATTGACTCGCATGTGAATTCAATCACTGGTAGCGGAACGGTAACCATTTCCCACGAAGCTGCTTAAATTGGAAATGCGCAAGAGCAGTTTCCATCAATCCAATCAAAGAACCCTACAAGGAAATAGTTATCCAAAGGAGTGAGGGCGATAACATTTTATGATCCATTCAGTTAAACAAGAAGCTTCTAGAAAAATAGGAATACAATTGATATGCAAAGGGAGTGAAATCTATTTAAAGGAATATAACTAAGATAAGATCTGCGTGAACTAATAGGAACAAATTTAAAATTACAACAGAGTTTAATAAAGGCAATTAAGTTCATTTCCTAACGCATTCTTGAGCCCTCCTCCATTGAAAATAGTTAACATCTTTGGTCTTTGGACGGAGAAATCAAAGTTGTATAGTACAGTTTATGGCTCTAGATGTCCATTATTTTTTATGGAAATTGGCAAAACGTTATTTCATTTCTTAACTAAGAAATCTATATAAAACTGCTACAGATTTATTAAATACTAAGTAGGAGGGTAGGGGCATTCAGTCCTAAGGATAGTTGTTATCCTTGGGAAAATCGCGCCCCACAATAAACTACGCGTATTCCCTATATTTACCATCAGATTTTCATAAATTTTAACTTAAAAATCTGTTGTGAACATCACACAACTTCCTGTAATACCATCTCACTTGAAATAAGTTTTGAAAGTTTCCATGGAAACAATTTGTTTTTATTAAATTATATAACAATAAAAATTATTATGTATAACTATGATTATGTATCAATTATGCGTTTTTCTTCACTCTTCATTGCCTTCGTTACGATTTCATATGTTAGATAATATTTTTTCTAAAATATTTACTACTCTTATTTCCGGAAATTTGTGTTCTACCTACAAAAATATATATATTATTTTCTCCTTTAATGAATTATAATATATTATTTTATAGTTTGTGTTTATCTATTTTTACTTTCTCTTATCTATAAACGAAGTATATAGTAAGGGGAAGTAATGCGATCATGAAAATTTTCGAATTCGAGTTTTAAACGGAAAAAGGTCCCCTGAGTCCAAATAACCAAGTCTCGCAAAATGGTCTGTGAGTCTGTGTCTGTGTGTATGTGAACAGTCTAGCTCAAAAACGAAAAGTTGTACGATACTGAAATTACATATTTAAAGTAGGCACATGCATGTGATGTTACAGCAGAATTTTCGTTAAAATCGACTAACCGGAAGTGCCACTTTATATTATCGATTTTGTATTTTTTTACAATTTTCTCGAAAACGGCTCTAACGATTTTGATAAAGCTTGTCTAAATTATTCTTCGTAAACGCCTATAACTTTTCATATATACAGTCACCGAGGAATAGGAGGGAAAAAAGTTATGATGAAAAGAATATTTAATTTGCGCGTAACTTAAAAAACATGTATTTTATAGTAAATTAGGTACAGATTTGTATGAAAGGTAATTAAATTATCTAAAAAACAAAAAAAGAATCATCAAAATCGGACCAGTAATAGCAAACATACCGCGCATCGGACTAACCGGAAGTGGTAATTACATCATGGATTTTACAATTTTTTCCTAAACGGCTGTAACGATTTTGATAAAACTTGTCTAAAAGCCCTTTAACTTTTCATATATGAAGTATATCAACGAGAAAATGCAGGGGAAAAAGTTATAGCGAAAAGAAAATTGAATTTGCGTATAATTCAAAAAGTAAGTATTTTATGGTAAATCGTGTTTGAAATCATATGAAAGGTGATTAAACTCTCTAGAATAAAAATGATCGAATTCGGACCGGAATTAGC
Organism: Rhaphigaster nebulosa; assembly: GCA_948150685.1. Classification (NCBI taxonomy): domain Eukaryota; kingdom Metazoa; phylum Arthropoda; class Insecta; order Hemiptera; family Pentatomidae; genus Rhaphigaster; species Rhaphigaster nebulosa. The sequence continues at coordinate 57,274,766 of OX411310.1, read as the reverse complement.
AAAAATACAGAGTATCTTATGAGGAGTACAAGACCCTAGATGGATAATCGAGCGCATCCGAAAGGAGAAGGATGCGATTGAACCTCCTTCCACCAATCCACCAATCTGTTGTCAACAAACGCTCTGTAATAATGTAATGTAAGAATACAAAAGCGGAAATTAACTTAATACTTTCTACTTTTATTTTATTTAATGGAAACAAAAATGCTTCCAAAGAAACTAAACCGAAACTTTTAAAATATATTTTCAACTTGACAAACTGAAAATATATAGATTGTGTACAGAATTGTACTAAAATTGTTTAAAAATTATTTTATTGTACTTATGTAGGGGAAGATGTGAAGAAGTGAATACTGGCGAGTTTATTTCAAGTGTTGTTTATGGAAACTTTAAAATTATATTTAAAAGATAATTATTATAGGACAGTAAGGGAAATTTGTGTGGTGCGCGCACCGCACCAGATTTTTTATTACCAGTAGCAATGGGATACAGTTAATTATTTTAAAAACAAACAAAATTAAAAGTACGTTAGAGGAAGCCATTTTGTAAATTCAATAATAAAACCCTGTTAAGCTATTTCAATGACGATAAGATCCAGCTGACATTAAAGACCATTTAATTGTGCATTGATACAACGAGTTTAATAAAAATTGTAAGCCGTTTTCGAGAGAATGGTAAAAAAAATGTAAATCGAGTGAACACACACGAGCGTGCGCTCGCGCATATCCACACACACACTTGGACTTGGTTATATGGACTCAGGTAACCTAGCGTGTATTTCAGTCGAAAACTCGGATTCGAATTTTTTCACGATCACAATAATTTGCGGACTATACAGTACCCGCAATACTGAAAAGTTGTGAGGGTTTAGCGGATCTAAACGGCGGGCACGGTCGGGCGCCATTAAGGGTTATATTAATTATATAAAAGGCATTTAAAAAATATTTGTTTTGGGCGTTCCTCATACGTATGCGTCAAGTGGTGAATTATAATTGCTGAAATGATTAGCATAGGAATGACATAATGGAGTTTTTATTGTCTCATTATGATACGTAAATTATAATTGTAAGCCGAATATCGACCATGAAGTCAAGAAGGCCTTAATGAAAATCCATAAATTCGTTTTTCAATGAATGAAAAGCGGTAATATATATTATCATTAGTAAACCATACTGAACCTTATCGGATATGGGTTAAAAAAAAACTACAAATATATATAAGACTAAGTGAAAAACGGCACTTTCCTGAAAAACAGTTGACTTGGCGCATAATTTGCATCAAGTAATGGCAGTATTCTCATATTTTTCCATTTCAAAGTAGAATGATATTCGAGTGCCAGAAAAACTTATATCGAATTATATCCCTTAATTAGAGAATTTATACATATATTGTAACAATCTAAAAATAATACAAGCTTTGGAGAGAATAGAGGTCCTTTAATTAAAAGATCCTTATTTCAAAGATATTCAGTTTTAGTCTAGATACGGGTTGCGATATATCCCAGCTAGTAATTAAATTGTGGTGGAGGCTGAAAAACATATAAAAAATTATACTATGCATGATCATAAAATTAACTTATATACGAAAGAACCAACCAAGGAAATGGACCATATAATTATCCTTTGACAACTGTAATCAGTCATATCCCATAGCCCTATACTACTTTGATATTCCTATTAAAAAATAGATAGACCTACCGTACAAAAGAAAATCGATATACCCCGGCATATTTACCTATCACTAAATAAACCAAGGAAGGTAAACTTCTGAAACAAGGGGGGCGAGTGTGATCCGTAAAGTTAACACAACTCATGTACAGTTTGCTTTATATTGAGGGGAACAATCAAAGTCTGTTAGGCTTAAGCTGAAGCTGATCCGCTCAAACTTGGGGGACTCCAATCAAACTTTCTTGGAGACTAGGGAAAAATAATTTAGTCTCTCTGCAACTTGATTCTATTTTCACGAGCATTTGGTGAACAACGGATGGAAACCAACTTGAGGCTTTTCAAGTTCATGTTTTTTTTAGCAGTTTGGTTTCTAAGTTGACTTGAAATATTTACTATCTTTCAAGTGTTTTGAAGTAAATAAATACTTAAGCTAGACAAGTATTATCCCTCAACCGCGGCTTTTAGAGGCTTATATAAACATTATTATTTAGCAACAACAAATCGTATTTGTTACAAATTCAATCGATAATTAAAATGCAATAATCGAAGAGTTTGAACCATAAGTATGAATTTCTAAAATGATAAATTGGTGATGCAATATCAGTATGGTGTTTAGTTGTGATCTATTTCATTATTCAAGTGCTTGTCCGAATAGATAGTTATGCGCCATGATATACATGAAGCTCCTGGACTCAAGTTACCGAGTACACAAGGAATCCTCTAGAATTCCGAAAAGGGGGCCGCATGGAAGTTAACCACAACACCATTGTGATTATAACTACATATTAGGTAATGTAAATCAGCTTTCGAAGGAGTAATATTCTAAAAGTAACCAATCAATTGACCGAAGCTGTTAGATATACTTCAAAAGAAGAAGTAACTGATTGAAGCGATACAAATCTAGTAAGTTGGAGAGCTGTGGACCATCAGGACTATATCAAATTAAGGAGTGGAGGGAGGGGGCCGATTGGAAACGGGCAGTCTTTGATCTGACTCGGGGACTGTTGCCAACCGGCACATCAGCTAAATTGGAGTTTCCCCCTTTGTCGCTGCATCATCACCAAACCAATCGCCCTTTACTCAAAAATACTTCAACAGCAAACCAATTATATATATTAACTCGTATTCCAGGAAAACGGAGTGAATCTGAACGGGCGATTAATTAGTCCTCAATAAAAAATATATATATTTAGCAAACATGACAAAATTTAATCGAAAAAGCCCTTAAAAAAACACTACGGAAAGTAGGGTACAAAACAGCGTAGATCGAAAGGAGATAAAAAAGTGTAATCTATTTCTTTATCTTAAATATAATAAATGTGTTATTTAAAAATAAATCTGTCATGTTTGTGTTAAACATTAATTAGATACTTCACTATACCTTTCCATTTATTCATTCATAAGAACAAAACTAAGTTCAAACGTAGTAATTAAAGAGGCATGGCGCTTCTCTTTCTTGCCTGTCATATAAGAACGGAAAAACAGGTGACGAAATCTTTAAGTTTTAGAAGATCCTCGATAGAAAAAAAAATGGTAGAAGATAAAGATGCACACATCTGAAACTAGAAATCAATCTAACGTAAAATTTGTCAGAAATATTTGTATCATTTGAAGAAAGGATTAAAATGGAAGTGGACATAAACGGATTAAAAAATTCTATAACCCTATGATTGTAGTAACATAACGTGAATAACGGGAGCAAAGGTTAATCTGCCAAGACCAGATAAGAGAAGCAGAGCAAATCATCTTGCAAGTAAATCAAGATAATACCATAATAGAAATATAAAATAATAAATAATAATTGCTCAAAATACACAAAAATGAGAACTAAGAATGGAAGAATAAACAAAGAAATGATAGAACTAAATGTAGCAAATCGAAGAGTGTAGTCCAACGGGCTGGAAAATGCGTCATGATTAAAACAGCGAATGGAAAGCCAACTGAAGGAAGATTTCTACAAAACTAAACATCAATTTGAAAATATATGATTTTATAGAATAAATCTGTGCTCTGATGTCGAAATTTTGTAGGATACTTTTACCTTTAAAATAGTATTTCGTGCGGAGTCTCATGTTAACATCTCTCTTTTTGATGTTTCCTATTTAGTTTTTACCTTTATGAGAAGAAAATTGCCATCTGACCAAAGAAATTGTAAGTCTTTTGAATTGAAAATGAAACATAAAATCCACTCACCGCAAGGAGATCTGAATGCATAAAAAGAATTGAGCAGTTTTCTACCAAAAGTGGACATTTTGTAAATTGTAAATTCACAGTAAAAATTAATTTTCTACAAAACGGAGATGTTCAGGTTTGCTTTTATAAGCAATCTTTCTGTTAACTTTTTAAGGAGAGAAAACATTTTTGACAGAAACGTACAGTTTTAAGTACACGTTTGGAATACCTACCAGACCTCATCGAAATTTGTTTCAGTCAGAAATGGGTAAGTCCACATGGTAGCAAGCTTCTAAATTGAAGTCAGAATAAAAACTGAAGCCCCACGAGCTTGAAATTAATGTATTATCCATAAAATTAATGCTTAAATTAATTTAATACATGATCCATTACATAAAAGAAGCATGATTAATTACTTACTTCAATGGATCGACTGTTGATTTCGATCCATCAATACATGGACTATTATGTTAGCAAATGAAGATAAGTCAACATTATATAACTAGATAAAAAAAAAAACTACATGAAGGTCTTAGAGATTAGTATTTCATATGAAAATACTAATTCTTTAACAAACGTTAAACGAGAATTGATGTGGTCAGTATCGATGCTCATAGTAGTATTTAGGTAGGACAGAAAATACCATATTAGAATGAATATGATACGAAAATAAAACTAGCTGCAAAAAAAAACTAAACAAAAAAAAAGCTTTTGATTTCCAATGCCGTGCCCAAACTTCCGATCGCCTGGTAGCCAATGAGGAATGCAATTTTGTTCGACCCTCTGACCTGGATGTTGTGGAGTATCGGACTATTGTGATTCCGCAGAAGGATACATCATCTCTGGGCGGCATTCAAATGAGCCAATTATTCAAGCCTCGTTTCAACGACAATTTCATCAGATCCCATGTGTGCTGAACAGATATTTGTCCCTTCTACCACACAATGCAGTGGGGACGAATTTATGGTGCAGTATGGACAACCGGGATAATAATAACCACTGCATATACAGTTATGGGATGGAGCCATGGAGACAATAAAACACGATGGATTTCCAGGTTAAGCTAGCATTGAAAATCATTGTTGAACTTATACAAATATCCATATTGGATAAAATTAATTATCTGGCTATTAAAAATCAATAAAAATAAAAGTAACCTGTAATTAGCCCATGTGCTCCAAGTATGTGATATAAATAAAAAGAAATAATCGGATTGACTCCTGACTTGATCTATAACTGGAAATACTCTCAAAATCTCATTAATTTCGTGTTAGTCAGGATATTGGAATTGCTACCATTCTAGGCCGACGTGATGAGTAGAGGATAATAGGTGAGCTGGGAATTTACTAGCTGAACCGTTATTAGCTTAGCGCCCAAGAATCGGATATTAAACCTTTCACATCATCCCGGTAGAAACTGATAACTGCGGGAACACAAGGTGGGACTAAAGTGGGTAAATTGAGTCATTGGCCGACTATATAGGAGAGGGGACAGGTAAATAGAAGCGGGGATATTGTGTTAGCTTCGTGGCGGTCCCCCTACTGTCAGGATTAGGAGTGACACTTCACTATAGCACTTCTTATCGCCTTCATCATTAGGATCTAGGCGGCATCGGGCGGGCTTCCAATATGGGGACTTTATATCCGCCACGACCCAATAATAGAATTAACAATCTTACTATAGGGTAATTTATGGTCAATTACTGCCATAAAAGGCATTAATTAAAACTGAGTTACAAATATATTTTTTAAAACACAAGAATAATCCAACGATTGCCAACCGTGGGGCATTTCATATGCGGAAATACATAAAGTACGTGATATATGAGGCAATTAACCATACTAAATACTTTATTTATTTAATTATTGATATAAAAAACTTTATAAAATAGTCCCTAATATTTTTTCAAGAATAGATAGGAGAAATATCACATAGATCCGTTAAAAAAATTATTTCATAACGGCGAAAATTATAAGACGGAATTTATAATATATATATATATATATATATATATATATATATATATAAAATAAATTAAAGAATTAATAAAGTTTAATTTTTAATTTATTTGTCCTTATTTTAAAAAAATAGTGATAGACGCGATAGAAGGTTTACAGCGAACAAAAGAGGTGAAAAAAAGAATCGATATAATGTGGTAATGCAGCGATGAGGATAATGTATTTAGAGTTGAAAATTAAAGAAAAAAAAATTGTTATATACTATGTCTAGCATTGGATTGATGAGTATGGTGTGTGTGTAGCGAGCGACCCAAGGTATGTGGGCAGTATTGCTGTAAATAAAGCATTTCTCTCTTACCTGACAGATATTAAATAAAATATCCAATTTAACAATATCCTCTATAATCACGACGTTACCTCTCTCTTCTGCTATTGCTGTAAAGAACGTCTACAAGAAAAGCCGAAACGTCGGCACAAATTAAATAATTTAATGTGTGTTACTTTCGACCCTATCCCAAACATCATTTCCTAGATTTAATCCACGGTCAACAACATCTGTATAAATAATTATGTATGGTGCACAATATAATCGATCGAATTATTATGCCTTATTAAACCAGGAGTAGGCAAACATATAACACCGAACGAGTACTCTGGATTAATAATTCACAGCAATTTTTAAGATGCTTTAAATAGTTGGATTTTGCTCGTAAAAGCTTCTGAAAACTGTGAGTTAAAAACCAAGGTTTTTTTTTAGTTAGAAATTATAATATTTTTAAATCTGAAATGATTCAAATTAAAAAAAAAATCAGAAATACTTCAATTTACTTTTTTCTCTTCAATATAACGTAGATCTTAAACGTAAACATGTTCAACAATTAGCATCTTGATATATGAACTGTTTATATTAATATGTTTCGATAACCGTAGTAATCACAAGTTTAAAGTAAAACTAAGTTAATAATATCTGAGTTCTATACCATTTTTGTCTCCAACCATAAGAATCCGCATTTAACGACAAAATATTAAATCGTGGTATATATTGCAACACTGGATCCAATGCGAAATTACTATCTTAAGACCAATCTTTACTAAACGTAAGTCAAATTTTGTTTTGAGTTATGACAGTTATTATGTCTGCGAATGACACATTTCAGTTCCTTATCTAGATTAAAATTTTATATTAATTCAAATTAAATACATAAATCAACCAGATTTTTTATTTTTCAAACAGGTTTGTAAGGAAAATATTTAGTGAAATGTAAGGGAATGTGATGCGAAGGAATGCGAAGAATTTTTCTGCTAACGTGTTATGCTGGTTAATGATCTGTCATTAATTACACATGAAAATGATTTTATCAAATTTTATTGTCTTTCAAACTTATATACTTATAATTAATCCACAAATGCTTTCGGTATTACTGGCCATTATCAAATGCATATTAAGAAGCTACTCAGAGATATTGCGTTATACGATATTACATTTCAAACCACAGAATGTTTATAAGTTAATTTTCTAAGGGAATTCAGGTGAGTAGTGAATTATATATCTCCGAAAATGGCATTGGTCTTACTGTCAGTTAAGAGACAACGAAGTACTTTAGTTATTTAATCTGTTTAGAGGATTCACGGCCCCATCAAAACAATCAAGTTAGTAAGTGCAACTTTGACCGAAGACACTTAAGAATGTGTCTTTCTGACATTAATTTGACGTCTAATGTTGCTGAGACTCACACAGGTTATTACGATATACTTCAAAATCGTATTGTATCTTTACATATAGATTAAAAATAATAAATAACTGGGACTATTTTAATTAATTAATTAAGTAGAAAACCAATTTACTGAGTAAGTAATTTCAATTAGATTAAGGATAATAACCTTCTAAAATTATCAGGTACAATAAAGTAACTTTATTTTTTTAATATTCAAAACTTATAACTGGTAATAAACATTAACTTATAAATTATTATTTATAAAACTGATTTATAAATAAATAGATATTTATGGAGCTAATAAAAACTACTTATTATATAAATACGTAATCGTTTATCTAGTAATCCAACTATTCTAATGGACATACCAGGTTCAAACAAAAACTAATTTATAGTAGCCGACACGACATTAGGCAGGTCTGAGAAATTGCAGCGTTGCAAATCTCGCTTCACAGCCTAATTCACCATTCATTGACGAATGGTTTGGAATCATTAACAGTTCCTCGTAATAAAATAAATACTACTCAAATCAATTAATTTAATACCTACACTATTCTTAAGTAAAACATAATATAGTAACGGGAGGTTTAACTACTGGTGGTTTTAAGGCTGAACTGATCCGTCCGTCGCTATGTTGGGACTAAGTGCGGCAACATGGCAAAAATACTGAACCGCCTAATTTCGTGTCGGCTACTTTAAAGATAGTTTTTCTGTAATGTTAACTAGCATACAAATATATACTTTGGATGATTATAAAATTAAACTTCCATCCGAATGAGTAGCGAAAAAGTGTAAAGCCACTGAAGAAAGTAAGAAATGAAACAAAAATGGATGTTTAACATCAACTTTTTTTCAAATAATGCACAATTTATCTCCTTTTTTTTTTCAAAGCTCCTTGGAATGTAAAGTTGATTTCAGGGAATCGCACAATTTAACGCAAACCATTAAAACAACATTATCCTATAATAATTTTAAACGAGAAGGTTTGTTACAAAATATTTTCATTTTGTTAATTAAAGTTTCATATTAAAATAAATATAAGGCCTTGTTGTAAAATCAGGAGTGATGCATATATAATCGAAATAAATTTACCTTATTAAATAGTTGAATTTTCTGATGACCACACTCACCTAAAAAACAAAATGATATATTAATAACATTATAAAAAAATTCCTATTTGAAAAAAAATATTACATCTTCCAAATTATATTACTATCAACTAGAAATAAAAGATTCAGGGACTAAAAGGAAAGAATGAGAACGAAAAATTGTTTATCAATATTTTCAACTATTTGAATAGCAACATATAAAATAATAAATTATATTATTGATAGTACTAGTGATTCTTAATTGTGTTAATGATTCTTTTTAATTGTGTTAACGATTCTTAAAATACTGTAACCTAAATTGAGCATAAGCCAAGCCCTCTTTCAACTGTTTGGCATTTCGTCTGTCCGCCTGTTTGTTACACGATTACCAACTAACGCGTCGTTCGACTTTTTTTTTAAATTTGACAACAATTTTATTTGAAGTCAGGAAAAACGACGTATGTTTAGGAATTATTTTTTTTTAAATTCCGGTCCAAGATTTCGGTTCATTATAATAACCCCACATCATCAAAAACCTGTTTTAATACACACAACCCTAAAACCATCGACGAGCAATTATTAAAAAAAATTGAAATATCGTTGAGCGAAAGTGTATCAACAAAGCAGTTCCTCATTTCGTGCTGTAATAAAGAAAAAAATTTAGATGTTTTCGCGAGATCTAATATTTACCGAATTACTAGTATTTACGAATGGAACTTTTTTTAATTTCTTTGCAGTTTGTAGTAGGGTAAGGCAATCCAAAAAAATATAGCATTAACATTTAAAAAAAAACAATTAAATCAGTAAATTAAAGTTATACTTTATCTGAGGCATAGAATCCCAAAACCAAGCCAATTCTTCAATTTTTATAGTATATTGTTTTCTTTGTTGTATATTTTTATTGTTTACTGATATTCTCATGATATTCTGTGAGGAGATAGATTCCTTCCACAAGCAGTTCAATCATCTGTGAATTAACCCCGCTTCTGGAAGAATCACCTCGTGATAATTTATTGCAAAGTGTTAAACAAATAAATTGGAAAAAGGACTTGGAATTCTATGCCTCATTTTTCCTTATTCTTATATAAAGATCATTTTCGTGTTAGTAATTTTCTTTCTCTTTGTTTTTTTAAGGGATAAGACGGTAAGAGGCTCATTCATCATGCTAAAACAGAATAATAGATATAAAAAAAGGAGAGCAATCCAGTAGTACTAATGTTTTCGTATTCATTACGATCCAGAACGGTGAGCCAAAAGACAAGCGGATAAAGTAAAAAATGGATAGGGTAGAAAAGGAGGGGGGAGGAGGAGGAGGCGGTGAGGCTGAGTGGTTCTATCCTCGCATTAGGGCGCCCCTTCGCCAATGATTGATGGATCAGTCGTCTCTCATTTATTACACATCTCCGCTCCCTCGTCTTCGGGGGCAGCCTTATGGAACAGAAGGGACAAATGGAGTAGCTGGAAATAGGTCATCCTCTACAATCCGCTGGTAATCTGCAGATCCCGGACCATGGCGCAATATCACAGCTCAGTCGTATGTTGGAAACATTCATAGAGTGTGAAAAAGAAAACTATTCTCTCAAAGAACATCCTTCACCGGAGTGTCTCCACCATCAGATATTAAAGGCGCTACTCTGCACTTCATTCTCTTTTCTCTTATTCATGAAAGAACCTCGCATGAAGCTGATCATGAATGAATAGAAAGTCTTTCCTGCCTTCTTCACTCATCTCATGAAACTTGAAGTATAAACTCGAGCATAAATTTGAGAAACAAGAACACGTAGAAAGAAAAATGCTTTTACAATTGTATAATGTAGATAAGTCACGGAATCCGGTTGTAAAGGAGGACAAATAATTAGATTTACGTCAGTCTAATTTTAAACCCACTAAAAGGAGGATCAATAAGTACAAATAATCTTCTGTATGTTGATTTATGTTGATGCCATTTAATTTAGTTCGATGGCCATTTGATATACATACTATATACATACAAAATAAATAAAATAGAAATTAGTAATGTGAAAAATAGCAACCTTTCGTCCAATAAAAGTAAGTGCTACTTTTAATCTTTGTACAAGCATAGCGAGTTTTACTATGTTTGATGATGAAGCCTAATCATTTAATTCTGGTTCGATGTTTCGTTCCCTCTTTTTTTTTTATTCCTTTTTTATTATTTTGTCCAAACTACAACGATGAAGTTTTGTAAATTACCATACTGTTTTCTCACATAAAAATCCATAAATCACCCATGAACATCAATCCATCAAGTATTTACTTGATCGCTATCACATTAATATTTTATTGTAATAACTGTTCCATTATGAGAGGTATTTCCATCCGAAAATTAGTTGATGTATTACCATTTACGTTACTGCCATTATTTGCTGCCACTTGGTGCTTCAATAAGGTGGTAGTTAGTGCAGGTGGGGTTATGGTTTTAATCAAACACCACCTGGGGCTTACATAGGCCTCTCTGGAATATACACCTGAAATTTGCCACATTAAACTGCAATTACCAGTGCGTAATTATTATAACTCAAAAATGATGAATTCAGTCATAATTACTGACATTTTTGACAACCGCCAAACAACAATAGCAATTAAAAAATCTCTAATTACAACAAAAATTCCTTAATTTATCTTTGAAAAATTCATTCTTTTGTAAAAATTAGGGAAAAGTTGTTTTACTTTTTTAGTTGCATATAAGCTACTTATAATCTTACGATATAAAAAGATTTATAATTTCATACGAATCAAAAGTTAACAGCTTTGTGAAACAACAGTTGACAGAATAGCATTCCAACTCTAGGTCGGCTGTTTTACCTGCCAAAGATTCCTCTCACACTAATAAGTGCTCTGCTTTGACAAATATTTAGGATGAAATTAAAAAAAGAAAAATGTATTTTAATAGCTATTGTTTTTCAACCTAAACATCATTGATTTGCTAATTGCTAAATAAAAATAATCAACAAACCATCCCCATTTTTCATGTATCTTTTTTTCTTATTAGTTTGGCATGAACTGATGACTCTTCGCCGAGATATTTCCGATTTTTCCGCATAAATCATGTCATAAATTCTTAACTTAAATCCTCAAATCATTTCTCAAGGTATGGTTCAAAACCAAAAAATGTTTGGATAGACATGAATTAGGGTATTATTTATGTGAGTAGTAATTTTACAAAAATTAGAAAAAATATTTTTGGCTTAAAAAAAAAAATATATGTATTACAGTATTCTGCTTAATTCACTTAATAAGAGAAGTCTGTTTTAATAAATCAGGAAAGTCAAATCGTAAAGAGTTTGCTGAAAATAAATATGTAAACAAAAAATATCAAAATTTGAAGTTTAAAACTAAAATATTAAATATTTGCTAAAAAGAATACAATGATAATCTAAAAGTTTAAAGCTTCAATTGATATTTAATTTTAAATGCCTTAAATAAGTTATAAAAACCAAATAATTATGAATTATCATCGGAGTTAAGTAGTTGAGAAATAGATAAGTAAGAATTAAGTAGAAAAAGAGAAAGAGTTAAGTAGTTGAGAGCCAGATTAGATTTAAATTTGAAAAACTAAATGTTATAAACGAATAATGATTAGTAGTGCTGGTTTATTAAAATTGATGTAATTTTGTTCTGGTAATTGCTGTCAAAACTTTCAGATTAGTAATTTTAGTTTTTAATTAATGAGACAGCTTTCATTAATAAATATATTCTACCCAGCAGTAGTCTCTTGACAACTCGGATTTGTACTAAAGTGTATTGTGGCCAAACAACTATGTTTCCTTTTATTTTGATGAGAATATCAACGGACTTATAATTTAATATGTAAGGATAGCATATTAGATTGCAAGAACTATGGTTAAAATTTTATTTAATACCAAATAAATCATAACTTTTTAAAAATAGTTTTCAGTTGTTGAACTTAAAACATATTCCTTTTCTTATTCCTCAAGTCATACTCACATCTGGACTTCTAAACGAATAGCATTTTTTTGCGTGGAGGAGGTATCGGGACCGTAACACTCATTCAAGAAGTTGGTTGGGGGGTTGTTGTCAGAAATGAAAAACACATTGATAGGTATAAAATGCCAACGTTTTGGCCTAAATTGCCAGACCGAAATAAAAGATAAAATATACCGTTATTCTATAAGCCAAAAGAATATTTAGTAAAACATGATATAGTAGTATGTGATCATAATATGTACAAAAATTCTCTGGTCTTTCTGTCTTTAATTTATGATTACCATCAGATCTTATTATTATTTTAGTTTTACTGAATATTCTTACTTTATTGCATAATCTAACTTAATAATTCACTTTATTATTTTTACTTATATATTTTTATGTATTATAGTATTTCATTCATATCTCATTCTTCATTCCTCATTATTTTTATTTTAATTTTTCATAATTCACAAATACAATTTGCATGTATCATATAATTTTCATACTGTTTTGCAGTGTTACATTACTGTTCATTCTTGATTTATTGTTTTCAATCCGTTTAAACTGATTGTTATCTTGTTTTGCTTAATCCTGATAAAGCACAAAATATCATCATGTTTTAAGATACGTTTATACTTATCTGTGTGTTTTTTTTCCTGACCGCGATCCCCTAAACAACTTCTTGTATTTTTTCGCCTTTATTCTCGAACCCACATATCTTACAAACTCTTTTCTTGCCACAGCAAGTACGACCAATAGATTCAATCATCCGCTTTGTTTTCGGCAACAATCAATCTTATCAATCGACAAATAAACAATCAAAGATCATTTTTCTAAACACCGATTGTTTTCCAAATTGAAAGACCAGCCTTACATCATCGCCAACTTGTTTTGAAGACTCATCAATAGAAGTTAGCCGTCAATGGAGGAGTAGCGCTACAGCCATCAGAAAACTCGCAATGCTATTAATCATACACTCTCCTCTCCCTCTTCCCCCGTGCAACAAAGGCAACTTGATGATGAGAGTCCTAACAAAGTTATAAATCCCATAATAGGAAAGTTGCCCGCTCAAGTTAAATTATCATGACTCCGCTTTGTAAGGCTTCTAAAACGTAATAGTCCAATTAGCAGAAGAATATAGAGCATACTGGAAGCTACCAGGCTAACTGAATTATGGCACATGAAGATGCAGAATGGTTTCAATTCAATTAATGCATATAGGTCAGCTGCCTTTGCCGATAAAGATGGGGGATTGCACGCTGCAATGAATAAAACCATTTTCCCCAACTATAATAAGGGACTATTATAAAGTTAAATTTGTCTCGGCTTCCCCCCTAACGATTCTACCAATATAGAACAGAACGGAATACTTCAACTCGACTGTGGAACTTGGCTTCATAACATTAGTTGTGCAAATATCAGTGAAGTTGGAAATTGCATAAATCGTAACTTACATTATATATTATACATATAATGTAAAAGTATGTTAAGAAAGACGCATATCAATCCATTTTTAACGTGGGTATAAATTAAACGAACTGAGGATCGCAGACCTGTAACTTTTCAATGGGCATTATTATTGCAATAATTTCGTATATTGTAGAAGATGGAGCAATGTAATTTTATACCGTTTTTGTATTATTTGTTAATTTGGCAGTTTTATTTTTGTTAACAATCTTTAAGGTGATCGCATTTCTAACGTGATGTCGATATGTCACATTTGGAGACCGGAATAACTCAACAATTTTTTTTTTTTTTTTTACGTTTATTCTTTTTCTATTGTTTATAAAGAAATTTCTTCTAAATTATTATTTAAATTAAATAATCATTCAGCTATGGTTGTTATAATAAACATAATTTCGACGGTCAACCTCACAAATCTAAGAGAAAATTTTATGGTTTCGGGTAAAAAAATGTTAAGATTTGACAGCATTCGGTAAATCCTTATTTATTAATTCTCTCTTTTTTTTTTTTTGTATATTCTGCTTTTATGTTATTATAACACTAGTTTCAAACAGATATGTAATGCAGCTTATAAAATTTCAAATAGTTGCCTATTCTTAGTGCTGTGATGACAAGTTGATAATTAAAACATAACTAGGTCATTGATTTGTTTTCTTTAAAAACTGAGTTTCTGCTAGCTTTATGAAGACAAATGTAATATTTTTTGTTAATTGAACCACAATTTAACTATATCATATATGTAACTATTTTTCCATAATTCTAACAAATACTAACTTTCACTTTAATAATAATATTTTCCTTGATTTATAATTTTAAAGGTTGCATTTAAAACCCTTCAGTACTTAAGAATATACTACACGTTCTATTTGATGAAGATTTTTTTTTTTTAAATATTAATTTTGATTTTTCGTATAGTTCTGAGAGAGTACTCATAAATCCATTGAGGTTTTGCTAAATGTATAAAAAAAAAAATATAAACCTACTTTTATGGATATGTATGTGTGTGTGTTTGTGTATATATATCAATATTACTTGGAAGACTAATTTCACTAGAAGCCCTGAGTGGATGTTAGTATTTATTTATTTTTCTAAGAATGCCTTGTGCTTACTTACAATGTAAAAAGATAATAATAATATATATATATATATATATATATATATATATATATATATATATATATATATATATATATATATATACATCATACCTTAATACCTATTAGAACATTTCCTAAATAGATTTTACCGCAAATGACTTTCTTTATATCACTGACCAGTTTATTTCAAGCTGCACTCACCATTAAAACTAGTTGATATATGGGTAATAGAACTCTGTATTCGTTAGCGACTACTTGATGGCCAACTTAGCGAGGGCAATAGCGCATTACGGTTCTCGCAAAGAGGTTTTTCTGGAATATAACAATATCCTCTTTCAGGCTTTAAAGCTTGGTAAAAGCTTTCGGAGAAAGGCAGAATATAGGGCATTCAAGGTGGAAGAAGTAACAAAAGTATATGTAGAATTACGTTTTACCTCTTCCAAACTCGACTTAGTAAAGCACGAAAAGAAACAGTTATTTCATACAAACGTTAAATATTTCTAGGGATTACAGAAATGACTATTTAATATCTATAGAGCAGCGTAGCTGGCCAACTGTTTTATGTTACCGATAGCTAGAGATAATAATATCCATTGCAAGGTCTATTCATTCACATTCAAGTTCCTAATTAAGAAAGCCTTCCTATTCAAAGAAGAAAGAACTATCATAAAAAAGAACTTTTAGGATAAACGCTATCAAACAGAAGCAGGGGATAAGAGAGGAATCCTTTTAGTACGCGAATCGACCACTAAAACTCCTCAAACTATAACCATTCCAATTTCACTCTCCTGGTTTTTCCCCTCTTTACAGTAATTGGTTTCGTATCCTTGGTACCATCCTCAGCAGCGAGCTACACCCCTTTGTCCGGATTTCCTCTTTGGATACAAAAGCCTTCGCAATCCCCAGGCTCCTTTCATCTACACCCTCCTTACGCAGATCCATTTCTAAGGAGTCTTCTCCATGGCCTTTTATCACAAGTTTTATTTTCCAGGTAGATTTTCTCCTGACGCCTACTTTAATCATTCGCAACAAAACCAGTAATTTATGTATTAACCAACAGTAAAAATATATTTATACTGGATCATATAAAAATATGATAAATAAATAATCGATTAAGATAATATATATTATGTCAAAACTCCTTAATTTACCTCTGTGATATGTTCAGAAAGGTAATTAATAGACAAATAATTATATAGGACGTTCTTGTTTCAAACGGCTAAATTTTGTGAAGCAATTAATTTCGCCATTAATTGCAAAAGCAAGACGCGAGTCTTTCGAAAATCTTCTTTGCGGAAATTTTTTTTAAACTTACTGTACAAACTGTTATTTATTTATATAAAATGTTTTGGGCTTTTGGCCACCTGGATCATTTTCGCCCTTTATTACAAATTTAAAACTTCAGAATAAACTATTTTGGTTTGTTTTAGAAATAGTTGCTCATATAATTTTGGTCTATAAGAGACTCCTGAAAACTTTGTCAAGAAAGCGTTATTCGGTCGGGATGTGAGCCACTGTCAGTCGTACCCCTCAGGTGACACAACTAGATGGAGATCTTATCCTCATCAAGTAAGTTTCGTGATAAGTAATTAATGCATAGAAAGAACTAATCTAGATTGTCTTTCTAGCCCTAGAAGGGATTTTCTTCAGTCTCGATTATAAGCTACCTCTCTTTTTCTTTTCATAATTTTCTATAATTAATGTTGAGATGATTATTTGATACTTGACTAGTAGGCATATGTTCTCAATTCTTTATAGCCAAACCTACTCGTGGCTAAGCCGAGTGTGCCAAATATTCAGCCTCATAAGCATCCCCTCTTCCTTTCTGGACAACAGAATATCTGGGCGCTCTCGTTGAACCTACAACTCCCTTAACTGATTGTCTCATGTGGGAGTCCAAGTCTTTTGTAAAAGACATACACACAAACAGTTAATTCTTCCAGCATATATAAAATACTGAAAGGGTGTCCATTTGAAAAAAATTACTGCCTCCTTGATACAACCGCTGCCGCTAATGAGAACTCTTGCCAAACCATGATTTGAATCGCATTCGTTCAGCATAAGAAGCCAGTGCTAGCTTACTCCCTTTTACCGTACTTACGAATTTGAATAATGTCAATAATTTGTGTTTGGACAAATTCCATGAATAAAATAAATCTTTGTGAATCGGATATCTGAGAATATGTTCTCCATTTCTATGGCACTCTGTGGTTGAATTCCTAATCCGAAGTGTCAACATTTTACTAGTGATTTCTGGGATCTGAATATTACTTGAAATTTTAATGAAGTAAAAAAATTAATAAAATTGAAATAATTAATATGTAGGTAGTTTACAAAAAAATACAAGGACATGAAAATAAAAATTATATAATTCGAAGGCACAAGAATCCTTCACTTAGCCTTTCTGTTCGGTCATTAAGGTAATTGTCCTGGGTGTTTGTTTAGGATTTTTTAATTAATTTTTAATAACTGAAACTTCAAATATTTGCGGTCATTCTATTAGTATCTGCATTAATATGAAGCTGATTTAGCAGAAAATGCGAGTGCGGTAAATAAATTCATAAGGGAATGAAAACGTACATATAAATATACAATAAAGCAATTTTTACTTTGATTAACAACGAATACAGAAGCAGTAGACATTAAAAATAACTGTTTTTTTTTTTTATTCTTTAAATAGTACACAATGTGGTAAGGATAGACAAGTTGGGAATGAACATAAAACCAGCAATTTCATAACGTTACGGTTGCGATGGAGCTTAATATCGCTACTTATAACTAGTTTTAACGGGAAGCGAGGTAATGAACCGAGGGAGATTCGGTAAGGAAGCGGAAAAAAGTCGGAGGCGACGAAGCAGCAATGAGAAGAAGCCAAGTAGAAAATATGATATTATTTCAGAGAAGAGATGAATAAGGAGAGTGAGAATTAGGCTGTGAATAGCTGATCGGGCATCACCATAGCATCGCGGAGCCATGAATAGCGCCCTACCAACCTGCTCCCCTCCCTTCCTCCCCTCCTCCCCGCACCTCATCCGCCTTGCAAAAACTATTCATCAATCTCCTTGTCTTCTCTAGGTCAAATCATAAATTCAGTCTACGCTCCCAGCCATCAAGCATAAATCTCAGAAAAATCTACGAGACGAAAACCGCATTTATTCACTCAAACCATATAAACTAACAATCAGTCTCAACCAACGGATGACAAGTGATAAGTGGATGGCCTGCACTTTTAAGTTTTGTCACTGATAAGCTTTGTATCAGAAATATTTAATTACATTACGGCGTATCAACTAATGTTATGAGATTTTAAGCAGCCCATACACAGTTCAACAACGCCCATTCTAGTTGATTAAACGCAAATCAAGTTGGCCAAAACGGTTGGAAAGATATGGAAAAAAGAATGGCTTCAATAACGCCAAACATTTTCGCGCGCACATTTATTGGCGGAACTTAAAATGGCATCACCATCAGATTTTAAACTTTTCTTTGCATAACTGGTGTTGGTGCGCAGGGTATACAAGTCCATACACGCCTCAAACAGATTTGCAAAACATTAATCCCCACCCCTAAATATCAAGCTGGCTTGATTTTGGACAACCTGGTTGTACAACATTCGATTTAGCCGCCCAGCCTGTCCACACACTATCCAATGTGAATAACAACACAACCATGATGTACAACTGATTGTACTGTCTATGGGCCCATTAGACGGCGAAAAAATTGATGCTTTAAACAGATACAATCCTGATAGCTGCTTTGAAAACAGGCTGCCAAGCACCTTACTCTATGGGCGTTGTAACGCGGCGCTATAAATCGGATTTCTGACCGGCGCCCGATTCATCGAGAGGATGTGAACTAAAGAAA
The DNA here is from genome assembly GCA_948150685.1 of Rhaphigaster nebulosa. Classification (NCBI taxonomy): domain Eukaryota; kingdom Metazoa; phylum Arthropoda; class Insecta; order Hemiptera; family Pentatomidae; genus Rhaphigaster; species Rhaphigaster nebulosa. Next base: position 57,255,793 of record OX411310.1, on the reverse strand, counting down.
ATGAAGGATTCGACTCCAATAATTATCGGATCGTGCGAAAGGAGCGCTGGCTTTCTGCGCAAATTAAATCAGAGTCGGATCCGACACCGTTGTCTATCGATCGGACCATATGAAAACGTTCTAAAAACGTTGTCGTCTAACCCTTTAAACCATCCAGGCACGTTACTACCGACCATCTGAGACTGTTATTATATGAGGCACTTTTTGTCCTCAAAAAATGAAAATATGCCAAGCAACAAGGCTATAGCACATACCCTGCCTATAACTCGACAACAATTCATTTTAATGAAATTCAACATCAATAGTGTAAACTAAATTAAAGAAAATTAAATATTTTATCAATATTAAATTTGTAAATAACACCTATAAAAATAGGTACGATTCGGCTATATTTAAATCAGCCGAGTGGGTTCTCAAGTGGGTTAATAATTTAAACTTTGAACCTTCATCACTAGAATAAACAATCCTGACTGAAATCAAATTTAGAAATATTTTCTTCCCTCAGGAATTCTTGAAATGGACTTATTGAAAATAAATAATAAAAAATAAAAAAAAAACATTTTTAACCCGCCACATAAAATGAAGAGAAAAATTAAATAACATAAAAACAAAAAATGGAATAGAAAGGATAATCATTAAAATAATTTGATGAAAGTAATAATATTAAATTGATCAACGGAATCGTCAAGACAACACAGAAGAATTGGAAACTAGTGACACTAGCTAAATGAATGAATAAAGTTACTGATAAATTATAAGACACTCTCCGATTTATAAAAAATAGCATCTCAGACTACAAACCATGAAATAGATCAATAAATATAATATTTTTTATATAATTTATTTTATAGATGTCTTTAGGCCAATAAATGGGGCACACTCAGCCTCTTGAGTACTAACAAAAATGCAACATGAAAAATGGATTAATAGCGGTCAATAATAAAATAAAAACCCACTTATGTTTTTAAAATGTTTTTAATGAACATTTCACATGGGTTTGGATCACAGTTAAAAAGGTTTTCCACAGAAGATTTCTTAGAATTTATATTTATTCTTAAATCCGTCTTCTCCTTGCATCATGAAAATTCCACAGAACAATCAATTAAAAAACGTTTTGCTGATTGATTATTACATGACCCTCTAGACACAAAAATAATGAGAATGTTAAAGAAAAAAAATGAATGACGATAGCTTCATCAAGCCACCTCAGCCAGCGAAGAAAGGTCTGAACATGCTCCGATTGGCAGATTAATTAGCGCAGGATGATGAATACTGAGATAAAGAAAACGTAATTAATATGAGCCGCCATGTTGCGCTCGTTTCTACATTTATTTTATTTGAACAGAGCAATTTTTCAAATCCTTTAATCATGTTCAATTATTAATGAGGAAGCCCAAAAAGCAGAGGTAGATTTAACGATTATAAATATAACCTAACTCATTAGTGTATTGGAACGTTGCTTTATCAGCTAATAATTTAGCGTCCGTCGAGTCGTAATTTCAGTTCCACAGTTAACGAATTCACTAACAGTTGAGTGTTAAAAACGTACTTTTATTTATCAAGCATAATAAATATAATAATAATAAAGTATAATAATATATAACGATTGGTCGTTAAATTGTGACATCAGACTACTTCTTATTATCACTATAATACACTGACGTATTAGCAAGTGACCATCTACTTCACCAACTGTTTGTATCTCCTATTTAAAGGTCCTTTTAAATATAAAATAAGCGGTGGGGAAAGAGACGCAGGCGCGTAAAAGACAGGATACTGGAGACAGAGCAGTAATAAATGGTAAAGCAATAAATTGGGGTAATTGTAAAAAGCACAAGATATGACCAAAGGTATTATTTCAAATCTTATACGCTTTGAAATAAATTAATAATAAAAATAATATCGTTATAATAATTTAAGTAAAAATTATTGAAACTAAAGATATTTCAATAAAACTATATATATTTTTATTTTTGTTTTGTAGTATTCCCTTCCCTCATCCTCACACCCCCACTTTACTATGCTCACTCCCTCACTTTTGAAAATTGGAATATTTTGAATTATCTTCCATTCTAGAAACAATTACGATGGGATATATTAAGAGAAGTATCGGTTGACAACAGTATAAAATTTTTTTTAAAAAAATGTCAGTGCTATCTGAACTTATAAGAAAAATAATAGAAAATCTCCCTCTCTCCGAAGAACGGTCCAGGTATGAGAAAGTTGCCTTTGGAAGCAAACAGGGTTGATACAAAGACAGAGTTTATGGGGGAAGGAGTGGCTTATGAATATATCAGGGGCCTTATAACTATTCTTTGCTAAAGATAAATATTTCAATATTTATAAACAAGTATATATTTTTAATAACCGTAGGATGGGGTAACTTTGCGACAACTTTTGAAGTTTTCATGATTTCCGGTGCACAGGAAGATTTATTTTTCGCATTCTGCTATTTTTTAACAATAGCCCTACATCTAAGCTTGTAATTTATTCCATGGGGAGGGGGGAGGGCTGACATTTTGTTTTGTCACAATTTTACACCGTCATTCAGGTTAACTTTGTGACGGAGGTAATTTCGATTGAAAATTCGCATGAATTTACTTTTCCCACAAAATTACCTCACATTGCATATCTAGCACCTTCAGAAAAAAAAAAAGCTCTTGTCACAAAGTTACTCCTCCTGTGACAAAGTAACTCTATCTTAAGGAACTTTATATAGAAAGCCAAAAGTGCTAGCGCATGACTCATGATAATAATTGAGGAGCTAAGTGGAAGAATATGCTTTGTTACTAAAAATTTGAATTTGAGAAAAAATTAATTTAATGATTTTTTATTTCTATTTTAGACTGGATCGCTCAATTTTCAACTATTTAAAACTACCGCAGTTTAAGGTATAGAAAAATTTAAAAATGTATAAAGGAATATTTAAGATATTAAAAATCCCTATTTTTCATAAAATCACAACATGTTCTTCCACTCAGACCTTCAATTGATGTTTTAAAACTGAAATAGTGTTATGGAAAAATATGTTTCAGGAATATTGGCTATATTCAGAGTAAGGAATAGACATAAAATATACTTATGAAAAGCCGTCAATTTCAAAACCTATCAAACTTTAAATATACGCTACGCTCTATCTTTATTATGCCAGTGACCTGAATTAAAAAGGGTTATTCAATAAAGTTTCATAATCCCATGGGATGGACGGAAAGGGAATTGGAAAACTCCATGCCCGTCAGAATTTTTTTTTTCCCATTTTCAACCTTGTACAGAAGTTGATGTAATTTGCTTTTGGTCTCCACCCTGGCGGAAAGTGGCCATTAAACTTTCCAATAAACAACAGCTCTGAATTTCGTTTCACCCCGACCAATACATTCAGGTTATATATCAGGTCATATATGTTTGAAATACTTACAGCCTCTAGAAACCGGTTTCAATGCTGGAAATTGTCGCGGTCAAAGATTAATTCGTAATTTAATATATTGGGTATAGTATAATATATTGGTATAGTATATAATATATTGGGATATTTAGGTAATATATGATTAAGGAATAAGGAGGAGCTGGATTTACCACATAAAATAATAATAATATAATATCCATAATGTTCCGTCGAAACGACGTAACCCTCAATTTTTAAAAATTCGATTTTTGAATCATATAACTCTTTTTCGTCTACCCTACCCTCAGGAATGGTTTTTATAATATCGTCTGAGGGTTGAATGACTGAAAAAAGTTGGATGATGCAAAATTCCATTTTTTGAAAAATTGAAGGTTACGTCGTTTTACCTTAACAACTCCTCAACAGTGTGAGGAGAATGTATTACCTCACAAAGACAGGATCAGAAACACTCCCATCATCGGACCATGTGGAGTCTTCTTGCCACACCCAGGAAGACCCCAATACACACGCCCATAACAACAGCACAAAAGGTCAAAGGTTCAGCTCTTGTTTAGGTCAGGCTGTTTCTTCAAATATAATAGATTGATGTTGGTGATGTTAGTACTCGTAGCCAACTAGTGCCCTTATAAATATGAACTACAAAGTAACAACTAAATGGAATAATAAAATAAATTTGATTATTTTAATATTTATATATTATTTTATCATACTATTTACCATTCAAATGGCTACGACATACAAACCAGTAACAGTATTTAGATAAGAACATTTTAAGCATATTTTTGTAAAAAAAAAAAAAAATACTGTTTTTTCTTGTGTACAATATATTTGTGAAAATAATATTAGAAAACGGGTTTAACATTTTTTCAATAATTTACAGAGTGCTTCAAAAAAGTTAACTCGAACAAATTTTATGTTGAGATAAATATCTTTTAACAAATTAAAACAGAACAATAGTTTATATCAAAATAACACTAATTTTATATCGTTTATTGACTTCAGAGAGCGGGGTAGCTCAGTGGATGGGGCACTTTGCTACTTATCTCTAGGAAATGCATTCAAGACCGGCTGTGGCAGATAAATTATTTATTCTGTTATCAGCTTCGGAATCAGTAGACCCTCCTGGGGGACACCCAGCCTCTATAAAGTGGATACCCTCAAGTGGGGGAAAAACCTGGCAGTTGAGCGTAATATCGGCATAACTAGGCCTAGAAACAGTACGGTTCTTACCGAGTACCGAACCCAAGATCCATCATGGGTTGTAGTTGTACAGGTTTATTTACATCATGTTTATTATTTTCATATTAGTTTACTAACCGTTATTATAACATTTTTTTTTCTTTTTTTTTTCTTTCTGATTTTCTCTTTTTTCTTTCTCTCTGATTTTTTCTTCTTACAACTGTTATTTTTTTCTATGGTAAATAATTAAGCTTCACCAAATTCTAATGAATGTGGTTACATATCCTTATTATAATAATAATAAGCAGAGTTACTTCAATTTGGAAAACATAAACAAGAAATATATTGTTTTATTAATATAATGTAAAATGAATATTATTAATAAAGTAATAAGCCAATCGATACTACTGAAATTAAAATAGATTTTTTCGACAGTAACTATAACTGAGAAAAAAGTATTCACTGTTTACTTTTTATGAAATAGATTAAAGTAATAATAACTTCGTGAAAATTAATAACATATAAACTTTAAATTTTAGTATATAGTCGAAATCATGATCTGAAATTTGAATTAATATAAATATACAAATACATGCGTATTGAAACAAATATCATGTGAAAAATTAAAATAGAGATATTAAGGAATGAAAACAATGGTCCTCTATTCGGAGATGAAGTAGTAAACTTAAAGATATTCCAAGTTTTGTGAGTTATGACCATACCCTCTTCCCCTCCCCATGTCTATGAAGGCCTTCAAAGTATGAAGATATTGGATTATGTGCATAGCTGGAGGTTATGAGTATGACCCAGAACAACAAGCTGGAGAATAACTGCTGAAACATCACTGAACTTAAAAATGACATTTTCCAGAACTGGAAGAAAATTGCTGCGCTGTGACATGCCAACAAATATCCTTCGCCCATAATTTACCAAAAATATAGTTTTCAGGTCTCACGGGGCTACCGTAACTTTTCTCATCCAGAAGTTATGGGACCTTAAAACTTTCTCCAAATAAAAATATTCGGAAAAAAAAAACTCAAAGACAGACGTGGGAGTGAGGGATACCAAAGCTCTCCAATAAATCACCGCGAAGGCTTCAGCGACTGAGCTTTTATTTAATTAAAACATATCGCCATTGCCGTCGTGAAACCTCCGATGTGAAAACTCTAATGGATGTTCACACGAGTGATTTAAGGCGATAACTGCTGCGAATGCGATAACCAACAACGCACAAAAGGATAATGTTAGATCAATTTAAATCACGATTTTTTAACACATGAGTGCTGTTCACCAGAGATAAAATCTTGTTTCTGATAAAATCCAGATCGGAGTTAATCAAGCTATTAATAGCTGACATTAGACAAGAACGGCATATGTATGAGCTACCATTCCAGAAAAAAAAATTATTCATATTCAATTTTTTTTATTCTAGCCATTTTCATGTAAAATGTAATAAATGGTCCGGGAGGCGGATACAAAAAGTTAAGAGTCTCAAGCTAAAACTTTCTGGAGAACTTTACAGTAAATATAAAGTGTTAAAGAACAAATAATAGCCGAAATGCTATCTTGGATTGGCAAGACTCTAACTGTTCTAACCTTAATTTTAAGAAAAATTAGTTCGAAAATTTGAAGTGTTAAAACTTTTTTCATTATCAATAAAACTCCTCACTAAACTAATACTCCAGGAAAAATGTACATTTTACCTTAAATAAGGTCGAGTAGGTTTCCAAATAAAATTTCCTTTGGAAGAGCTTTCTGTGGCCTAAAAACCTCGTTTTTTTTGGTATATTCAAAATATCTCGGCAACCGTTGTTTTATTGTTAAAGAGAAGAAAATTCTCTACAACTTTCATCTCCGTAACTTTTTAAACATACAATACCAAGCGCGGCACCTAATTTCTAAAATAAAGTAATTACTCAACTGAGGACAATTTGGATCTTATATTATATCTTATATTTTATTTGTCTGTTCCGATTTTAAGCGAGCGCGAGTCGAAATATAGAAATAGAATGTCGAAATAATTTTTTTGGGCAAGGGACTCGATGGAAAGTTTTGGAGAAGTTGTGAACACTAATTACTCACTAATGTCTTTTGAGACGCTGAATACGAGTTTCAACTTTTTTACCTCGAATTTTTACCCGGAAATATAATTTATAAATTCATGTTCCTCGATGTATACAAGTCTATTTTAAATCTATTTCAAGTTTATTTTAAATCATAGATTCTTTTGTTTTGTACAATATATATACTTTAATGCTTATATATTTGTTTTTTTACATTACATACCCCCCCTTTCCTCCTCCCCAACGATCAATAAAATTGTTTACACTAGTTCCAGTGATGGATAAACAGAAAACTAATTTCAATCATTAGGCAACGCGACTAACCTTGTAAGACTTGGTATAACCCAACTTTGATGTGGTATACGCGGTTTAAAGGATAAACAATTAAAGCTTCGGACGATTGTAACATTTTGACCAAGAGGAATGGAGGGCCAAAAACTATAGAGAGGTTTTTCAACGAGGGGCGGGAGTGGCCTTTTCAGAATGTCGGGGCTCTTTTTCACTTGGTGATGGAGTCCGGGCAGTTTAAATAGCACCCGATTCCTCTCCCTCTGGTTTAATTACTCTCAACATTGTTTCGGTCGAGAAGTATTTTAGAGAACAGAGCAAGTTTGTCAACCCTAGCGTTCTGTCTAAACATCAGGTATAAATTATATATATCCATACATACAATTATATATGTCAAATTTTATAATTTACGATATGAATTTATTTAATCATCCTACGATGTAATCAAATGGAAACAAATATTTGTATTTGATTCTAGCTCATGCTCACAAATGTAGGACCGAGATAAATATCTATCCTCTAAAAAAATTATTTATATATCATCTCTTCTAAAATAAAAACAAGCTTGTACGCTTTATTTAAAACTATATACAACTATATTCAAATTTACAAGCTCCAAATTTCATGAAATTACAAAGTTAATCAATGCAGGATATGCTCTAAATACTACTAATTTTGGTTTATTATTTTCAATAATGAACCTTTGTAGTCGACAAAGACAAAAAAAAATTAACCATCCTCTCAACGTTTTACGTTTCAAGATACGTAGAATACAACAATCGAATAAAAAAAAATCGAGCAGATTTATTTCAAAGCTCTGTCCAGGTAAGGGAGGTAAAATTGCCTTGATAAATGCCTGCCGACTTACACATAAATTGCTATTACCAAAGTTTCAGATCTATAGTGCCCTCCTATGCGCCATAATTATGCCAAGCATCTTTTTCACTATTTTTTCTATTTTTTTTTTTTTTTACAACCACTATACGTCAGAAACATTTCTCAATTTCACTTTAAGTCATGGACATCATGAATTAACAGCAGGAATTTTTGAGCCACGTTCCAACATTCAGAGAGTTGCGTTCTATTGCTATTTCACGCAAAAAAAAAAAAATATATCAAAAAAGTATATGTAAATTTGGAGAAAAACGACTATAACTCTATTGGTTGTTGAGATGGACAAACCTAAGTCATATGGTATCTTCATCCAAGCTATATTGACACCCTCAATTCTTTCTACAGATTTTTCGGAGTGGTGCAACATGTTGCAATTTTCGAATGATATTGTGTAATTCTTGAAGTACAATACAATTTATTTATAATAGGCTTTTTTTCTGAAACCTGTCTTTATTGCAAAAGAATTAGATTAAAAAAAGTTTTTAGTGCTCGACATGCTAATCAATTATATCCAAGTAGATGTATACTGAACAGTATTTAAAACTTTTTTTTTTCCAATAAAGAAAGGTTTAAGAGAAAAAAAACGTGAATAAATTGTGTTAAGCTTCACAACCAATAATTCAAAAATTTAAAACTGTAGCAGCACCACTTATTTTCACACCCATATCTCAACAATTTATGAAAATAGAGAAAAATATAAAGTATTTCGGAATCATTAAACCATAGTTAAAAAAAAAAAATCGATTCAATAATATTTGATATTTATTATTGAATCGATTTTTTTATGCAAAATTATAAAATATTTTGCAGAGTTTTTCAAAATATTATTATTACTGGTGGAAGTACAGTTGACAGTAGAACTAATTGTAATGTATGTTTTTCTTCTTATGAAGTATTCTACTTCCTCTTTCACCATATTGTTCTATCCTCTTGTGTTTCTATTAATCAATTTTTCCCCCACATATGATATTAACTTATGAATATATTACTTTCTCTTTTAGGTTACATTACTTTGTATCTTATTTCTTCATATTGTTATTTTTACTCACATTTTTCATGTATTTTATTATATCTTACATTACAGGATTGTATTAAGAGGGAAGACCTTTTATAATTAGAAATTATTTTTAAGCCTTCTAGTACTGGTGACCGGTTGTAATTTTCATATATTACTGTTTGTCACCATCTTTTATTACTGTTTTTTATCTACCTATACTCTATTAGTATACTGTTTTTAAGTATAAGTAGCATTCAAACTGGTTATCTTGTTTTTCGTGATAATGGCCTAAAACTTGGCCGAAACGTCGGCACATAATTAAATAAGTCATCTTATTTGTGCTTTTTTTTCACTGACCGCACCATCCAACTTCCCCTACTATTATCATTACTGTTTTACTTTTTTTTTATTATCTGATCGGATGAAAATTTTTATCTTCACCTCAATGGCCCTTTAAGTCCATAATAAGCCATTTGCAAACAATAATTGACATTTTTTATTGATGACTTTTCCTCGTCTTTCCTATTTCTAAAAGCCTCTAGTTCTACCAAAGCGCTAAACCGTTTATGAAACTTAAGTAACGGAACTTTAGTGGAGTTTAATATCGGGCAGCTTAATGCCCTAATAAAAACGAAGTTTCCAGAAATTAATACTCCAAGCTATTTAAAAATGATGACTTGATAAAGGTACTAATAATTTCATTGGAGACCATGATTTAGAATGACTTGTAAAATTAAGTAAAAAAAAAAAAATTCCACTCTCATACATGCATAAAAATCTTCTGTTGTGAAATCAATGATTACTCTTTACCATATTTCAGAAACCATCAGCGAATATTGTAAAGTGTATGTATCACATATTTATAATTATGAATTTATTTTCTTCCTAGTTATTTCTTACCTTTTTTCAGCAAAATTATTTGCATATATTGCTGCTTTATTCCACAGACAGATGATTTCGAATATTGCTTTATCCTGAAATTTGTAAATAACTGATGTGAAATATGAATATTAATCAACAAATAAAATTTTGTACTTGATTAATAAAATTTACAAGTGGGCTATATAGAAACAATGCAACTGCTTGCTATTCCGAAGAGGTAGGTGGAACCAATCAGAAGATAGCAGCTACAATCATAGGAGATGCGCTCCTCGGGAATACCAATACAATCCAAACACACCTGCCCTCATTCCCGCCAGTCCTCCTTGACCTGACGCACGGAGACTGAATCATCAGTTCATATGGCCTAGTAGTTATAAGGAGGGGGTAAGGGATTTCAAGTGTCCATGGTTGTTAGCAATCAGGAAATACAATAATAAAAACAGATTGCAATTTATTATTAATAATATTTTAGCTAATAGTACGGCTTCGCGAGATGAAACAAATGAAGAAACGGGACCGTAAATGGTGCCCAACATTCATTGGTCTGTGAGACATATAACGGCGTATTTGATAAAAAAAATAGAGAAGGATAAAAAAAAAAAATAAAAAAAAAATTCAAATACATTTCTTTATTATTTTTCGATTTATATTTTATTTATTATCGAACAAAAAAAAATTGAATTGTACATCGACTATGAATCGATATCATATAAGTACATTTTTTTATAACACTATGCTGGACTTAGTATTTTTTTGATTTTTTTTCAAGGTTCAAAAACATATTCTTCAGTAGTACGAATCCCTGAACGACCTCCATGTAGTAATCTAGGCTCCACGTAGTAAGGTAGGTCCGTCCGTAAAGCTAGGCAATTCGATCAGATACCATAAACCGTGTGCAAAATATATAAATATATTAGCTGTGTTATGGAGGATCAAAGAAGAATAGGAATACTTAGTAGGTATTATATACATTGGATAATTGCTGAATTATTATTAAGGGGTAATTAAATTATAATTTTACTATATTTACTGCATGCTAAATATCTAAAATACACCATGGAAGATAACCGAAACCAAATTGGTGAATTATTCGATGTTTAACGTAGTTCTATCATATTGAGAGAACTGTGATACAATGAGTAGTGGATTAGAGCCAATGAATCAAAAAGCAAGCGTGGCGCCGCGTATCCAGCTCGTTAGTCATATACAATGACTTACCACTAACCATTATTAATACGACACAGTTGGGGAACTCATTATGTAGAACCTACTTAAAGCCCTCACACTACACTTGAAAGGCAGAACGGAACCAATGGTCCGTAAAATAATTCAGCAGGACTAGTCAACAACAGCAGCACCGTCCTAGAAACTATTAAGGCCCATGACTCAAACTGTGGGGAACAGCTGAATATCCGAAAATTAATAGTGTACATCCAATCTAAAGTTCTTATGGTCCAGGTGCGATAGTTCATCTTTTTAAATAAATTTCCAATGGACTTTTTCAATGCGATAATTATGAGAAAAATAGTAGAAACAAATTATATATTTTAAATAAAACTGGAAAGCAGCAATCTGGTGAAAAAAAAATCATAAACATGCCGAAAAGTATTTTTTTTTTTTCCTCGTTTAAGATGTGAAAAGTTTTTTTTAAAGAAAATAGGTAATAATAGGGTGATGTGGGTAAGTAAGTAATTGTCTCGCTAAATCCTAATCCTCAATTGGTGAGATTTGCCTTTTAAGGGGAATGAAAAAGAAAATTGAAGTTTGCCACGAAAGTTTGCTAAAGTAAAAATGTAACGAGGTGTAAAAATATTAGTTCCAACCTGTTGTTTCAACTTTTGCTGTACAGATGTATAGGTGTTTTCTAACAGTAGGCTTTTTTTTCAGTAAGCGGAACCTACAAAAGCTGTTCTTCAAAATTCTTTGTGTTTTACACTTCTCCTTGGCAGTTTTCTATTTTTAAAGCGCTTGTCCGCGGATATCAAGCAATATATGATAGTAGGAGCAAGTGCAGACCTCTATTTTGTGACAAGTGTGCGAAGTGTATACTTGCTCTTATTATGAGGTTTAGTTGAAGCAGCGAATTAAAACAAAAAAATATTTTTTTTCGATAATTTATTCAATTATATTCCACATCCCATTTTCATAATTCAATGAAGATTGTAAAATGTGAATCTCAGACAAGCTTCAACTTTTTTTCGATGATACCACTATAATAATCTTCCGAGAAGGAACTATTTTAAACTTGCCCCAAAACCGCTCCTTCTTTAATAATGAGCCTTCCAGATACCTTGTGCGCACTTACCTCTTAAGGCAAAGGCAATTAAATTATCAATTTTATCACAATGGGTGTGGTTTAAATGTAGGCTTGAATGGAATATTTAATCGTCTAAACAAAAAAATATAGCTTCAAAAATAAAAATTTTACAGTCCTGTAAAGAAGAAGTTCTTAAAATTTAATGCGCATTTGCGGCACATTATCTTACTTAATATCGATTAAAGAGATGAAAAAAGTTGAGTTTTAAACAATTGAAGTTTTATTCAACCTTTCACAGAAAAAAAAATTAAAAACCGCGAAACATGGTCACTTTATTACAGGGATTGTAATTGTCAAAGTGAATTTTATTGAGCCTTAAATTGTGGCTTCTTTACAATTAAAATCGTATGCAAAAAAAATAATAACTTTTGACGAGGGCGGGAGAAGGCTCACTGGCAGCCGAGCATCGAGAACTGGAAAGATGTAGACAGAGCTTTCCCCCGTCTTTCGTCATTTCCCCTCTGCAACCTCGCCACTAGTGGCCTGAGCAAGTAAGAGCCCTATGTTTAAACACGTTGTTTTTTAGGTATTTAATCGAATATCACAGATGTGTGTTGAGAAACAAGTTGTAGCGAAACTCCTCGGGAACAAATAGCGCTTTGAAGAACCGCTTTAAGGGATCGAAAACACATGTATTTACATTTTCTCAATTTCTGGGAAAAGTAATAATTTCTTTTTCATAAAATTTTAATTATATATAGGCACTAAAACAAGCTACAATATAAGACCAAAACAAGTCCCTGTGACAATTACAAGACCTGTAATAAAATTACCATATATCGCGGTTTAATTTTTTTTTTTTTTTTTTTGTGAGAAATTGCCAACCGAGTATAATTGCTTAAAACTTTTTCCGTCTGTTTAATCGATATTACAAGGTATTTCTACGAAACCAATAAAGCTACAATAGTTGACTATAGATCATCACGTAGAAGGCTTATTTTTATTTTGTTTATCACTAAATAAATAAACATAATAATAATACTATAGGGTCGCATACAAAGATCTGGTTAAGGCGACTACAACATTAAAAAAAAATTAGATGATGCAAAAAAATAAAAATAAACACACAAATATATATAAACATAGAACCTATTGGAATATCGTCTAACGAATATTCTTAGTCTTATTTATTTACCAAAAGCATATCTGCTAAATAAAATCTTTTAGACACAAATCTAGGACTCAGAGAAGTTAATAGGCCAAGAGATAAAAAAATTATTCGCAAAGGAGAAGTTACAAGTAAACAAAAGATATGTTTTGGTCTCTTGAAAATTCCTATATCCTATATAATTCGTAGGTCATTCGTGATATATAATAATTTTTCGACATTCATTAAAAGCTATAAATATATTCAGAAAATTTTCAGAAAGCCATATAAATATATAAATTGCTAGAGGAAAATATATTCAAAGATAGTTGTGTAATTATGCATAAAGTTAATTTAATATTTAACTTCCATTGTGCAGTAGTTGTAGAGAGACATCCTACTCTCAAACTAACATTAGATAGAGTGAGGTAGTAAATGACAGAGATCCTTCTAGGTTTCCATTAAAGCTGTTGAAAACTGCTTCACGTCTGTGTTAATTCAATTAGCCTTTGTAATAGGAGCAGGAATGGGCACTTGAAGTAACCATGTTCGGCAACAGGTCCTCATGTTCTGTCTAGGGCATCTGTTTACTACTCTCTTCTCTGCCTTCCTGATATCAACCTTGCGCTAACAGCACCGTGAAGTCATAATCGTAAGAGCTTCTTGATACGAAGGAGGGAATAAAATTTTTTTGCAGTCATTAAGTAGTATGGCAACTATTACGAATATATTTATATTTCTTCCACACAATATAAAAAATATAAAAGTTATAATCGTAAAACCATGAATTATTTATCCTAGCAATATATCCCATAACGAGTTTTATAAATCCGAAAAATTACCTAATCAACCTGATTCGAACCACAACCTTGCAATTAGAATTAACAAAGTCAATGGTTTCAAGTCTTAGGAAATATTTTATAATTCAAAGTAATGTAGTATACATAACTTATACTGGGTGATTTAATGGTAGAACCGACTGGCATGGACCAGCGACTGCTAGACAAGAGACCATATACATTATTTCTCGGAAATACAGATTTAAAAGACATACAGGAAGAAGAGGTGATGTTAAATTTAACGCACTTTGTTGATATTGGTGACTGAGACTCTTAGAACTGTAATACAATTTTCAAAGATACCAAAGAATCCTGTTTAAATAAATATACTGCATTCATTAAGATTTTAGTGAAGATTTTGAAATTTTTATGTTAACTTGTAAAACATCTAACAAATTTAAGTCGAAATGGTAGTATTGGGAAACAAAACAATATAATGGTACAATATTTGTCGAAACACTGAAGTAGTCACAGGCGAACCATCGAAACCATAAAAAAATTAACACATTTAAAAAGTTTTCATTATAGAGGGAGATTGTAACTCAAAGCCTGGCTGCTGTGAACTCATGCAATATAGCCGTATCACTAACGTCACAAAACAGCATTCTTGAGAACTGAGAGCATCGGAAAAAATATTACGCAATCGACAAGTTGAACATCTCCTACTATCACAAATACAGAAAGCAATCACTATTGACAACGTTTAACAAAATGTAGCATGATTCGGGATATAGGGTATTCAATAAAATAAACGCGGATAATAAGAATTTCATGAATAAATACATCGATTTTTTAAAAATAAATTTTCAACTGTAATTTAGACCAAGAGCGTAAAATAAATGAAAGCCGTTCCAGAAGGGCCTAAAGATATTTATTCCAAAAGAGTAGGGCCCGATTTCCACTCCTGAAAATATAAACTTAATTTCGAAAACCGCCTCGCTTATCAGATTTGTTCGTATCTAAAAATAAAAAAAGTGAATTTCTAATCCAGGACTGCCTTGGGGCAGGGTTAAAAAGACTCCATCGAGAGAAGACCAACTTAAGGGCTTATCCAATTAAGTGAGGGGACTTGACAATATTCTGAATCAGACCAACCCTAGAATATTGAATACCAAAATGGCAATAACCAAAAATAGTATATTAATTGAAGTGGTACTCGATAAGCAGCAGGAATGCATCCAGGGAATCTAAATACATGTTAAAACAGTAGAATGAACCATGAAAATAACGACAACTATGCAGGTCTCTTCAAAGCCAATATGGATACTGATGCACAACCTCAGGAATACAATCCAATGTGTAAAACTTGATTAATCAGCTACATAATCCAACAATAATAATAAAAGGCTTAGCGAGCCCGAAGGTTCGATGCCGATACCACCAATCGCTGCCTACTAACTTCGGCCCACCGACTACCGTCCAAGTCCAAATCCGTAAGATCAACCTTAACGCAATCCTCCCATCTACGTTTCGGTCTACCCCTCGGACGTTTACCAGCCGACTCAGCCTTTATTAACTTTTTAGGAATTCGTTCGTTACTGAGCACAACAACTTTACAGGCCCATTGTATTTCAACCTTTGCGATGATATTACTTCGATCATATTAACAGGTTCCTGCGCAATTCCAGGTAGTGTAACTAAATAAATTTTCCTGTGGACTCATCCTTTTTCGGACCAAACAATTTACGCAATATCTTGTTCTCGAAGAACTCGAGGCGTTGTTCTTCCTTCAAGGTTAGCGGCTACGATTCACACCAGTTCAGAACAGTAGGAAGGATAATGGTTTTGTAAATGTACATAATCCAATAGCCATCTAAATAGATAAAACAAGATCAAAACAAAACTCCACAAATAAATAAATGCCGATTTTTTGTTTTCTTTCGCTTATAGTAAGTCCTAGAGATGAGAACCTTTATTTACAAAATTGTGCATTTTCTACAAAAAAAGTATACTGAATATATTTCATAATTAAAAATACAAATATTTATGTTTAAAAAAAGATCGTAGGTTAGGTGTTCAAGTGGTGTATGGATGAACGCTAGGTAAGGAATCAGTGATATAATGAGGTTTTTTGGTTTTTAGATATTGGAATAACCAAGAATGAAGGAATAATGGCCGACAGAGAGAGGAATAAAGGCAGTTTTATAGCCTTCAATAGTTATAGCCGATGCGATATAAAATTATATTATAGCGATATAATAGCCAGAGATACGAGCGTGTCGTTAGCGACATTATTAAAATAAAATAAAGTAATAACAATCAAAAAATAAAATTTGTAGTTTTAAAGAAGATAAACAAAATTAAATAAAAGAAATAAATTATAGCAAAAATTCTTTAATACCAATCAATAAAAAAAGTCCATTTAAATATTTTTGGCTGAGGGTTCCTTCTTCTATGGGCCGTTTAAATATCTAAGATAATGATAAATTGTATTTTCTTACTAAATAAAGCTCCGCAATGTCTCCTCACCTACGTCATATTTCCTAATGTGTTAAAGAGAATTTTAATCAACTCTTATGCCTTCTTAAAAATATGTTTAGAGTCTAATGGAATTAGCCCCCTTACAAATGTCTGAATTCAATGAATGCTTTATGTTTTGTTATTTAAAGAGATATTTGTGTAGCTGCCTTCCTTCAGTTAGTCTTTGACAACTGCCCCATTCTAATGTAAAATAAATTAGTCTAAATTGTTTAATGCTGGTAAAAGGAACTGAAAAATATTTATAGGGAATTTGGTTATCGCTAGCAGCTAAACAAGTCGTCCCGTCAACGGCAATAGTTGAAGTGAATAAAACTGAGCACGTCCTCATTCCTCAAAAAAACTGTGCAGATGCTCCGATTAGATGTGCATAAATTTGCACAAATACTTACTAAATGTACGGAGCACGTGCTAAATAAGGGTTGATTATTTATTCGGAATACCTGCTCGCTTTTTTAAAACAGAACGTTTTTCACTATTTGAGTAGGTACTCAGCAAAGTGTCAATCTACTCTATCGCAGACTCAGAATTTTACCTAACTCACATAATGGAGCACGTTGTCAGTTTTATTAACTTAGAAAGGTGTGAGGATACTCCGAAGCAATAATCAACTCATATTTGGAGCACATATTCCATAAACTTAGAAAGTATTCCAGAGTGTAACCTCAATTTGGCTACATCTAATCGGAGCATCTGCTCAGTTATTAAGAATGAGCATGTGCTCAGTTTTATTCGCTTCACCTAATATGTTCCATTAACCAAAACGAATGTGTTTTTATATCTTGGTACTATAATTTGATTAAAATGTTTCTATTTTTTTCCTTTATGCCATACACTATGCTCTTCAGATTAGGAAATAAGAAGTAAACTATTGTATCTTAAACAGGCCTACATCATATGAACAGGATTAACTGGTGTAATTATGTAGGCCTTATGTATTATGTAGGCCTTACAGACCAAAGCTAAAGGTCCAACATATGGAGAACAGAAGAACATCGACATGTCTATAGGGTACGTGCGGCGACAGAGCAGTTAATAAGGGCTTAAAAAAAAAGTCTTTAATTTTCTAAATTCTTCGTTTCGACCGGTAGAAATCATTAATTACTGATCGTTTATTTTAGGAAATAATTATAAACCCATCCTGCTTCTTATTTTTATTGGGCCACCTGTTTCGGACTGGTCTGTTCATTTTCACGTGTTCATTGCCCTATTCCATTATTACATCATGTTGATTAAATTATTGTCATGCAACTATTTTTCTTCAATACATCATTCTATCTCATGTTTTATCCACTATCATTTCTTTATAATACCATCCTTATTTTAAAATATACACATACATATTTATTTTATATTTGCTTTTTTTGGAAATTAGCGAATACTTAATTCTAATCCGTTAATTTATATTGATTAAAATCACCTTTGTAACTTAATCCTTATATTAGTTTAATTGTTCTATTCTCTTAAAATAATAATTTTTATTTTATGTTTTTGCTATTATCAGGATTCTTCCTGTAATTAAACACACTACTTTTTTATTGCGCTATTTATATTAAATATTTTTTGTTATAATTGCCTATTACTCATTTCTATGGCTTGGCCCAGAGAATTGTTGACTATTACTCACTTAAGGAAAATCCTATGCAAGACAAGACAAGAAGAAAAAAAGAACAAGAAGAAAAAAAGAACAAGAAAAAAAAACTCTGCTAATTTTGTTCACTTATATGTATATTCTTCTATTATTATGTACATAGTAACTTAATTTTTATTGTAATATTTTGCAACCTTTTAAGTTATTTACTTGTATATTGTTTTAATTATTTTGTACATAATAACTTTATTTTTTATAGTAATTTTATTAAACTAATCGTTTGTTTACATGTATACTGTTTTATTATTTTATAAGCCACCTTAAATTCCATAAATAAAGGCTATTTTATTTCATTTCAATCGATTTAAAAATGATTTTTTTTTTTTTTTAGTTTATAGTTAATGCTATTTAACGACGAAAATAAAGGCTTGGCAGATTTCGTAACTTCATGAAAAGAAATCGCCAGATTTTAGGGAGGTAAAAATGTCCGGTATCGAGTTCAAAGCATGCTGTTTTTTCGTATTTCTTTTCCTATCGAGTTCTCCTTTTCTTCCCTAAAAGCGCAGAGAGTGCGAGCGTCGACTTTTAAAGACCATCCGTAAACGAAACTTGTCAACTAAAATGCTTCGGTGTCAAATTCACCCACACGTACGCGATGCCTCCCACCCAGGTTGTGAGACTGTATCCCAAACTTCACGGAAAAATTAACCCACAAAGCAACTGGATGCTTGTAAAGGCCATTGGTCGGCCTTAGGTAAGGCACTTTCAGACGGCGGTATACTAATTAGGAGGAAAGATATTTGTACGTTAATATGGACATAAGATACTATAAGATAGTATAAACAAAAACGCAAGCCGAAGAACTCCAAAATAAAATAAAAGCTAATATTATTCAATACTAAACAGAATTACAGATGAAAACACATAAAAAAAAAAAGAAGAAAAATGGAACGCTAAGCAGTGGGAAATAAAATATGGTAGTTAATATTCATCAAGGAATCCCGACACCTAATTCTTTTGTTTCAGCGAGAGCTCGTCCTCGCTCGGTTTCATTTGAACTAAATTATCCGTCTAAACTTTCTTTCTTTTATAATTATTAAATAAGTTTGAATACGCCAATGCTTCATCGAAATTATTGCCTTTTATAAAATAATAAAATATTCTAAATTATAAACCTTCAAAGATCAATGCCTATCCAAAACACAGACTTATTTAAGTATTTCTGTAACACCATGCTTAGCGAAGGCGAGTATGTCCACCATCCATCATCCATTTTTTTTATATTTTTTACCACAGCCTAAGATAAATAATGTCCAATAAATGTCTCTATTTCCAAGCATGTGCTGTGTATTTGCAAGTGTTTGTATAAATAGAGACAGAAAGAATTTTATATATAATTGTATTTAAAAATAGGAGAGAAAAACATAGAACGAACTTCGTTACTTAAAAAACACCCCCTCATTGAATGCTAAAAAAAATTAAAGATTTAATCATAAGTAAGTTTCATTTGAAAACAGCCTATTTTTTTCCATCGCCGGTGAGATTTTCAGAACAATTTCTAGTCAATGTAATTAGTTCGTCATTTCCAAATGGAAATATCAAATGCTTTGTAATTGGTAATGAACTTCAAAATTTTAATTATGCCACGGTCATATTTGAAAAAGAACAAAACCAGTTTGGTAATTAAAATTTTTAATTGATACAGAGAAACTTATTGCAGCAAAAATACAAAGTTTCAGAAAATTAAATTAATATAAAGGGATACTCGATGTATGGAAGTTCGCTGTACAACTGCAGGACTGCTGAAGTTATTTATACATTTATAGGCATTCTTCACGGGACTCTGTTGCTCACCTAACATTCTTAAGCCATCGATGTCCCACCTGTGCTTACAGTGTTAATGATGTTCAGGCTATTGAAAACTTTTTAAGTTGCACACTTCTCTGAATAACCCCCCCCCCCCCCCCTCTCGCTCTCCGAGATAGATCCGAAATGAGTTCGCTCTATATGACACAGCACAAATCAAAACTACCATCGAAGATTTTAGACCATTTGCATATTTTCACTGTTTATGGCATTAAATTCACACTGTTTGGGATTATTATAGTTGCATCATGAATGAATACTCACATGATTCGACATTCCAAGCTCACATTTTAAATGAAATATATAACGTACAATTTTTTAAATTGTATGTTTTATATAGATAATTTCCTCATACTTTATCAGTAATAAATATAAACCATTCGACGAGTTAACGATAAATTTATTTTTAGATTCAATTTATAAGACACTCCAAACTATCACGTATTTGTCTTGCACTAGAGGAAATGTTCTATAGCGTCACTGTTGATAACGAATATTCAGACCAAAAGGTTGGATCCTCAAACAATAATAGCAAACATTTCTTAGAATCAATAAAATAATTATTAAATATAAAAATATACTGAAACCCTTTATCGATTACATTGTAAGATAAAGAAATATTTAAAAACTAAATCATTTACTACTCATTGGATTAGCTTGATGCCTGCACATAATATGTGCATAGCTTTTGCTTCGATTACAACGGCAATCTATTATTATTTTAAATAATAATGAGCCTTTGTAATCGACCAAGAAAAAAAAATTAATTTCCCTCAAGATTTGAGGTGTTACTTTTCAAGATACGTAGAACCCAAAAATGGAAAAAAAAAAAAATCTGTTCGTCCACCGTCCGCGGCTTTTCTTCGATACTACTCGTCCGATTTTTGTATTAATTTGGCACCAAAGTCACAGGTCACCCTTGGATGATCCTCGGAACCCGCGATTACATTCCGTCATTTCTTTTCAAAATGGCAACCGATTAGAGGTTGCGTAAGCCAATATGTCCGCCATACTGTAGCATATCTACTAGTTTAATCAGGAGAGAAATGGAGACCTGGGAAACTGGTATAAAATGGTATGAAACAATCCAAACTCTTTATCACTTTGTCAGAGAAAAGGGCTAAATTCTACCTAAACCCGAGAAAGAATGAGTTGAGAACTCCTCATGACCCATTGCCCACTAAAATATCATCTCAAAAAGATAAAACTAGTGGAAGATTCCACTTGCCGTCTGTGACAGGAGGTTGAAGAAAACCTTATTAAAAAACCTTAAATTTTGTGTGAGTGCGAAGCTCTTGCTTTCTACAGATTGCAGTGCCTAAATCAGGCAATACTATAAACCTGAAGATATCACTGGATCTAATCCTAAGGAAGTGCTTCATAAGAAGTCTACGATTCCTATAGGATCTATAGCCAGACATAGGGTACCTCAAAAAGATCCATATGGGTCGTGATGAAGAAGGGCTTCCCAATTCCTCAGTATAATAATAATAACTCGGTCATTTATGAAGAGAGATGAGAAATATAAAGTATTTTAGAATCATTATACCAAAGTATTTAAAAAATAAATAAATAAATAAAAATTAAATCTAAATAAATTTAATGGAATGCTGCCAATGGTTAGTTTTTCTTAATGTCTTTTTCATGTCATTATATCATAACTCATTCGCATCTACTTGTTGTATCTTTTTAGTTAATACAGTTTTAATAATTAAAAAAAATTAAAATTATTTTTTGGATATGTAAGTATTTGGAAATAATAGGCTATGGTGTAATAATTTGCAGCGTTTTTAGAACGTTTGCATGTTATTTTTTTTAGCAACGATTTCAAATATGAGCAAACGTAAACAT
This sequence comes from Rhaphigaster nebulosa, assembly GCA_948150685.1. Lineage (NCBI taxonomy): Eukaryota > Metazoa > Arthropoda > Insecta > Hemiptera > Pentatomidae > Rhaphigaster > Rhaphigaster nebulosa. The sequence goes on along the minus strand of OX411310.1, from coordinate 57,234,058 downwards.
GGAGGTTGGCTCAAGTACTCCTAGAATAATCATTAATCTACTTCAATTTAGAAAATTATCTGTTATTTTAATCTAATTAAAATATTTGTATAATGAAGAAATGTAAAATCAGAATTATATAATATGGAATAAAGTATCTTATGCATGATAAGTAACGTATTTTTTTACTTTGTGTATCAGCATTTGATAGCAAAGACATCCTGTTGCTAGGCAGGACTTACGATAACAGTTTCTTTTTCTCATTTATTTATTGCACTAACTGTTTAATTTAATTAACATGCTTCATTGTATATCAAGGTTTGTATCTATAAAGATATGTATTTATGATAGAATTATATATTAAAAAAACTTAATAAAGAAACAATAAATATTTTTATAGCTTAATTTCTACACAATTTTTGAATTTCCAAGTATCTAGGTTAGATTGTTTCATTCGAAAAACAAAACAAAACAGGTTTCAAAATCTAAATTAACAATACTATAGGCCTATATATATATATATATATATATATATATATATATATATATATATATATATATATATATATATATATATATATATATATATAATTGGATGTTGGTATAACTGTTAGAGATTAATAGACTTGGACAACGGTTGACCGATCACGATGAAAGTTGGTACATATATGTAATTTATCATGGAGAAGGATTTAATGCTATCTATTCAATTTTTTCAAAGGAAAAAGACAAAAGACAGTCCGTTTTTCGTTTGTTACCGCTGTACCCTAATATTACTGAAGCAATTTTTACCAAATTTTAACTACATCTTCACTTATTGACTTATTGGTTCTCGGAAGATTTAGCAATTAATAAAAGTGATCAACTAGCGTAAGCCCCGTGGCCAACATACCTTCACACACGTGGAAGCAAGTTGACTACAAAAACGTTTTAACACCTGCGAAATAATAGTGTGAAAACTTGAAACATACTATAGAAATTTACTGTCGTAAAATGAAAATAGACATATTTGTTGCAATAATCGCGAGGCCAAACAAACAAATGCGTTCGAGTAGATCTTCCTAAGTAATAATTGTATATAGGGTTTCCAGAATTGGAAATCCTAATAATCATTTCATTTTGATATCAGACAAAACACGTCTTATAAATTTATCTTTTCTCTTGAAATAATTGCATCGTTAATAAAGTTCAATCATTGCAAGTATGTGGGTTGAATTTGGAAAAAGCATTTTTTTCTCTTGGACAATCAACGTTGCATGTTCCCGTATAGGAAAACCTATCGATTTGATTGAATACATGCCAAATGGAATAACCAAAAACACTGCAAATCCAAAAGCTAGTGCAATGAACTTAAAATTGAATGAAACATTAATTGCAATCTATGTGATCCAAAATATAAAAATAATAATGTTTATGTAACTATCTAAATTTAACTAAATGCAATAATTGATACCACAATCTCAATCGTGTTCATTTAATCTATTATATATACTTAAATTTATCAATAGCGAAGCATTGCCGGGCCAGCTAGAATACGTATGATTCATACGCAAAATGAGATGCAAAAGAAAATAAAGAAGAGAAATATAACAAGGAGAAACTGAAATAAAGAAAAAAGTAACGAGGCTTGAAGTGGAGGGGTTCCTTTGCTACATTGAGCCTTATTTAGAGTCTCAACTAGTCCCTAACCGAAGCTCTATTAAATTTCAAAAAGTGCCCTTGCCCTTTTCCTAAAGGTTTTTTCCTTCTTTTTTAACTTAAATTTGTATTTCGTAATTAAACTGGTCCACGATTAAGTATTCTATGAAGTACCATTTTATCTAGACAGAACTCCAATAAATTTCTATCTAATATAAAATATATAATAATATAAAATATATAATAATAGAATATAAATGTAAGATGTGGGACGATTAGTGTAGAATTTAAAAACAAACTTATGAAGAAAAAAAAAAGAAAGAGAAATATATTTAAAAAGGAGAAACAGAAATAAAGATTTTTTTACGTTAGAGATATAAAATTTTACATCTTCTCCTTCTTCCTCATTCCCTTCATTTCAATGACATGGTCAGGAGAACAAAAACTCGGCAGTCCTCTCGAGATCCACCAGACTCACGTAAAGTTCCCTCTCAAGTGACACTGGCACTGGCCAGATCTTTTCTCGCAAATTTTTTAGCAGTTTGCAGGATTGTAGTATGTGGTCTGATGTTTGTTCGGCTTCTCTGCAGTTGCATAAAGAGCTAGTTCCTATTTTTAGTTTTTTATATAAGTGGGATTTAAGACGGTTAAGTCCAGTCCTTATTCTGAAAATGGTTACTTGTTCTTTTCTGCTTAGTTGGAAGTAGTTATCCTGAGGGTTGTGTGTTGGATGTGAGGCCAGCCATCTTTGTCCGATGACAGCCTTGTTTATGGTTTTGCATCATCTATGGTTAGTGAGGGATCGTATTGTTGCATCGATGAACCTGTCTTTGCCAGAGAGTCAACCTTTTCATTGCCTGCGAGCCCACAGTGCCCGGGGATCCATTGCAAAACTAATTCTGTGGCACCATCGACCACACTTTTGCCACTTTTGATGGCTGCAGTTTCATTTTTCAGATTTGTTTCGGCTTTGTGTCGACTTCTCAATGCCTGTAGGACCGATCGTGCATCGGTGAGAATTACTATTTTATTTTTGGGGACCGAAGAAGAAGATGAATTCATCATTTTGAAAGCCTCAGTGATGGCTTCCTGTTCAGCACGGTAATTGCTTGACCTGCTGCCGGTAGGCATAGCTTTCAGGGTGGATCCATCTGTAAATTCAATATAGATCCCTGCACCCTCATCCCTGACAGCTCCAATAGCTGAACCGTCTGTGTATGTCCTTATCCATTCGCCTGGTGGGTATTCTTCATTTATGAGTTATAGGCTCAGGGCTTTCATCTCCTCTGGTGGTAGTTCGCTTTTGCAGTTTGCCCATGGGATATTTTCGACGATCCTCGGTTTACTAAGTGATTCCCAGGGTAAGCGGAGGCTCGATGGGTCTAGGAGGTTTAGTTGGACAGCTCTAACTTCAAGTTCTCCCTGCAGTGTTTTAATTAAATGTACTGGGCTCTTACGCTTGAGTCTGGTTAAGTAACCTGTTTTAATTCTGTCTTGCAGTGGGTGATCATGGATGGCATTTACTTTGGAACTCAGATATTTTTGGTCTCGTCTGTCAAGAACAGTTGGTAAGTTTGTTAAGGCTTCCATCTTATTTACTGGAGTAGTTTTCATAGATAGAGTGATTATCCTAAGACCATGGTTCTGTACAACCGAAATTCTATGTAGGTTTGAGCTTGCAGCAGAGCCCCACCTGTTTGCCCAGTTCCAAACATTGCACATTGCACATTGCTTGTTGGAGTCTGTATTTGGAAATCCATGTTGATTTTGATTGGGACCATAGTACAAGGTATTCTGCATATATTGCTGTTTTTACTCCTCTCGGCAAGTATAATTCCCAATATAATAGTCCCAATATAATTCATGAAGAGTATGAAGAGGGTTGGAGATAGAACGCCTCCCTGGGGGACTCCATTTTTATTTTTTTTCTGTTTACTTTTTTTCCCATTTAGGTGTACTCTTGCCTTCCTGTGACTGAGATAACTTTTAAGCCATACCAGTGCTCTGCCCTCAATCCCGCTTTTACTGGCTTTAAGGAATAGCCCTGTTTTCCAAACCTTCTCAAAGGCCTTCTCTAAATCTATCCAGACAGCGACCTGTCTCCTTTTGGTAACTGTCTTCTATGTCTTGTACGATTGCTGCTACTTGGTCTTCTGTGGATCTGTTTTTCCTAAAACCCGTTTGCTGGAGAATAATTGCGTTATTTTTTCCAGCTTCCAGATAAAGCGAAGTCTTTCCATAAGTTTTCCAACGCAGCTGAGGAGGCTAATAGGCCTGTAGCTATCCGGTTGTTTTTTTGGGCTTCCATGTTTTTAGTATGGGGATGAGAATAACTTCTTTCCATTGATTTTGGAAAATTCCGGTTCCCCAACTGTTATTAAATATGTTTAGGAGTCTCTTCTTGGACAGTGGACCCATCTCGTTTGTGATGCCATGTGTACCAGTTGCGCTCTTTAATTTCAGGGCAGAGAGAGCTTCTTCCAGTTCAGACATATTGAAGGGACAATCAAGGGGAGAACTTTTCTTTTTGGAGTCAGCCAGGCGTTTTGCAACTTCCTTCTTGATGTTCTTGTTTCTCTCTGGATCTATATTAATATTATTATGCTCCTTGATATTCTTTAAAAGAAGGTTGGCTGCTTCTTTGCCTCCAAGGATCCTTCCGTCGCGGTCTTATGTTATTGGATCACGATGGTGTTGATCTTCTGCAAGGGTTTTCGCAAGTCTCCAAAGTTTTTGGCCACTTCTTTCCATGTTCATTCCACTGGTTTTCTCCCTCCAGGTCTTCTTCTTAGAGATGTTGATTTCTAGTTTCAGTTTGGCTACCATTTTCTTCAGTTCGATATTTTTTTCTGTGGAGGAGGGGTGTTCTTCAGCTTTATTTCTTGCTGTGGACAAATCAGTCTCTAGTTTTTCAATTTCTGGGGTTCAGTATGGTTTATAATCTTCCTGGCTCCTCTTGGGATGCTTCCCTTTGCATTTTATATTATAATTGTATTACAATGAAATTATAAATTGGCAGCAAAGTGAAATGTCAAATGAGAAATATCATTTTACATTTTAATTTATATTTCACAAGAAATAATGTACATAACACAATTAAGGTAAATTTAAACGCTTAATTGAATAAAAAAAACAATTTAAACACATTATTGTATGTATTTACTTTTCAGTTTAAAATAAGTGTACTCTAAAAAAAAATCCCATATTATTATAAATATCAAACATTTATAATTTATATTTTAATATATATCACCGGAGCTCCATTTTGATACATAAACATAGCAACGAAGGTATATGTTATAAAAGATTTTATCTGTTATTGTACATTTATTATTTTATTTTTTTTATTTTATATCAATCTATCTGAAATTCTATAAAGAAGGTTTCAAAAAAAATAATAACAAATTCTAACATTTCTGAACGTATTCATAAATTTTATAGTTCATGATTTTGTCGTTTCAAGTCCCATGGGCCTACGGGAGATAACCTAAAAGCCACTAAAAGCAAATTTAGTCGGGAACTGTAAATATTTTATGATGGATTCAGGACGATACTTAAGACCTGGAAAAAGCTATTACATCTAAAAAACGATTCTCTGGGGATATAGAGTCATTAAATGGCAAATATATGGCAAGTTAACATATCTGAAAATGTATTTTCCTTGCACATTGTAATCATGAAATGTTAATAAAAAAAATCTAGCACTATGAAAACATACATAACGGTGAAACCCTAATTTAAATTACAAATTCCCGCTCGTGTTTCTTCCACTCTACCGGACAACCTAAAAAAAAAAAAAAATTCTGGCTGCGGTTAAAAAACAACTCCAAGAGAAAAATAACACTGATATATTTTTCTACTGAAATTCTACATTGCCTCAACATTTATACTTCAGCTTGGTTAGAATTACAAAAAAGAAAAAAAATATGAATGATTTCTCTAAAGAGAGAAGAGGAAAAAGATTATTTTAAAATCACAGTTTTTTAATTATTTGTTTTTAATGAACAGAGTTAAATAATGTAGATCCGTATAACGAACGTGGTTCTTTAAATACATTAGATATTAAAATACGTAATTTATAATTCGTACTGTGATTTTTTAAAATTTATTTTGAAAAAATTTTTAGATATGTGATTGATTTGAAATTTATCACATACATATATTTTTTATTCCGCGTTATTTTATCAACAAACATGTTATGGCTTTGATTTTGGATACTCGTTTTATATAGACTATGAATGTTGAATTCACCTAAATAATTAAAAAGACAGTGTTTTCAAAAGGTTTTTTTTTTTTTTCATAAAACATTGGCAATCATCGAAAAACCTTTTTACAAAGTTTTCACTAATTAACAAAAAAAATCACCACAAAACGCGTTATGTCGAGATACGGCACGGTTAGAAATCCATGCACAATTGCAAGGCTACTGCAACATGGAAAAATGGAAACACAACTAAAATTTTAATTTAGTACGATGATCTTCTTTTACTCTTAGATGATGATCTTCAGACTGGTTTAGATTCTCCAAAGTAATCATATAAACTGGACTTTTCCTATAACTCGGAAATGGAATGTTTTTCAAAATTAGTTTATTGTTCTTCAAAATCAGCACCAATCGAAAGTAAAGCAAAAAAAATAAATAAAAAATTCAATTCAAAATTTTCATACGCGTTTCAATCATTTTTTTTAAATGATTTTGATATTATTATTTGGAAAAAACCAATATGCTGAATAAATAAATTAAATTAAATTAAAGCTTCAAAGCTTTAAACATTTACAATTCGGTATAACAACAATTTCACGAGGAAAGAGATGCTGGAAACAAAAAGGAAGCCACAAGATAAGGAAGAACAGAGACAAAGGACAAGGGAAAAGGATTTGTAGACACAGGCTGGGATTAAGCTTCCCTCTGTCTGATTGGTTGGCCCTTAAATCAGGGGTTCCAGTCACTGATAGCATAGCAACCAATAGCGCCAAGAAAATTTATCTAATTTACTTTAAGTTTGTAATCAGTGAATAAGAGCAATTAGTGATTAGAAGATGAATTGGGCCAATAAATTTATTAGGAATAAAGATATTATACTTGCATTAACCTCGAAGATAAGTCTTCTAAATTACTTTGAGATAATTAGCCGCTTTTTCTCAATTTAACTACAATAGTACATTAATTCTGAATCAGCAGCTTTTAAATTTATAAAAGTAAAATAATATTTATAAATAATATATACCGAGAAAGCTTAACAATACGCGCATCATAATAATCCGCCATATTCCTACACTGTTTTTTTAATCTTTGGTTCGTATCAGATAACTGTTTTTGCAATTACTTGCGGATCAAAAATTTATAATTTTAATATTTTTATCTCATTTATTTATTTTTTAAGTAACTTGATAAATTTAAGTCAATAAAAGTGGCAACACCAATTTTTATTGTATTCGATAACTTTTATAGCAAAACATTAAGATTTAAGACAAATTTGGATATGGTGAAAATATGAAAATCTATCATCTATTAATTTTTTATTTATTTTATATTTTACAAGTAAAACATGCATCAATTAAAAAAAAACGTGTTCCTAATTAGATACACAACAACATCGATGGTCAACCTCACAGCACAAATTTTATATTTTCGAATAAAAAAATATTAAAGATCTGACCGCATCCTGTGAGTCACTTATTTAAAAATTCTCTGTTTTTTTTTTTGTTTTTTTTTAATATTTGGCTACTTTGAAGTTACTATAACACTAATTTTAAACATATATATGTAATGTAGATATATATATATATATATATATATATATATATATATATATATATATATATATATACATCATTTTTTAATAAGATCTTTTGGGCAGAAATGTAATGTTTCATTTAAAAATTAAATAATTTAAAAAAATATTAGATATGCATACCCTAAATTTTTAAATCTTTTATGATGAAATATTTAGCTTTAAGACGAATTCAGAGAGAGAAAAAAAAAGATTCGATTCATATAGAAACTTTGGAAATTTTTCCCACGCAGAATCTCACTCAGTCAAACGGTTGGAGACAGTCAGGAAAAAAGAAAAAAAAAAAACATAAATTAACTCAAAATAATTTGTTGAATATGTAATCTTTTATCGCAATAGATACTTTTATTAAAATACATTTTTAATGGCACTGAATAGAGCGTGTTCAGGCAAAGTGCTTTTTCCATAAATGGATTTTCTTATGGATATACTAAAATAGATAACCCTTTCCTCTCTCTGCTGACTGAGAATATTCATCAGCACTTAATTCAAAAAGTATCGGTTGGAATTGTCAAGCGAGGATTCGAAAAGCAAGTTATTTATTTTATAATATTTTTTAATTTCAAAATTTGCAATTATTCTTTTCGACCTTTAAAACAACAAATGAGTCGTATAAATAAAGAAATTCGTTCCACATCAGCGACAGAACGACACATGACTGCAGTAAAATCATGGGCATCTTTGGTACCCTACTACAAAGCCTTCTCTATGTCTCCTGATGTGTTCGAATTAACCTCTGCCCGCACTCAATTTACTCATGAACATAACTTTAAAAAGGGATTTGTCCCCTGCAACATATAGAAGCAGGCCAGAGATAGAATATTTCACAAGGTTTACTGAATAAAGCCAGTCCATTCCCTCAAACATTTCAACATGTCAACGTCGTTTTTTGAAAATAGCGTAAGCGCCATCTAGCAAAACTTGGCAGGAAACACTTGAAACGTTTTTTTTTTTCCAAAATAACAATTTATTTTATTCTTTATTGTGTACAGACAGTTTTATTCCTTATTAAGGGAGCAAAACCTTTATAATTATAATACATTTTTAAGACTTTTAGAACTGGCCAAGGCCAGAGCGACGACTGAGAGTCGTCAGTATTTGGGATTACGTCATCAATAGTCAATTTTTAGACCATTTCCAATTTTTTTTTCTGATATAACATGGGCTTGAATCGATAGAGGTGGTGTTTAGTTAGGTCCCATAATAAATTTAAAACTAAATTTCGAATTTTTCGTACTTTTCTTTCGTAAGTCATTTTCAAAAAACTAAATCGATATACTTCTATACAAAATATATAATTCTTATATTGATATGTTTTGGAGTAATCTACTAGCACCATTTAGGTTTAGTAATTTCTAAATTAATGATATCTCTGATCTGCATTCAAATGAATTTATATTTTTCACTCCTGATGATGTCTTAATTGGCACCAATAAATAAAACCAATAAAAGTCTATTATTTATTACTACTTGAAGGACCCGGGGTATTGTTTTGAAATATTTCGATAGTAGTTCTTAGATTCTTGGTGAAAGACAATGGAGTGGAACAACACTACTTTCATGTGCCATAGCGTTGCATCATTGTCGCCGAAACGACAGCATAAGTCGTTATCATCCAGCAAATACAGCAGACCTGGGGTTTCTCCAGGCCGTGGTACGCGTACCAATGGTGATACGCAAGGGCGTTCCAGGTGGTACGCGAACAAACAAACAAAATCATGTTTTTAACACGTTCAGCGAGGGATAGCAATTTTTTTCAAAAATTATTTTTGAATGCATCATCTATAAGATGGATAAACACGATCTACAATGAATAAAAATGGTTCAGGATGGTTACAATAGTAAAGGAGAAATCACTCATTGTTGAAGAACACTTTAGAACCAAGTTGAGCTTCATCAAACCCAACATTGATGCACTGATTACAAATAAACATGCTTCAAATATAAAAATATTGTACAAATTTATTATTATTGATTAATACACTTTTATCTGCAGAATTTTCGGTGTAGTTAATCATAGTGTTTATCATAAATTTATTTTCAATATAATATTTTCTTAAGAACATTGACTGTAATATAAATTGTTCCGTTCGTTTAATAAACTTTTTAAAATAAGTTTATATTTTTTTATGAACATGAATCTTAAATACTAATATCATAAGATTGAGTAGAGGTACGTCGAATTATCTCAGAAGTGGAAGTGCAACGCAGTGACGAAGTAATGAAGTACCTACGATGAATAATGGGCAAAATCGGAATAAGCAGAAAAAGAAATGAGATCATACGGAAAGAATTAGGTCCGTACGTGAAATGGTTGAGGAAAGACAGTACAAATAGTTTGGCCATGAGAACGGAATAGCGGATGACCAAGAAACCAGTGCCTATGAAGCTAAACAAAAAGGAAGGATACCTCGAGACGCCCAGAGAATGCACCAATCCGGAGTTGAGAATTGGACCAATTGGCAGCACCATATCAACTTCTAGCGAAACTAAGGTTATAAGAACATAATTAGCATCAATTGAGTTAACTTTATTTTTTACCACAATAACTGGAACAATTAGGTGCTGCCCACCAAAAACTCAAAAAAGTCTAATTACAAGCAAATTTACACAGTAAAGGGTATTTGTGATAAGTTCGTTTTATATAAATTATGAGACATCCAATTAACAAGTTATCACTGAATATAATGTAAGTACGAGAAAACTTACTAGAAATTATTAGGGAAAGCAAGTCCTCTCAAATAAAATCTACTATATCTATTTTTATTGTATTCCGAATAAGCCGAAATAAGACAAAACAATTATCAAAGGATAATCTAAATAGACAAGTAATATGTGGTCATCAAGCCAAAAATATGCTATTTGCATGCAAACCTTTCATCAATCTGATTTCCAAAGAGAATCATCAACTGGATTGCTCCTCCATACCAATAAAATTGATGATGTAATTTAATGGCTGCCTTCTCAGAACTACATTCCTACTCCACGAGAATGTCTTTTTCGATAGCAGTGCCTTTTAAGAAATCAATTACTTCTCCTGAAACAGTACTCTAAAATAAGACGATCCAACTCTTGAAATAAAAGTAGAGATATACAAAGATTCAAAGGCATTTCTTCCCCTCAATCGTAGCAATGGGTGAATTAAGAAACTGCGATTTTGAAACTACTTTTACGCAGTAATAGCTCTAAAAGGTGGAGCTGGAAGGAACTCTTTGCACCAAGTTGCACAAGAGTAGCAACACCAAACTCGTACCAGTGTCCCATATTAACAGTCCACAACCGTAACAGTAATATATAATATTTAAAATTTTCACATGCCATAACAGAAAATGGAATTTGGTTATGAGTCTCATAAAGTTCTCATATGGTTAGAATATGATCGCCAACACTCCACATTGCCTTCCGTATCCTACAAATCGTTTGTAGTGATACCTATGAACTTCTATCATTGCTCTTGACTGTAAGGTAACAGCGGACCTAATCCTACCTGGCCTCTATCGAAAACTTTATAAAAATGTAGATGAAGCTTGGCCCGCATGTATGAAGCGCTGATAGCTTTTGTTTTGAATATCCTGAGTAAAAAGGTGGGTAAAAACTGTGTGCCGCTCATCTTATTTTCCCTATCCTTTCCTTTATGGTAGACCAGAAAGTTTGTCTCTTATCTTATTCCTTTTAGTGACTTCGACAGGTCTATCTTAAGGAAAAGAGACGTTTTGCATCTTGGGACAAAAAAAAAAGTTCTTTATTAACCAGTTGCCTGTTCATGATGGATAAACCATTTTGTAGCACTTAAAGGTTCTTAAACATATACTATTATTATAATAATTAAGTATCTATTTAAAATTGTCTTTTATTTTTTACTTTATTTAATTTGAAGGTTTTCAATACATTTTCTGGACAGCTTTATATCTATGAATTTGTTGCTAGAAATCAATCAGTAACTTTTCAACAAAAAAAAATTGAGACCACAGTTTCATCAATTAGATCACATTTTTTTCAGAAAAAAAATTACTTTTATTCGGCAAAAGAGTGATTGTCTATATTCGGGATTAATTTTAGTTTATTATATGAAAAAGGTACCTAGAATTAGAATTAATTTTAATTATATATATATATATATATATATATATATATATATATATATATATATATATATTTAATATTTAATTTATTTTATTATATTTAATAATAATATATATATATATATTATTAAATATATATATACATATTTAATATATATATACATATATATATATATATATATTATATATATATATATATATATATATATATATTTAATTAAAACCAATTCTAATTCTAGATACCTTTTTCATATAATAAACTAAAAATAATCCGGAATGTAGACAATCACTCTTTTGCCAAATAAAAGTAATTATTTTTTTTAACTGTCACTCAAAATGGGCAACACCAGTTTTCGTTAACTAGTCTAAATTTTGACAGTTTTGCCTATTTCAAAAAAGGTCGTTTAAACCTGGCACTCGAATTATACTATCTGAAGGTGAGCCTCATAAATACAGGCAATACGGTGTCATGTTAAAGTAGGGCCCTAAATATCTGGGCACACCTCAAGACGCTAATCTAATAGCAACCAAATAATAAAAGGAATGAATATAAGAATATATTATGAGGAATATTTATTTATTCAGGAATATTCAATATGACGGCTAGAAGTCAGCAAGAAGACAGTGTACATGGTCTACAGTTGACATGGTGACTTCAAAAATAAATATATAAGTATATACTTGGAATTGAAATCCGAAACTCAATTAAAGTATTTAGGAAGTTGCGCGAGTGAAATGACATGAACATTAAAAAGAATATATGCCATGGCAAAGATCATTATGAGCAATGATCATTTAGTGATTTAGAGTACGTCAGTGTCTTAAAAATAAAAACGCTGCAAATAATTGCACTGTGGTTTATTATTTGAAAATAGTTACTTTTAAATTAAATTAAAATAAATATTTTGAATGAATATATTTTATTATTATTTTTAAGGCCTTTAAAAATTATTATGATTGCAAAACACATAGTTTTTCTCTAGCATTATAAATAGCCAAGACATGGGCATTTGAAACATTTAATTTGCTGCTCTTTTGAAACGAAACGGCGGATGGTAAATGTCGAGTTCAGAGGATTATCCAGGATGATTTTGGTACCAAATCTCAAAAAAACTGGCTCAGTAATCACGGAGAAAAGCCACGGACGAGGGATAGCATAAGGACAGGTTTTTGGGATTCTACGCAACTTGAAACGTAAAATCTCAATTTTTTTAGGAGGAGGGCTCTATATTATTGATCTAATAAACAGGTTCATTATTGAAGATGAGATCAAAATACAAACAAATAAAATCACAACTTTTCTCTGAATATGCCAAACTTTATTCAGCAGAATTATGGGCAATCAAGGAAAGCCAGGCAAAAATGGTTAATTGGTGGCAAAAAATCCGTTAATTAAAAATTATTCTACACAGCACTGAAACCATGAGGTTAAAACGTTCTGGACGTGCAATCAGGGTGGCAGAATATTGCATCAAAAATTTTAGAATAGAGACCAAGAAATCGAAAACAGGTCAAGGAAAACAAAAAAAAAATTGGTAAGAAGGTGTGACTGAAGGTATGCTTAAATAAAGGAATAGAGGAAGAAGAAGATGGAAAGATCGAGAAGAAAATAAAGAAATCGTTACGGGGACGACATACAACTTCTGTTGTAAAGATCTTTAAATAAAATATGAAGATCGGAAATTTAGATTGAATTTCTCTACAGTTCAGCAGCCCATAGTCGGCTGATAGAATGATGAAAAAATAATATAAGAATAATAATTATCATAGCATACCAGATACTTTGAATCGTTTTTATAATATTATATATTAACATGGTGACAAAGTGATCAAAAGAAAAAAAATATATTTTATGAAAAATGAAAAATTTAACCTCATAATTATTGAAATTTGTTGTTGAAATTGAAATAATGGATGTTATTTTTTCTAGGACGTAATATATCCTAGTTGAAGATGATTACAGTATAAATGTAGGGCGGCTAATGGAAAAATTTAATTTGAGAGAGATTATATCGGAGGATTGATATATGACGATACTAGAGCAGTGTTATTTCTATTCTGGCTGCTACGTGAGCTGGCTCCCGATGCTCCACATGCCATCCTCCATCACGGCTATATCCTCAGGTGAGTCACCTCCCATGGGTGCGGTCATCCGGGCAGCTCTTTGGCGATCATTATATACTCAATAGTAGAGGATTCGGATCTATGTATAAAAGCAAAGGTAATTACTTATGATTCACTAAAGGTGGCAAATTATCTAGATTAGAATCCAATATCTAAAAAGATCATTCACTACCTTTTTCGCAGGATCATAGGAGCATGAGCTTATAATTATGAGAATGCGACGACTATATGACATGGAATGGCACCAATTTTCCCGAATCAATCTTGTGGTTTCTGTTAAATTATTTTCCTCCATAATTACAATATATTACAGCTACAATGGGACCGACTCACCAAATATATGTCAAAAAGTAGACTGCTTTCTCTCCAGATTCCCCTCAGATCATCCGGAATCCTTAAGGAAGGCAGGTTACGCGTTTTTCGGATCAAAGAGGTGAAGTTTATGACAAAAGTACAAATCCTTAATAGTTTAATGCAAGTAACGACAATTTTTGATCGAAATGAGATTGCTATTGCAATCATTTAAAAAACCTCAAAGTTTGTATGCAAGAACAAAACAATGGCTACTTTTTTAATAATGTGGAAATTGTTGACCGAGGAATGTATTTTTTTTTACTGTTTAATGTGTGGCAATATTTTATGCCTAATCCAATATTTTTGCGATTATTTTCAATTAAGGTTTAAAATTTACCAATTTTGCAAATCATAAACAATTTAGTAAATAATAATTGCCAAATGTAGTTTTTAGGATAGGGCGACCCTCGTATAACCCAGTTGGAATAAACAAAAGCGTTAGACTTTAAACATCAGAATTTACGTTCAAGATCGTTGAACGAGGCGCCAGAAGGATTTCCTATTGATATAACACGTGGATGTAATTAAATTCGACAAAACTCGCAACCGACTTAAAATAAATTAGTTTATTGATGATTGATTTATTATTCTTAAGCCACGAGGAAATGCATTCAATGAGGTCGTAAAGAGTCAGAAACGCCAAAGTATTCGCATTTTAGTAACCTCAAAGTTATTAATATAAGTATTCATTTATAACTGTTAATATCTTTTAACTTTCTTTTTCATCGTATGGGAGAGCCAAAACGGTGGACCCATCCTATTAAAAAATATAATCATTAAGACACTTCGTATCAAAAATAAATACTAATAATATAATGTGGTTTTAGATGGAAATAATTAAACTGAGCCAACGAAACAACTGATAAACAATAGAGATAGATATCCCTATATCAAAACGCGATGTAACAATAATGTTTCCACCAACTGCCAACCTTCTGAATGATATCAGCACTGCGGACAGCATAAAGGAACACGAGGGAACAATGGATGGGAACTAGGGCCTCTTCCACACACGCGGAAGATGAGCATCAAATGATAACTTCAAAGAAATAATTCGTTTAAGTCTCAAAAGGGAGTACACAAACAGCATTGAAAGCAGAATTATCATTCCGATGCAACTGGAAATGGAACCGAGAAAAATGTTCCAAAGACGATATTATAAAGGATAACATAAAAATAAATACCTGATATGATTACTTCAGCACTGAATATCAGGGAAAATCACCTACCTGAAAAAAATTAAATAACTTATTTTCACACTGACAATAACATAAAAATATGTGAACACAAGTATAAATCACAACAGAAAACCAAAATTCATAAATTCAGGGAAGTATAGGAAAACTTTTACATTAGTCAAAATAAAAACCTTTCTTTTTTTTTATACTTAAAATTTTTATTATATACATTATATTTCTTTATTTCAGATAAAGTTAAATTACTTTTAATTTTGAATCCAATATTGCATTTAACAGACCAACTTCGTTTCTTGCATCATAAAATCAGTTTTTATTAATTTTATTATAGTAAATCATTAATTTCATAACAT
Organism: Rhaphigaster nebulosa; assembly: GCA_948150685.1. Lineage (NCBI taxonomy): Eukaryota > Metazoa > Arthropoda > Insecta > Hemiptera > Pentatomidae > Rhaphigaster > Rhaphigaster nebulosa. Next base: position 57,218,537 of record OX411310.1, on the reverse strand, counting down.
ATATCGTAAACATTTATAATATATAAAATAAACAATAATATAAAGGGTTTACTCCTCATATACTCAGGCTTGCTGGATGTGATCATAAATAATTATTTAAGTCCCTATAATTTGTCATGAAATCGATTCCATGTGACTCCCTCTGCATTCGCTGACAGTCCTTATTTGTATGATATTCAGGTATTATTTGTATATAGGTGTTATTAACGTAACAAGGTGCTTGTGTAATCATTCTGAATTTTTTTTTTTAAGTTTGTCTTTTTTGCAATGTCGAAAATTTGATAACTGTAAGACCAAACTGGTAGATGTTCATACAATCATGTAATTACATGTATAACTCATGTAAGTAGTCAGCTTCTGCTTTCATTATAATTTTAATTGTCGTCTGAGCAACATGTACAACGAATTACTTCTTTGATTTAAGAGCGAACGTTTTTTTATTAGGAATGGAACGTTTTAAGGTGCGTTCACATCTTTGCCAAACTATGATGGCAAGTCCCAAGCCAAACCGAACGGCAAACGTGTAAAGGGGGTTAACAGAGCTTCTTCGAATTAAATTTACCTGGAAATAAATCAGATCATATCCCAACAATATGCGACGGCGAAAGTTGCTTAAAGTTAGAACACTTCACGAGGTGTGGCTTCAAGGAAGAAGAGCATCGCATGTAATTGTGAGGGAATTGTTTACTGGCGGATTTGGGTATCTGCCGAGTGCTGTGAGAGAGACGGCCATGAGGCTTTCAATATCATAAATCAGTTAAAGAGTTTATCAGCAGTTGAGTGTATATGAGAATATAAGAATGTATTTATCGATACGATAAAATTCTTAGGTGCGTTCGTGCCAGTCCCTCATTCGACTCCCTAAACCCCCACAACCGTTCAGTATTGCAGAATTGTATATCCTACTCCGTGTAAATTTCTAAGTCATACTAATAGAACATTTATGAACACCTGATACTAAACATTGATAGCATACCAGTAGACAACTTTATTCAGATGATGATAAAAAAATAAGCCTAAAAAAATAATTAATTAATTAATAAATCAAGAGTAGAAGAATTTATGAGCAGGTAGAAGATTTGGAAACAACTATAAGGAAGAGACGACTGAGATTCTATGGCCACATGATTAGAATGAATCCTCAAAGAACAAATAAACAGATCTTCGACTAAATATATAACCTGAAAAGCCAGAGTGGCTATGCCAAGCAGATGAAGGAAGAATTAAGAAGAATTGGAATCACAGACGAAGACTGCCAGGATGGAGACAGATACAGAGAACGACTCAAGTTCTAGTTAAAAAGAAAGTGAAACGTGAGAGTAGCAATTGGATGGAAGAGGGACCAATACAACAATCGGAGAGAATGAAGGCTGTTTGGAGGAGGAAGAAAAGTGAGAGTGTGGTGAGAACGAGAACTAAACAGTGATATCTGCGTGTATGGGATCCTTAGACGACCTGTTCGCGAAGATAAAAACAAATCATGAGTAAATAAATTTATATTATGTTTTGTATTTTCCCAGTGATTAAAACCATCCTAGGACCAGAGCCTCTAGTATTTAAAGGTCCTATAAAGGACCTTTAGTATCAGTATTTAAAATAAAGCATAATGATGACTGTTACAAAGTGGCTGTTCTATCTATTCTGGTTTCTGCCTTAGACTACATACTAGTGCAACCGCCACTCACACTACATACTTGGAATATGTAAACATCATTAAAACAACCTGTCTTTCTTGATCTCACCAGCTTTTTCTTGAAAACATCTTAAGTCAACGATATCTATTAGAATTAAAACAATTTAAAAAAAATCTAATTGACTAAAAAACGCCAAGTTGCAGCCTATTGCTAATATACTATCCTTCAGGGGTTTGCAGAGAACCAAAATCTTTATAAGGTTTATAGGGCAATCGATTTGGGAAGTTGGATGGTTTGGACTGAGTCCAACCGGTGTCAATAACCAACTCCTACCTAAGTAGTGGAAAGGAGGAAGGCGCTCTTTTTCCATCACCCTCTGGGAGACGTTAACTAATTTCTCTTTCAGCCGAGTGGTCTTTAGAGGGATATAAGTGAAATAGATTATTCTTAATGGCTTCTATCTCATAGCTATTAGTTCAGAAATAATTCTTTCCGCCCTCTTGAATTAAAAGGTCAGTCAAGCCCAACTTTCTTTTATGGACAGGGCGGGGAAATCATAAAGTAGTTATCATTGACCGTTTGCAAACATAGGCATCTTAACTCTGTTGAGAGGACATAGCTCAGAGTATTTTAAATGCCCTCGGTTTAAACTTTAAGACGGTTTTAGAAGTATATGAGGGTTATGAGAATACGTAAAGAGGATCCTTTTATAGTTCTGTTTTAAGTGCGTACATGTTTCCTCAACGAATCGTTAGCTCCAATAATGATTCATAATAATTTTATTTTTGTCTTTGATAAAATTAAAAAAAAAAAGAAGAAATATTATTTATTTTTTTGATATATTTTATATTGAAAAATTATTAATTTAATTTTGGGTATTTTACTTATACGGACATCCAAACTCACTCATACAAGACATGGCTACAACCAACATGCCTGAAAACACTTGCAGAAGGTTGAAAAAGAGCAGGGTGATCTCTTTGACTAAGTACATACAATAATCGAGACAGGAAGAGGTGCCGCTGGGTTACTCTCTATCATGCCACAATATCAAATTTCTAGCTAGCGAATTAACTGGTTGTTGATTGACAGATTGACAAGATTGAGAGGTCAGAATACAAAAATAAAGACAAAAAATATATATATTAATGTTTTTCAAATAAAATAAAATAATCTGTGCCAACAATGATATTTATTTATATAACCAATTGAATTAACGCTATATTATCCAAATATATTCTCTTTCCATGACTGATTATCCTATAATATCCTCTTTCCGGGAAAATTCGATATGGCAAAGATGAAATTCGTAATCAACACCAAAAAAAAATTAGCCAATTTTCAGAACTTTCCAAAAACTTTTCACCAAGATCCCCTTCTGGTTCCCATTGGACTAAGAACGGATGGTCCTAAACGATGCCACGGACGAAAAAAATATAATCATGTTTAGGTTGACGTTTTCATGCTATGGGAGAAAAACCAAATAAAGAGTAATTTTTTTAACTTAAATTATCCACCGAGACTCCCTTTCTGGCTCCCATCAGACTGGAGTAATATTAAAACGTACTTTTTTGAACTCAGGGTATTAACTCTAAAAGGTATTGGTTCGATGAAATTAGAAATGAATTTTTTGACCAATTACTACACTTCATCCATTTTATATAAGTGATGCTGCAAGATAGACAATTGTTAGTGAAATATTTCCAGGCAACTAGAATCTGGCAAGATAGAAAACGACCTGCACAGAAGTCGGCTCAGCCGGCTGCGTATGGTGGGGAAGGCACGCCCCTTCACCTAGTACTTGATCTCTCCTTCTATCATGATAGTTCTGGTTTTTATATATGCAAACCTTTTGGATATGATGTATGCTGGACGTATAACCTCTGGTTGGTTGGTGGTAAAATACTAATAATAAAGATATTGTGCTTCTAATGTGATGAATATGTGCGAAGTGGGAGAGCTCCACACCCCCTTACCCCCGCCTCTAATTTGGAGAAGGTTGTTTTCTATCTTGCTGGATTTTAATAATAACCTTCGGGGGCCCATCAATACTAATTTCATTTTATCATAAGTATATTTATAATTATGGATTTCTGTATCCAAGCAAAGTTATATTTAACGAATTACTGTATTATTTTCAACACAATAATAGAAAGTACGGAAAAAGCTTTGCATTGTTGTTCCAGAACTAGGAGAAAAAAAAAAAAATCTGAGACGGTAGGGGAAAATATAAATGTGGGGAGAGAGAAGAATAGCCTTTGTACCTCGGTAGGGAGATAAAGGGGAGAAGTTTTTGGCCAATATGAATTGGAGAAGAGAGCGGAGGAGCCATTTCTCAAGACGACAGATCAGATAGGGAGGGCATTTATCACCAGGCGGCAGCAGCGTCAGTAATGAGCCTGCCCTTAGGGCCCCTCATCCACGACGGCTAGGTGGCTTTGTCTCCCTCCCTCCGAGGGAATTACAAGCTCACCTAGTGGCCGCCTGATCGATATTACACCCACTGCGGGGCCCAGTTCACGCTCCTACTAACCTCTATTAGCACAGGATACAAAAACCATTTTTAATATTACTAAATCCTAGGGCAAGTATAGTGAGAGTACTATACTCTCAAAACCATTCAATACTAAATTATAGTATCTAATTTTAACCACATGTCGTAGTTTCTACCATAAGTCTACGAGTTCACCAACAGCTGAGTGCAAAGAATATACTTTAATTTATAACGGTTCTGTGAGCAGTTGACCTCGTGTTAGAGAAGCAATTGTTACTATCTGAATTTTTCCCTTCATCATCCTAGAACCCTGTATAAGAAAAAAAAATGGAATCAAGGAATATAAATTCTTACACACGAGAATTTTTAAATGAATTCTCAAATTCAAAAATTTAAATTTTTTAGTCGTTTTAAATGACTCCAAGGAATATCATCTCAAATTTAAAGAAAATCGAACAACGCATTTAGTCGTGATTGCGAAATAAACAGATTTTTGAGGATACGAGACCATTAAATCGGCCACCATCTTGGATTGGAATTAGTAAATTAAATTCTGAACAAATACGCTGCAACTTCAAGGGACATTTATATGCCAGTCAATTAGAGGGTTGTAGACGAACTTAATTGATGAATTTTCATGGAATTCGGTTCGCTATTTTTTTTTAGTTTTTTTTTTAGTTTTTTATTACTTTTCTTTTGGAGGGAAGGGAGCTTTTAGATTATTTTTGTGGGGAAACTAGAAATTTTTTGAAAAACATAGTATTTTTCTACTTTTTAACTACATTCAATATAGACTTATAAAATATATTTCTACAGCACGACTAACAGACACAAAAAAAACAACTAAATAATAATAAAATAACGTCATTTTAACTTAACTTAACTAACCTATTCTATTTATATTAGGAAGACCGAAACTTATACCGCGGGTACCAGCACGAAATAAGAATCAACCCGCCCAGACCGGAATTGAACCAGCCCCGCTCGAGCTACATCAGCGCTGCTCAAATTTCACCCCTAATATTAATAATGTTTAATACATAATCCTAATTGAAAATGATTTAATATATATATATATATATATATATATATATATAAAACCATGCTAAAATCCATGATAAACATCAGAAGTTTTTTGTCCTGAATTTCAACATGCACAAATACATACAAGAGCAGAAGCATAATTTTAATGGATAAATTTAATGTGCTATGATACCATACAATATAATGAAAACAATAATGCCGGATTCGAGGTCAGGTAAGGTGGGTTCTTTTTATTAAAAAAAGGAGGCGTTTGAACATAGATCTGGTTGTTTCGTAAATTAGGATTTTGCAAATACGAGTTTTTTTTTAAATATTGAGGGACAGTCAGTTCTTGTAGATATTCTCGAACTGCAGCCAATTACTGACTGATTTAGTGCGGGTCATAATAATCTCTTTATTAGAAATGGAGAATTCGGAAGTCATGTATGACATCTCCTGTCGTGTGTTACAGAAACTCACTGAAGCATTCTCTCCGATAAATGTAGAAAAAGTTGGAAAATTGTAATTTAGCCGCTTCCTGGAAGATTAAAATTATCAATGACGAATGCTCAAACCACAGATCGCTGCGATGAAAAACCTGTATCCAGAATTAAAAATCTATGAATAAAATATTCGAATAATTTTGCCAGTATAACATGGAACTAATGAATGTAGTGTAACACTCAAACGAATAGTAACAGGCTAGGAATGGAGGGAGCGAGGGGACCATATTTAATTCAGTTGCACTTAGTCAGCCGGTTGTTCCATGCTGCAAAAGCAAGAATTCTGTTTTAAAGCAACCAAAGCTTTGGATTACTGATTCAGTTTCGAATGTAAATTCTTTAATAAAAACGATGTCCTATGAAATAATTCATAAAATGTTTTTGGCATCCTAAAGCTTGTTACTTGAAAAACAAAACTAATTAATTTTTTTGGAAGATTCCAAACCAAGGTCTCTTAAATAGCAGTAAATAACTAACCAGTCAACGTTCCCACAATTAAGGCATCAAGAGAACAGAAGAAGATACGATCACTTCCTTAGTTTTCCATTTAAATTCCTTTGACAGAGCGTGGTATCAAGTATCAAACCGTTTCCGTTATCGTAAGGGTGGGAATCCAGTCAACAGACGAGGAAAAGGATTTTCCTAAGAAAAAATGTAGAAGTTTTTTTCTGAACGATTTTAAAATAGAATAAAATAGAAGAAGAACTTTATTCTGGGCCTCGATCCTTTAAGAATAAAATAATTGGACAAGTAAAACAGAAACAATATCAGGCTGATTGATTACATGATTAATGATTGATTGACTACAATCTATTAATATCACTTCAATGTTGATATCAATCAATACAAATCAATTAATGTTTACAATATTTTCAATAAAATAAATAGGCAAGCAATATAAATTCTTATCTCGAAAACATAATGAAGAGTCAGTCTGGCCAGACACGGCAACCAGTTAATATCTGCCTAACCTATACTTCAATTTTATACTTAATCAGTTTATTATTTATTTATTTTTTATTTTTTTTCGAAATACGTAACAAACTATAAATCCGCAGTAGCCCGGTGCTTCAAATAATTAAGGTCCACGTAAAATTTGAGAAAAAACACGAGGTTAACATTTCTACGGGCTGTAGAACGAAGCTAATCCCCAAGTCGCAGAGGATTTAAGGTCATCAACACTCACCACTGTTTAGGATACTCCGCAATTTGACACAAGGAACTGTTAGGAGAGCGAAATACATTTACTATCATGAAGCCCTTACCTCTGCTCCCGATTCTAAATCAAAATAGCAACTCCTTCGCAAACTCTTCATACTTTTTATCAGCCTCCTCCAACACTTCTACGACCCCTTCTTCCTGCTTTTCCTTATACCATCATTCAACTCCGATAATTTTTATTTTTCCTTCACCTCTCCTACCGACCTTATTTCCAACATACTGTAATTTCACACTAATTCCACAGGGTCTGATGGAATACCCGTTAAATTGTTAAAATCACGTCTCCCTGAAATCCTACCAGTTCTTCTTTTCATTTACAATTTCTCCCTCCAAAATTTAGGATTTCCTATCTCGTGGAAAAAAGCCTTAGTCCATCCTATTAACAAAATCTCCAGCTCTATTTTTTCCAAAGACTATCGTCCAATTTTCATCCTCTCTAACCTTTTCTAGAAAGAATAGTCCAATCACAAATATCAAATTTCCTTGAAAAATCCAAACTTCTAGATCCTCTCCAATCTGGTTTCCGTCCCAGTTTCTCCATACAATCCGCTTTAGTCAAAATCACCAGTGATATACATACCGCTTTGGACGAAAAAAAAAATTAACTGTATTTATACTCCTAGACTTATCTAAAGCTTTTTTGATTCCCTGGGCCACTCTATCCTTTTTGCCAAATTAAAATCACTACCCTTTTCCAACAGTTCTATTCAGTGGTTTCAATCTTTCCTTTCCGGTCGGACTCAAGCAGTTACCATTTCTAACCAACCCCTATCTTCCTTTCTTACCCTGTCCTCAGGAGTAGCCCAGGGCTTGAGCATTTCCCCACTCCTTTTCAATTCCTACATCAATGATCTTCCTAATTCAAACCACCACTGGTTCCACCACCTATACACCGACGACTTCCAAATCTATTTATCCTTTCCTCCTTCTGTGCCATTAGTAGCGTTTGACAGTATTCTGGAAGACCTAGATAGAATCAGTACCTGGGCAAATCTGAATAGATTAAGATTAAACGCTATGAAAACTCAGGCCATTCTCATCGGTTCCAATTCCCTCCTCAGATCAAATGCCACCCTCCCTACTTTAATCCTAAATGATCACCCTATCACTTTCAGCTCCTCAATCAAAAACTTGGGTATTATTATCGATCAAACCCTTAGCTGGAAATCCCAAATCGCCCTAATTTCCTGACGGTCGATAAGTACCCTTGAGTTATTCCTTCGTTCACCTCATCTTCTTCCACAACCTACCCATAAACTCCTCGTATCCTCCCTAATCTTTCCCCACTTTGACTATGGCTCAGTGGTATACGGGCCCTCTCGAACGTGCTCGAGTTAAAACTGCTATTTAAGATTTGTCCTCGGTACCTCGAGACGGCATCATGTGTCCCACCTTTAGGGCGAGTTAAAGTGGATCTTCCCTTCCAATCATAGACAATATTTCCTCGGATCTTTTCTATACCAAACTATCACTACCCAGCACCCTTCCTGCATCTACAGCCTTCTGCAATTTAAATCCTCGGTCCACGCACAGGAAAGAAGATCACGCATTTCTGACCTCGATACCCTTTCCCACAGAACCAAAACATTCGAAAGTTCATTTCTCGCCCGCTCCTCTACCCTCTGGAATTCCTTTTCTTCTAATATCCGCCATGCTTTTTCTCTATTCTCATTCAAAAATCCCTCCTTTTCCAACATCTTGTTTCTTTCTAAAATGATGCTTTGTAATTACGAAATTTAAATTTTAGACTAACATCTAGATCAGAAGTAAATAATAGTTTTTAATGCTCTAGCTTTAACTTTGCTAATCAGCCCACTATTTTTGTATTTTTCATTTTCTCTTTCTTTTTTTGTTCACATTAATTATTCTTTTCAAGACAAGAATTTATATTGTTTGTTTTTTATTTTATTGAAAATATTGTAAACATTAATTGATCTTTATTTTATAATTTAATTGCCAGATATTGTTTCTGTTTTATTTGTTCTATTCTGTTCTATTTTTTTTTTTTTTAAAGGGAAAGAAAAGAAAAAGAGAGAACATGAAAAATCAACCTCTAAAAAAAAAAAAAAATGATTTGATTAACAAAATTGAAGCATATGCATTAAAAATTACTATTTATTTCTGATCCAGATGATAATTTTAAATTTAAATCTTAATTTTATATATTTCCTCGGGTACCGAATCCGAATTTCAGATTTGCTTCCTCGTCAGCCGCTGGCTTCACAACGAAATTAGAAAATAAAAACCAAAATGTTTTAACTTTTTTCAGTTATTCGCTTATAACTAGAAATCTAAGCATTTTTCTAAGATGAACATTTTATACTAAATTAAAAACCTAAGACAAAATTTCCTACAAAATGCAGTTAATTTTAAAAAGGTCACTTTTTGGCTCTGTGAAAACGCCAAAAAACTCCCTTCTAACGCCATATACCAGAAACTAATTTATTTTAGAAATGTCTGGTATGCCTAGGTCACTTTAAAAGAATTATCAAACGCCAATGAGGTGAATACCCTCTAGTTCAAAGGGAAATCACGCTACCACTCCCGAGCGGTAAACGAAACTTGATTATTTTAAGTGAAATGATTATACACTCATTTATGAGTACCACCATTTATCTCAAAATACTTAGTTTTCTAATATAAGCAAAAATCGGAAATAAATTCCATCATTTTGGTTTTTATTTTTTATTTTCATTGTGAAGCCAGTAAAATAAGCTAAAGTGACATTTTTTTTTTTTATCTAGCTCTAGAGGAGTCGCGGGCTGGCTTAAAATTAAATATAATATAAGCATTTTGTGGGAAATTGTATCTACTTCAAATTTTGTATAAAATGTTCTAAAATATAATCTAATATAATTTGTATAATCTTCAAAAAAATGCTTAGTTTTGAAATTATAAGCGAAAAACAAAAAAATAGTTGAAACTTTCTGGGTTTTTTCTACTTTCGATATGAAGCTGGCGGATGGCGAGATGGCAAACCTGAATTATTTCGATTATTAAAGTCAATCTGTGAATCAGCCTTACTTACTGTCAATTATTTTTTATTAATATTTTTTTTTAAATTTCAGTACATTCAAAAGAATAGAAATATTAAATACAAAGCAGCTTTGGAAAACCGTCAGACGGCAATTTAGATTATTTTAATTTAAAAACTTTGCAGATGATAGCACCGCACTGGCGCAATATCCCGCTGGAAGAGAGACTAGCCTTGACGAGGGACCTGTTGTCATCCTCCCGGAGTTTTAATAAGCTCTGTCCTCTCCCCTCTCTTTCCCTCCACTCCTGTTAGCTCTAGCTTTTTAACAAAAGAAACCGAGCTGTTTATCCTATTTTTCTTTTTCTTTTCTTTTTTTTTTTTTTTGTAGAGCTAAGAAAAACGAAATGCAGACAATTTTTCAAGCTCGAGGCTAAATAAAGTTGAAGTTTGGTTGGGGCAAACGGGCTTTGTTATTTAAGTTTTGTTAAGATCCATTAATCACGTTAATTAGTTGCACTAATTAGGAAGGCTGTGCCTGCTCCCTGATGGATCACCATGTCCCCCTCCAACACCTTGCTAATTCAACAGTTCCGCAAGTCCTGTCCAATTATTATAACATGGTGACGCTCCTTCGTAATAAGGGAATTTGTCGTATTTAATTTCATTAAGAGGTTGAAGAAATTAATTATATATGCCTGTTCAGATGATGCAATATTCACTCGATAATCAATTAGACAATAGAGATGTTGAGCAAATTTAAACAATAATCCGGTTTTGAATAGGCTTAAACATAATTTGTAATTAAATTCATCCCTTACCGACTACAGATTCTAAGGTGCCGAACAATAATCCATAAAGAACCGGAATCGCTGGTTTGAAAGTTCATCCCAAAACCAGTTCATAATTATCTGGCTATGGTAAAACAGCACACCGCAGAGTTTCGAACCTCGGATCGGTAATAGGGAATCCAGTACCTTGCTTTATATTTACTCTTATTTATTTCTAAAATAGTCCCTTTTATTTCCTTTAAAAAAATATATATCTTGTCATCATTGTCTTAATTAAATTAAACAGGGTACCTACCAGGCTGACTCACGATAATTATATTTCATTTTAATTATACTTCACTTAAGCCAGGAGTCCCCAACCCTGTGCCCGCAGGCACCGCTTTAAACGCCTGACGTCATATTTGCCCGCGGGCAAAATTGTGCCCGCCTAACATAATCTGAACCAACTGTTTTACGTGGCCTGCTGCAGATCCACGATATTCAATAAAATATTGTATATTATTATTTCGTTAATATCTAATGATTTATTGGTAACATAAGCGAATTGTTTGATTAAAATAATTAATTTATAGCATAGCATTTTATGTTTTTCTGCCAATCATTATTGTTTTACGTGGCCTGCTGCAGATCAACATAAGTTTTCAACAGAATATTGTACATTTTTTTTTTTAAATATCTAATCATTAACTAGAAATTTGTTTGAATAAGCGTATTTGTTTTAAAATGTTAATTGATTTATCTCATAGCAATTTATGTTGTCCTGTTAATTGTCATTGTTGTTTTGTTTATTCCCTTTTTTAGCAGTTAGAAGAATTGTATGACACTGTTGGCAACACTGCATTCAACTTTGTTTATACCCTCGTTATTTGCCCGTATTTTTGAATTAATTAATATTAATTTTTTAATTCTAATCTCAAAATATGAGAATGCAATATAAGAAAATGAACGTATAATTTTTAAAACGACTTGGAAGAGTCTTATTGCTTTTCCAATTTCAAAAATAAATTTGTTTGTTTGCAGTATTTGCAGTAGTATACCAAAGAAATATAACTTTCGCTGTCACGTCCAAGGGTTTCAAGCTACTTTTAATAGAAAATATCCTTTTAAATCTGAACATTATTAACAAATATTATTAACAATATCAAAAACCCTATTTACGTTCAATAAATATACACAAAAAACCATATGGTGCCCGCCATCTGAAAGATTACCAATAAATGTGCCCCCAGGTAGGAAAAGGTTGGGGACTCCTGACTTAAGCCATTGCTTAAGGTTAAGAATATATGAATAAAACATTTAAAAAAAAAATAAGTGAGAAATGTATAAGTACACTTTGAATTTAATTTAAATTCTTGAAGGGTATGGAGGGTGGTTCGGTGCGCACATCAGTTTAAACATGGTGAAGGATGCTTAAATTTCAAAATGGTTATTGTTCATACCCCAGATGACAGCTTAGGTCAATATTCTATCCGCAAATGGTTCCAATTACGCCTATATTTTTTTAAAACATAAGGCAACGAAATGTTCCTCAGGAGTTGTATAAGAATAGGATACGGTAATAGTGGCACTGCGATGTTAGAACACATGCAACAAGGAAATCGTTGCGAGTCGACAAAATAAAACCAACTTGATATCCACAGTTTTTTGCAGTTTCTATATTGAAGTTGGTTGAAAAAAATAAAGGCTTTTCCGTTTACCTATCAATGTTAACTGGCTGGCCGACAACATTCACAACCAAGCGGATCGTATAAATACGGAATCGTATCCCAAATTGCTTCGGATTACGATGACAGGTTCTGAAGGTTCGCCTATTCCGGCTCTTTTTCGAAATAGTCGATGATCTATACCTCTTAGTCACGCAAGGGTATCGGTAAGAAAAAGAAAGTCTCCTATAATGGTATACGATGATTGAAAAGAAACTCACGTAAGAACTATTAATCGGCATGGGATTCGGCATCAGGAAAATGAAAAGCAATTTAGGATACAAAAAATAAAAACATTATAATCGCAAATGACTGCGTAACTATACCAGTTGCAAACCAATGCAACTCTGATCGAACACTAAAGAATTTGTTAAAAAACGGACTATAACTATAACAAATGCAGATGTATGCTATAGCGTAAGATTTAATCAGTGACAGATTAAATATGACGAAAACTTCTTTATAGATTACCAATTCTGAAGAGGAGATGAGTTGGCAATTGATAAAGAAGATGCTAAATGATAGTTCGCTTCTTTTATGAACTAATTTAACATTAAGTACAGATATTTTAAATATCATGTACATAACAAAGGAAGTAAATATTGTCAGTTTTAATGCGTTCCTGCGAGCGGATTACGACGCAAATATCATCGTTAAATTTTTTTTTCTCGGTGGGATGAGCAAAAAGTGGCATTTTTGGGCGAGTCGAGGAACAGAGGGAGGGGTTTGTTTGATATTAAAATCGTAAAATTATAAATTTTGTTTTCAGTAGTGTCTCTAGCGATATTTGATATATGTGTTTTTTTTTATATAGGGCAGAAGAAAAATTTTTCATAAGACGATGAGTGACTAAAAGTTCAAAACCGTGTGAAATTCCTACTCCCTAAAAAACACCTTATTTATCTTTACGACCCCACTGAACTTATGTCACGTATTACTTCGCGGGGCGCAGGATGGCTGTACGCCTAATTCTTCTTTGGACTTCTTGTTAAGCCATTGTCTGGCCTCACTTCTGCGCTCTGAGCTTCCTTCCGATTTGCGCGGCATGGTCTGCAACAGTGCTCCAGCCCTCTCTTCCTTTTCTTGGCAACATGGGTAACAGAAGAACGTATGTTCCACTGTCACATCCAGGGAGACGCAAGTAGGGCACGATGCTAGTTCCTCTAGCTTGAAGCGGGCAAAGTAGGCCTATGAAGCAACCATGCCCAGTAAGCAGTTGATTTAGATAATAATCAATCTCTCCATGTTTTCGAGATATCCATGCTGCAATGTTAGGAATCAGGCGTGCGTGTGGTGGGTGGGTCCATCTTCCTCAGAATGAGGAATTCCAGCGCCTCTGCATCTTTCAAGACTATAATTTCTCACTTGTTCTACTACCGTCGCCCAGTGAGCATCCAAATCTTCTCTTCATCTGAATATCCGGTTCCGCCAGAAGGTCAATCGGATGCATTTTGGCGATAACGCACACTGCGTCATAGGACATAGTGCGAAACACTCGAGCGACTCGCAGGACACTTTTTCGATGCACACTTGCGGACATATAGATTGTACTACTAGGATGGCTTTCTTCCAAATCGGCGCTGCATTCATAAGTGTAAAACTGGCTATATTTGCCAGATATCTTGCATAATCCGCTGACGGCATAATTAGTCACTCCTGCTGCTTTGCTGCTAACAATGTGCATATGTTCATCAACCGAAGTGTGGCGTCAGTCTGCACACCGAGATATCTGATAGATGGCTTGGAGCGAATGCCATAAGCCCCAACGGTTAGAGTGACCGTCTCCCTTACTTTCCTACTGGTGATAAGTACTGCCTCGGTTTTATGATGAGCTAGCTAGAGGCCAACCGATGAAAGCCACTGGCGAATGGTAACGACGGCCTTGTTCGAATCGTCAGCAAAGCCGAGCGTAGAAATATCTTCCGGCATAGGGAACCAGAGAACCGCTTCATACATCGCAGTCTAAAGCAAGAGCTCTAAAACAGAACCCTGAGGAACGCCACCTGTGATCTTGTAGATTTTCAATCCAGCTTCTGTATCATACCTCAAGATTCTATCCGTGAAGTATTTGCGCGGGTGCGTGAGCGTGTGTGTGCGTATGAATTTTAATATAGTTATAATGAATAGTCATAACAGGAACAGAAATAAAAAGTAGAACGCAATGCATAACATTAGTTCAATGTGTAATGTTTATCTTACGAACGGTATTTTGGCAAAATAATGAAAATTAATCTTGTTCCAATTTGTAATCGATGGTTTGAGAATATCTGATAAAATAATGTCAATTGTGAAATGGGTCGAAATATTTATTTTTTAATTGCCACAAGAAAAAAGAACTTAAAAATTAATACCCAGATCTTGCGAAAAGTAAGAAGTACAAGGCGTCAACATGAAACATTGGAGCTGACCGTGAGGTGAAAAACAATGAAATAACAGCAGTAAAAAATTAATACCTTTAAGCCCCAGAGCACCCTTAAGCAGACTTAGTTCCCAGGGACCGGGGACTTGGGGAAGCCAACAGGTGCGCCAGTCCCCATGAAATATGTAAGGCCTTTCATTTCAATATCTCAACGGCCCATTACTGTCTTATCAGATGCTTAATTATTTACAGTATCAATCTCTTTCTATCTACCTCCTATCAACAACTCATAGCATGAATAGTTTCGAACCGAGGGAATAATTAAAATAGTTCCGAAAAAGGAAAACCGATTGCTACATTTTGTATGGAAAGGCCTCGAAATTCTTCAAATAGTCCATTCATCATGCTTTCGATCGAAGATTATTTAAATACCCTATTCCTCAAAAACCATTATTTCCAAAGCATTCTTGAGCATGAGCACGTAACATCCCATGCCCGTAAATAAAAGTTATGAATATAATTAATAGTCTTGCAGCTTTTAGTCTTGCAGCTAATCTATGTTTCTTGGCAATATTAGTGAAGAGAGAAATTTTATGACATGCAAGTAACTGATTTAAATTTCATAAAGGTGTATCTCTTTCTATTTTATTTGATTTGTTCAGCCGACATCTCTAAATTCTTAACATTTTAAAAAGTAAATCCCATCATGGAAATATATCTGATTCATTCAATATAGTTCATTTCGATTAAGAAGTTAAGAACTAGTTTAAATAGTTGAAGTAAAGTTTTCTCGAAAGGCGCAGAGGTTTTAGGCGATAGCAATCTGAACAAGATCTAACACGTTTGGTAGGGAATGTTGTTCGCCCTGGAGGTAACCGTTACATCAATGTGATTGGATGTTCCTGGAAGAAAGACATGAAAATAGCATAGTGGACCTCTTTCAGCGGAATATTACAACGCAGCAAAGAACGGGTAAAAGAAGTGACACGAAAGATCTTCAGGTTCTGATGCTGGCTGAGTCATCAAGGATAAACCTTAGGAATAAAAACATACTAAATAGCAACACTTATATGAGTTAGTAAATAACAATTTATTAATTAGTAATCAATAATTATTGATTACTAATTGGTAAACAGGCCAACAAAAAAATGTTTTTTGAAAGCTTTTTTAAGTTTAATAGTTGATCTTTATAGATTTTTATTTGCTGAATCTAAATCTGGCCTTAGTTTTTTTGTATCACCCATAGTTTTCCGTAAGTTTCAGGCTCATTAAACATCCTAACTTTTTAAACTTCTGTAACATGTTAGCTACAATAGAAACATACTCTGGGTCTTTTTCATTTCCCAAGAACTTTGTAACGACTTGCTTGAATGATACCCATGCTTCTTTCTCATTTAAGGTCATTGTGGATTCAAAGTTAACATCAAACATTATTTTTCTAATGTCAGGTCCGACAAAGACGCCTTCTTTTAGTTTAGCTTCTGAAAGGCGTGGAAACTTTTGGCAGAGATACTTGAAACATGGTCCATCTTTAGGCAAAGCCTTTACAAATTTTTTCATGAGGCCTAACTTTATATGTGGGTCTTCCTTTTTCAGGAAGACTGAAAGCTGTTAAATTCTTTAAAAATCGCTTAGTTTAATAAATTTAACTATAAAGTGTGAAGAAATTGTGGGTGATACAGCTTTTTTAATATAATATTTGGATTCAAAACTATAGGAATGAGGTATTTTCAACACAAAAGTTTTTTCATCGTTGGCCTGTGTAATTGAATCTTTAATTATTTATTTATTCTTCAGAACTATAATTTAAACTGTAATAGTTAGTCAATTTTCCACAAGATTAATTATTTACATCAATATAGCGAATTAGCTAAGCCTTGAAAATAAAATCTTCAGTACTCATAGACCAATGAGCAACCAATTAAATTCTTTTTAAAACGGCAAGATATCTAAAAATCTATATACATGCAAATACATCATGCATTTCCAGTAATTTATTTTGAAGCTTTTAGAAAGAAGAAAAAAAAAAAGCTTGTTTATTGGAAGAATTGTAAGAAAACCGAGGAGGAAGTATATTTTAATGATAAATTTAGTGTATATATATATATATATATATATATATATATATATATATATATATATTTGAATTAATAAATTTAAAACAATCATTTCATTAGCTATTGCCAGATAGATGAAACACAAAAATAATATATATATATATATATATATATATATATATATATATATATATATTATTTTTGTGTTTCATCTATCTGGCAATAGCTAATGAAATGATTGTTTTAAATTTATTAATTCAAATATATATATATATATATATATATATATATATATATATATATATATATATATATATATATATATATATATACACTAAATTCATCATTTCAAATATACTTCCTCCTCGGTTTTCTTACAATTCTTCCAATGAACAAGCTTTTTTTATTTTTCTTCTTTCTAAAAGCTTCAAAATAAATTACTGGAAATGCATGATGTTTTTGCATGTATATAGATTTTTAGATATCTTGCCGTTTTGAAAATTTAATTTGAATTTAATTGGTTGCTCATTGGTGTATGAATACTAAAGATTTTAATTTTCAAGGCTTAGCTAATTCGATATATAGATGTAAATAATTAATCTTAATTGACTAACTATTACAGTTTAAATTATAGTTCTAAAGAATAAATAAATAATTAAAGATTCAATTACACAGGCCAACGAAGAAAAAAACTTTTGTACTGAAAATACCTTATTCCTATAGTTTTTAGGGTGTTGAATCCAAATATGATATTAAAAAAGCTGTATCACCCACAATTTCTTCACACTTTATAGTTTAATTTATTAAATTAAGCGATTTTTAAAGAATTTACCATCCTTCAGACTTCCTGAAAAAGGAAGATCCACATATAAAGTTAGGCCTCATGAAACAATTTGTAAAGGCTTTGCCTAAAGATGGACCATGTTTCAAGTATCTCTGCCAAAAGTTTCCACGCCTTTCAGAAGCTAAACTAAAAGAAGGCGGACCTGACATTAGAAAAATAATGTTTGATGTTAACTTTGAATCCCTAATGACCTTAAATGAGAAAGAAGCATGGGTATCATTCAAGCAAGTAGTTACAAAGTTCTTGGGAAATATATATATATATATATATATATATATATATATATACATATATATATATATATATATTGAATTAATAAATTTAAAACATTCATTTCATCAGCTATTGCCAGATAGATAAAACACAAAAATAAAAACCTGAAAGGCAAGAGAACGTAGCTTGTCAAGGCATAAACATATTAAAAAACTTTTGTTTCTCAAACAATGGCAATGCTTGGAAACATGACAGATTAAAAATAAAACAAAAAATCCAACTTGAGTTGGGAGAGAGGTATTGGTTATCGATCAATTTCGAACAATAGGAAGGACTAGAATACATTTAAAAAAACTTCATCAGAGAGGAATGCTGGCGTAGAGAAGAATAAAATTCACTTTAACAGTATTGTTAAATAGTAGGTATTTATTTATTAATTCATATTACAATAATATTCGATATATCTGAAACAGTTTTCCTCTCATGTCGGAATGACAGGCTTACCAGATCATTTCATTGTTCGGAATATTTTAAAAAACTTAATTCGAACATGAATACAGGCAGAAGGAAAGCTTACAATCTTTTTACTGATCTTTATAAATTTCTCATGTATAGAATGGACTTGGGTAATATGAATTCCAACTAAAATGGTACATATTAAATTATTCAGTACAATAAAATAAACAGCAGTAAAAGTTGAAATGGTAACCATTTCAATGCATTAAGCAATGAAGTAAACAATTTTTTTATGTTATTTTACAACATATACCCATACATAAGTACTTCTAACATTTATTCAATAAAGAAAAATCACGATAATGTTTCGAGAACTTTTTCATTTTGGAAGTATTTTAAATTTAATGTTACTTAAATGTGAATCACTATGTAATGTAAAATATTAATACTATCCAGGAAAAAAAAATCGTAAATCATTTTAGATATGACGAGGCTATAACCAATGCGATTAAAGCAGAATTTTTTTCTTGTTTTTTGAGCAGTAAAATTGATTCGCTGAGTTTGAGGATTAAGAAAAAAAAAACATCCTATAAACACATAATTTCATGAGCTGTAACATAAGATTTAAATAATGAGATTATTTTTTGTACAATATATTGTTAGTTGATTGAGATAACAATCTTTACAAGCTCAAGAAAGAGGACAATCAAGATTTTCTTTTATAGCTCAATTAGTATTCAAATATTTAATCTTTCTATTATTCATTTCTGAAATGAGAATAGAGGTAAATACCGCTTTTCCTGCTTTTGTTTGCTGACAGCAAAGGGAATTTAAGGGGTCTACAGTAGTGACGCATTACAATAGAGAACCATAGTTATTGTTCATTCACAATGAAATAAATACTTCTATTGTTATCTTAATTTACAACATTAAATGTTTATACAGATAAGTCCATATCAATCAATTAATGATAGAATTACATACCAGTGCACAATGAAACAAAGGTCATGCGTATTGGAGCTCACTGGAATTACGAGGGTCATTCAATAATTAAACAGACAAACAGCTGCATAGTCGAACAACTTTAGGAAGAAACTTGTAGGCGGAGCATAGGCCGGAAGATTATGCTCAAAGAGGAGAAGCCTACCTCCTCTACGTAACTTCAGACAGCTATCCTGTCAAATATACTACCTTGAATTTTTATTTTAAACAATTTGATTTGTTTTACATTTTTTCAATTGCGAGCACTAATTCGTTAATTGATTGTTATTACAATAACAAAAGTTTATTGTTACGATAATGCGCACTAAAAGGTTCTTACATCAAAAATGTCTTATAAAATCAATACCATTTTTCTTTATTTTCCCCGTAATCCATACCAACTTGTATTCAATAGTCCCATCTCCTTTTATTAGCGAAGAATTCATTATCTTGATCTCGAATCGAATTTTGTACTCTTTTTTTACCTCTTCGATTCTTCGAACTTGGTGTCTCGCAAAGCTTCTCTCATCGGACCAAATAGATAAAAAAAAAAGGGAGGGCCAGGTCAGGGGATGAGGCAGGAGCTGCCAGCCCTCTTTACAAATGGTTTCCAGCGCAAGTTGTATGAGGTCGAGCATTGTCTTGAAGAAGCACGCCATTCCTACGCCATCCCGAACATTACCAACATCAGCGCGGGCTTAACTTTGTTTTCAATTATGCCTAAGCAGTATAGGTTGTATAGATGTTGATAAAGCGTTACTTCCCCCAAAAAATCACAGAAAATCGGACCATGGGCGCTTCAAAAGTTGTTTAACATACCTTATCGTTGGATGGCTGCGTTTTGAATTTTTGCATTCACTTTAAACTTTTCCATTAACATATAAAAACTCGCTTTGCAAATTTTCCCGAAATGATAAAATAGGATCACAGAATACTGTTCTTAAAAAGTGCATATTCGAGGGGACACGTCAAGGTAAGTAAGGCACTAAAAGTTGATGTACGAAAATATCAAGGTAAATACAAGCTGTTAGGCTATAAAAGTAGGAATTTCGAATTGTCGAACTGCTTATTACCTGCCACTCTTTGTAAAAGTAGATTTTTGCTGGTACTGCCCAAGGTTGCGGCTGGCAGGTAACTACTGCTTTGACTGAAAGGGGCAAATTTCGTAGGCACTGCCAGGCAGTCTAGGAATGACGTCATACCTAGACTGCTGCTGCCCTGACCGGTCCAGAAGCAGTCTGTCGGTCGGCAGCACGACTGTTCTAGATTATGTTATCATGTCGAAGCAGAATATCGATGATAACGCTAACATTCCGACGGTTCCTATGTTACCTTCATTTATTTTTTCGTCATGCAATGCAAAATTATTTGAAATGTTGTTAAACATTTAAACAAAACTATAGCCAATCAATTTCGAAGGATTGACATAACAATAGTATTCATAGATAGTTCATAGATAGAATCGTAGGAATAACGGCCATTACTATTTATAGTAATAAATTTAAAATCAGAGATACGCCTTCAATTCTTCTATTTTCTATTCACAATTACCACAAGAAGCCATCACTCTGTATAAGTTGGGCGGCTAAAATTTAGTTTATTGATACATAACATGTAAAATTTTATATTTTTTACTTCGTTTTTGGGATATATCGTGCCCATTTGAGGCATAGGTCACAAACGTCCAAAGTAGTTTAAACATGTTTTCAATTTTTCCATTTACTGATATATATTTCCACGGTACAACTAACTGGAAGCTCTTTTTAATATTATTATCTGAGATATTAGTGCAATTTTTATTTTATTTTTCATTCCCGCTAAGATAATATCAGTAATTATTTGAAAAATGAAAGAAATGTGCCGAGAAAAAAATTATTCCTTTTATTCCGCTATATTAATTTACAATTATATTTTAATATAATATTTATGATTACTTGAATTGAACTGAAAAATGAAATAAAAATGCATTTTTACAGATATGCCCGTCATTTTATTTATCGTACATCTAAACTGGAAACATTGCCCCAGCTTGACGAAACATTTATTTCTAATTGATATTTATTGATATTGATATTGATATACTGAAGTTTTTATTCTAAATAATTATTGGTAAGTGTATTGAGCTTTTATAATCTCTTATACTGATGATCAAAGTTTTCTATTTTATTATTTATGTTTTTTAATAGTATATATATTTATTTATTGTGAATTAAAGAAAAGTATGAAAAAACTTAAATGAAATTTGATGTGCCTACTAACTGGGCACAGGCCGTATATGGCGATCCAGGTTTTTGAAGAGGGGACATTTTTTTCTACATTTTTCAAGGGTCACTTCTGATTGCTAGGACCAATATCAATTTAATCAACAAAATAATTTTCATCCAGCATGAGAGGGCTTATGCCCTTAAAAGGTTTAAACATGTTTGTCAGTTTATTCATTAAATTTCCCTTGTAAAACACATGCTAGTTTATATTTTGTGGCGGACCGATCAAATCAATCCCGTCATTCCAATCCTAGAATGGGTTTGAAACTTGCGGATAAACCCCCATTTCGTCCTTTTAGTTGTTTACATAATGACGATGTACCGGACTAACGATACAACAATGCATTCGTAACTGAATGCCAATACAATGTTGCGATACCGTTGAACGTATCAGTACAACATTGAATATACCTACTATACATCTTAAACTATACCCCATAACTTTATTCCCTCCCCAATTGGATTGAAACAACAAAATGTTGCAGATTTCTGAAACAGCTCATTTCTAACTGACCATTACATTAAGTCAATCTGAATAACCAGTTTAATGTGGAATAGAGCAAAATAAAAAACGCTCTTTTTTTTTTCTTTTTTTTAGGAATGATATAAGTATATCATGTATGACATCCGTATCGTGTTATTTAGTGCGAGAAAAAAAACATATTCATGTAACAGAGAAAAAACAAATGTAATCCAATTAAAATTACAAGAAATCTTCTCAACAATCAGATATTAATCAGTTCAAATGAATAAGTTGTGAGGAAGTACCTATATAAACCTTTTCCATTTGAAATTAAAAAAAAAGGAGGAGGGCAGAAAACGACACTAAACGGTGATGGATGGAAGCAGAGGCTCAGGAGTGTGACTTGCGGACAGGCAATTTGTAACGGAGATTCCGCTCACTGACAAATCATGTCATTTAAATTCTAATAAGGTTAGTTCACAAAACTCCAAGGGATGATTTCAATATTTCTTTATTCTCGAATTAGTTTAAATAAAATTGTATTCATTTATTTAATGTGTTATTTAATATCGCCATTACCATGTAACACCTGATCTCCACTGCACCTCGATAGCATGCTGAAAAGGAGTTTATATGAGAGTCATCATTAAACCATCGATTTGAACGGGCTCAAATCAAGGATGTCACACTGGGTGCTCTTCTTTCATGCTTCTGTAACTACACATTCACCTATCATAACCATTCTATTCAGAGGCTGTTACTACCTTTATGAAGTTAGGGATTTAAAACAAGGATTACGGATCAGAGAAGTACACAAAACTAGTTTCTCGAGATGAGGCGTATGGAACGTGGAGCCAAACGGGGAAAGTGTCATTCTAAAATTGCTTATTCTGTACGTGAACGCAATGAGAGAAGTGGAAAGGTCGTAACCCCCACCTGAAAGGTTTGAAACTGGATCGGTGTCGACATTCACGATGTGGTCTATGAGAAAGATGCAGTGATGCTGAATGACCAGCCAGGTAACAATATTCAGGCATCTGCAATCAGCATGAAGATAAAATAACTAAAGATCTCAAGTAAACATTTGCTGATTTTAAGGGATCCTAGGAAATTTTATGAACTAATTTCATATGACTGGCAAAGAATGAAAAGATTGAACGCTAATCAGTACATGGCAAAAGAAAGAGCAGAGCATGGTGGACTTGATACATAAAAATTAAACGTGATAAAAATACCAAGAATGGATTTTTCTACTCAGAAACACAACTATTAGCAAACACTAAATAGAAAGTGCCACCAAGTGGTATACACAAACAATATAAAACTAAATCCTGTTGAGCCATGGGGAAGGCAGGAAATGCTACACGGCCATTATTGATATGCAGGCGACGAAATAGTTGGGGTACACGACTGTCAATAGATTGCCAAGAAATATTATAGAAGCAAGAAAGTAATGAACCACTTAGGGAAGTTTCCAAAGAAGCAAATAGAAATAATGTATTTGGCAAATGCATACACGCAAAGCGTACAGGGACACATGAAAATGCTAAGGAGGATTACAGCGTTGAGCTGCCACGATGCCTTTAGGTATGAAGGATTAATAAATAAAATAGTCAACTATCTACGAGTATATGTTATCTATACGTTCAGAAACTTGGAGATATTGAATTTATTAGAATTCCAAAATAAAAATAATAAGATCAGAAGTGAGAAATTGCAACATGCATAATCTAGCATTAAGTGAACTTAACCTTATAGAAGGTCACTAAATACTAGATTACCTATGATACAACCAGCTATTCACTCTGTCATAAATTTTAAATTAATTAGTATTACTATCAAAGCGAGCAGACGAGGATTATCATGGTAACAAGTTATCCAAAGAACACGAGAAGGCTTTGAATTTGGGAGCAATGAAATGAAGATGAAGAAATGAAGATCAAAGATATACTGATGTCCGTTTTTGCGAAGGCAGAGCCAAATGGAAATGAGGAAGAGGGGGGGGGACGACATCTAATGCACGAGTTAAAAAAGTCCATCCAGGAGTCCGGTGCCCAACGGTCCCTAGCCATGAAGGTCTCCTTTGTGAATAGCTCATGGTCTTTGCTCGTTTTGTAATTAGGTAATCTCTTTACGTCGATCCCGATCTAGGTTCCATTATACCTACCGCTACATCCGCCTAATCTACCGGATACTTCGGCTAATACGACTTTGTGACCCCATCCTGTTAATTATCTAACTTCTAAGCCTTTAAATACGTAGACTTTACAGGATCTTCTTCAGAAGCGGAATTAATTTTGTCCTTATTGTTAGTTTAGGAAGATATCCTAAGGGAGAAATATGTCCCTTTTTGACCAACAGCAAAAACATTATCAGTTTGATTTAATTCATTTGAATATCAATTTATTATTATAAAAAATAAATCATACCTTCAACAGGCATTAGATAGAAGCATCGAAGCACGAGAATTAACGCCAAATTCTAAACCAACACTTTTACAATCACTCTTTAAAAGAGTGAAAACATAATACTAAATATGTATATGCACTTATGATAACGTTATATGTACTCAAATTTAAAAACACTTTTACAGAACATGTATTTCAGTACAAAAACGTCAAACATGACCCCGGCACTAGTTTATTATCAGCAATATCGTTTTAACTCAGAATTTCGACGTACTCATGCCAACATCTTTGTTAGTTGATGTGAAAGATTTAACTAAAAAAACTATATAGAAACCCTCTGATTTATAGGAGATTAATAAGATTTATAGAGGATTAATAAGATTTTCTTATTAAAATTTAAAAAAAATTAACAACCCTTGGTTTAGAAATGACAACCAACATAATTACAACCATTGGTTTAGAAACCAGTCTAAAACTAATTTTTTTTTATTACACGAATAATTTTTTACATTTATTAATTTCACTGTTGTCTTATTCCTTCAAAGATTGCGACTGAAATAATAAACGTAGCGGAAAAAGAAAACGAAAAATTAACAAGATTAAAACCTCCGTTCAACTATTTATAAGTCCTACAGTTTTACAAGCGTACCATCAACATTAGATCGACAGCAATGACAAAAAATCGTGATATTCATAAATGAAAAACGAAAGTTTGCAAAACATAGAACAGGATAACAACCTACAGATAATCCAGCATTCCGGATCTTTGCATGCCATAAACGTTTTAAATAACAGATAACATGCTACAATTTAATCTTTAAAATTACAATAATCTTGCAAGGGGAGGCTATGGACATGGCATCGCCGATTTCAATGAAACTTTTTTTTGTGATACTAAGTCGAAAAATATTAGACATGTGTTTGATGGTTCTTGCCAATGCGCCATAGTAGCCGGAAAAATTTTTTTTATATAACTTTAACGATTTTTTGTATTATTGTTTTCTGCCTTTGCTCTGCATGAATTTCAAGGTTCTCATATACTAATCGACTTGTGTTTTTGTTTATAATAAGAAAAAAATATTGTAAATCGTATTAAATGAGCTTAAATGTACGAGAAATTACAAAAACCAAAAGACGCTTCCTGTAAAACAGGTCAACAAAAAATATATTGGGAAAAAGCAAGTCAGATTCGCTTTTAGCGTTGTTTAAAACCCTTAAATAAGAATTTTCATAGAAATAAAAAATCGAAATTTTTAGACTTAATTTTTTTTGGAGGATTTTTTTATTACATTATTTAGAGGATTTTTGTATTACATTTTTTTTATTTTGGAGGATGAACTGTTTATTAATGTAGAAAAGAGTTAATACTTCAAGGAGGACCAATTTTTGACTTGATTTTTCATGAGGATTTTTTTTTACCTGCTGATGTCCGTCGTTCACATAAGGATTTATACTCCTCAGGATTTTATCCAAATTCAACATTACAACAATCGTTGGAAAGCTGAATTTCTGATCTCTAAACTATACCAATAGCTTTAAGATTTTATACCTTTAAAAGGGTACTGGTATAATAAAGGTAATCATATGTAATAATGATGGATTATAATAATTGCATTTAATTTATTTTTATACAGTTAAATAATAATTTTATGGATTTTATTTATGAATTTAATAAAAATAATTATATTTAACTTATTTTTATAAAAACTTAAGTTATTTACTAAAAATGGTCAATAATAAAATAAGTTCTATAAATGTTCTAAAAAATAAGTTATAATAAATTATGTTAAATAAAAGTAAATGTATCAATACAAGTGTTTGGTACAAGACTTGAACTGATTCTCGAAATGCTAATTCCAAGGGGTTTTGCCTTAACTAACTGTTAAACTAAGTGTCAGTTTACCACATTATAGAGGAAGAAATCGACCAAAAATAATTCTTTTTAGCAACCTCTCAAACCTGAACCAGGCAGTTGGTATTGACTAGACCACACCGATCAACCAATAATTGATGATATCAACCAAAACCCAGAAGCGCTGATTCAGGAAAAGCAAAACACATTTTTGAAACTTAATATTTAACTTGTCTATGAAATGAAAATAGAGCACATCTTAAAATTATTAAAACAAGTTCAACAGTAGAGGGGAGGATTTAAGTAAGTATAAAATTAAGTCAAAGTCTAATAAATTCAGTGACAACGAAGTTATATAGTGTTAGTAGTCAGCCTCGTTAACATTTAAAAATTAAAAATGATATAACAAATGTCAAAATATCAATAATAGGATTTTATGCAGAAAGGAAATAATTTAACAACATGCATAAATAAGGTATGGCAATATTATATGCAAATCAATGTTTGCTTGCTAAATGTTTTAGAATGATTTATTTTAGATTGTGTAATATTGGTTCTGTAATCCAGATATCTCCCTCATGATGGGGGAAACTCCGAAACGTAGAAAAAAAAGTGTGATATGACAACAATAAAGATATGAACAAGGGAGATCCTTCATCTACAAAATACCGATCATCCATTTTATAAAATATTTATTCAAGAAAATAAATGTGTAACTCAAGTGAAACTACAGTGAAAGGAAACAGATAGGATAACTACTGGCGTCAGGACACCTAAATATAAATCGAAGTGAAGCCGCGATATCTGAGAACTTTAGCCTTCCACTTAGTATCGCAATACTAACGACCCGCTTAATTCATATCTATAGAGGCAGCTAGGTTTGGATCTCCGATATGGAACCTTCAACGACTGCTCAGCGCAAGGCCGGTATTGCTTTTTCAGAGTTCTCACATTTCGGAGTGTAATAAACTATAATTGCTACCTGAAACCTTTGTAAGTAAGGGAAAATTTGAGCATTTTATACCT
Source organism: Rhaphigaster nebulosa (assembly GCA_948150685.1). Lineage (NCBI taxonomy): Eukaryota > Metazoa > Arthropoda > Insecta > Hemiptera > Pentatomidae > Rhaphigaster > Rhaphigaster nebulosa. The sequence goes on along the minus strand of OX411310.1, from coordinate 57,191,271 downwards.
CAACACCGTGAACATATCTTTTTTTCCTTTAGACCGAATATTCTGCCGTGACCCACTGTAAAATTCCAGGGGCTTTTGTTCAATTTATTAGATTAAATTTAAAAAAAAAAATTGTAACCATGAAACGTATTTTGTTGGCTAATGATAAAATGTACGATTCGGACTTTAGAATGATTTTTAATAATTACAAAGGTTGTATTTCTTTTATATCAGGTTATCTGGAATATATAGATAGACTTTGCAGAGGAAGAGGCAAAGATCTCCCTCGGGCCAGGAAAAAAGAGGAGTGTAGTTCCTCTGGCTATGCACTCCCATACGCTGAGAGGCACAAAAGGGAAAAGCGAAAGAAGAAGTATTTCTATGTGATAAAGAAAAATTGTTACTCAACTTCTTAGACTGAGAGCTCAACTCATCATCAAAAATGAAAGCAACTAGAAAACACAGTACAAAAATAATTTCAAGAGTAAGTAAATACAATTCACGAATTGGAATAAATTTCACAAAAATTTAATTCATAAAATTATTTTACATAAGACGAGAGTAAATCGGTTGAAATTGAAACTGGGAGCTATTTGGAGCTAAGCGACAACTAGAGCGACCCGGTAAGGTGATACAGAACAGAAAGAGTACGTGTTTGAGAGAGAGGGGGGCTGAGAAACAAATTTAGTGGAATTAGAGATGGTAAGGGGAACAACTACACCAACCAACCCTCTTCTCAACATTTTATACACATGTTGCTTAGTACTGATGGAAAAATGGAATCACAGACTAAAAATTAGAAATCTTTATTTACAGCTGTATAATTGTGATAATGTAATGTATAATAATAGTGACAATCAACAAATTATACGGTAATAGTAAATCATGCTCTTTCTGGCATGGGAAGCACTAGACACAAGCAATAGATCTCTCATCCAACTCCGTTTTAGTCGCCTCTGGGAGTGTCAACCCTAACCGTATCACTTAAATCACTCTGTTGATATGCTTGTCATGAAAGCGGCGATAAAGATGAATATGTGTTAGTCAATAATTGGTTGGTTAGTTATTAATGTACAAATGAGCTTCTATTGTTAGTCTTAAAATTTTGCCTTGAAAGGACTGTATGTAGTTTTAGAAAGAGCGTCTTTTTTGCTGAATGCGAATCTGTGAAACGTATGTCCACATTGAGTAGGTGTGTATATCGACGTCGCTGTTTGAAAAAGGCGTAAGCGCCATTCAGCACACTTTGTAGAAAGCATATGAAACATTTTTCTCTAAATAACAATATATTTTATTCTTTATCGTTTACAGCAGGAATTTATCAAGATGGCAAAACTTTTATAATTACAAAATATTCTTAAGGCATCTAGCACTGCTCAAGGTAAGAGTGATGACTGAGAGTCGTCAGTATTTGGTACTAACGTCATCAATAATCGATTTTAGACCATTTTTTTCGATATATCGTGAGAGGGAATCGATAGAGGTGATGTTAAGTCCCAAAATCAATTGAAACATAAATTTCAAATTTTTGGCGCTTAAGCCTTTATACAACAACGACATCGGTGTGTATTTAGTTTCAGTCATAATTTTAGCATTAACGATTTGAAAATAGGATATAAATAAGAATAGAATGAAAAAGGATACAAATTTATTTTTTTTTTTTTTAGGCGAAAAAAATATGTTTCGCTAGATGTACCTATTTTTAAGTCTCTATAAAAGGTATACCTGGCTGTTGATAAACAAAATCTGGTGCGGTGCGCGCATCACAAAACTTTCCCTTACCGTCCTATAATAATTATCTTTTTAATATAATTTTAAAGAGTCCACATAAACAATATTTGAAATAAGCTCAGCTGTATTCACTTCTTCATATTCGAAATATATCTTCTCCCACTTAAGTACAATAAAACAGTTTTTTAAATAATTTTAGTACAACAATTCTGTACACTACCTATATATTTTAAGTTCGTCAAGTTGAAAATATATTTTAAAAGTTTCGGTTTAGTTTCCATTGGAACATTTTGTCCATTAAATAATATAAAAGTAGAAATAATTAAGTTAATTTCTGCTTTTGTGTTCTTAAATTACATTACTACAGAGCGTATTGTTGACAACAGATTAGAGGATTGGTAGGAGGAGGTCGGTCGCATACGTCTCCTTTCAGACATCAGATGCGCTCGGTTATCCATCTAGTGTCTTGTGCTCCTCATAAGATACGCTGTATCTTTCCTAACGCAGGTCCGATTTTGATGATTCTTTTTTTGCTTTTAAGATAATTTACTTACCTTTAATACGATTCTATAATTTACTATAAAACGTATACTTTTTAAGTTAAGCGCAAATAAAATATTCTTTTCATCATAACTTTTTCCCCTGCATTTCCTCGGTGATGTACCACATATATGAAAAGTTAAAGGTCTTTATGAAGAATAATTTAGGCAAGTTTCATCAAAATCGTTAGAGCCGTTTTCGAGAAAAGTGTAAAATCGATTATATAAAGCGGCACTTGCGGTTAGTCGATTTTCAGGAAAATGTTGCTGTAACATCACATGCATGTGCCAACCTTAAATACGTAATTTCAGTATCGCACAACTTTTCGTTTTTGAGCTAGACTGATCACATACACACAGACCATTTTGCGAGACTCGGTCATCTGGACTCAAGGGACCTTAAACGTGTATTTCCGTCAAAAACTCGAATTCGAAAATTTTCATGATCGCAATACCTCCCCTTACTATATACTTCGTATATAGCAAAGGGAAAGTAAAATTAATACTTTTACATTTGATGCTTACAATATACTATTTTATGTTTGCCTCTTCAATGCAACGGCAAAATAATTTGCCTTTTTCGAGTCAATACAAATAATTTATTTAACTAGTAACATTAATGTGTAGGATTGTTCCTTAAAAAAAAAAAAAAAAGTAAATAAAAAGGCATTAACGTAAAAGAGACAACATAGAATATACAATAAAAGACAAAGCAGAAGACAATAAATCTAAAATTCTCTTCTTCGGAAACCTAATAGGTATCAGATTATTTATATTGTCTTTTCATGTTTAGTAATAATAATTTCATGAATACATACCCAAACAACAGTGCATGGAACTAAAGCAACTATAAGTTGTGTTATTTTTTTATGTAAAACTTTAACATTAATCTTGATATAGATAGCATAGGAAAAAAGCTTAGTCTAATTAGAACGTAAAATGTAAGGCATATATAACATTTGTATATATGTTGGTTCTCCTTTTTTCATAGAAGTATTTTGTATTGGCTCCATTACAACTTTAATTTTTTTTTCATCAAATGTCAAATTTCTCTTTTGATAAATCGATTTCCAGACCAGTTGACCAAAAATGTATGTAATTTTTTTCCTATTTTCAGATTTTAAATTATGATATATTCCATCATTTTCAAATAATTTTCGCCGTTAATCATATGATTACAATAATGTCCTTTTTTGTGTTCATTTTCTCAACGTCAATATCGGTATTAAATGTTTTAATAGAGTTCACAAGATCAAATGGAATAAGAATATATGCATATGATGTGTGTACGTATATGATAAGCGTATAGCCACAACAGCAGAATATGTCAAGGTATGACACATTATACCCCTATGGCTCAATCGGTTTCTCTCATGAAAGTGAAGCTATCATAACTTTAAAACTCGATATTATTGTTTATGAAACAAAAATAAAAAATAAAAAAATAAAATAAAATAAAAAAGAATTAAAAACCTGTCCATTTCAATTCTTATTACTCTTATTCAATTAATTATATGTATTTTATCAAATTTAAATTTTTTTAAGTATATTTAAATTTTCAAAAGCACCACAGAATTAATTTAAAAAAGGTACTTACTATCCCAACGTTTTAAGTAAATATTTTGGAAATTTAATGGCATCATACATTTTATTTGCCACGATTTTTTTTTTTTTATTACCTTGACATTTCGATTTCATACAATATATCCTCGAATTCAGCACACTTGGTTGAAGAAATAAAACGACGTTTTTAAACCATTATTGCCACAAAACCATGAAAATTTTGTAAAAATATGTTATCCGTGATTATTAGAATATTGTCAAAGTTATGAATGGCTCCACATTTCTTATAGATTCAAATGGTCTTGCAAAAACGAAATATGATTATTTGCAAAAGATAAAATTTATTTTTAAAAAAACACTAAATAAAATAATTGAAAAATTGCTGTAACTCAATTGCAACTCATTGAAGGGACAATTGAAAATCATTGGATGCTGTAAAGCTCATTTAAATACTGAAACAATGAAAATGTTTTTGACTTAAGTTGTCTTTCTGCAGTGGAATCGACTTTGAATGCTTATGTCATTGGAATGTTATTTCTCTTCATTCTTTAAAAGAAGTTTTCCATTGCTCAGAATTAACCACTAAATAATCCCTATGCTATATCAACAAAAAGTTGGCCCTACGTTGTGGCCCTTAACCCTTCGAAGTAGGTCGTGACTACATGCTGAACAGTCTCCGGAACATTACAGGGAGGGTAATGTCCAAGGCTATGTACCTTGGTTAATCCACAAGCCCCGTTAGGAATTGTGAAACCCCATTGGTCGGAAGGGCCCATTTAGCGTGTAGCCGAGATTTTACAGAGGGGGGAGTATTTTATCAGGGAACTCCCTTTCGGATCGTCGGTTCCATTCCTCAATTGTATCCTTTCGGATTATTTTCTTCCATTCCAGTTTTAAACAATCCTCCCTCGCAGATTGCCCGAAAATCTCGTTGAATCTTCCCTCTTGTAAAGATTCTTCCAAACTGAGTAAGTTTGGAATTTAATATCTTATAAAACGCTGACTATTAATTAACTACTTAATTAACTACTGTATGTATAAGGAAGTGAAGACGTGGATCAACCTTCATATTACAGTATTTGTTGATCCAGACAATGGAAATGGTACCACGAAAGTCATGTGTAGTACCTAAGGCGAAATGATTATGAATGACCACTAGGTAGCTATGAATCCATTCAGATAACATCCTTATTATTAGAAAGAAAAACTAGTCTTTAGTTAGTTCTTGAAAACGAGAGGTTCTTAGTTCCATCGTGCCAAATCCCAGCTTACAACAATAATTTGGATAACTTTGGGCGCAGTGTTCAGAGCATGAATCATGCCTTTCTGAATCTTCAAAAACAGTTACTAAAACTGGATTACAGGAAAACGAGTCTAAAACAAAGTATATACTCTGCAATTCTAAAAGAGGAGAGTATCTAGCGGGGAAAAACAATCGGAGATTGGAGAGAAATTTATTTACCTTAGAACACAGTTGAACTCGACCAACAATATGCAACCGGAGATTCAGCGTCGAATCAGGACAGAATTATGGGTTTCAGAAGCATCTAAGAATCAAAACCCTCTCTAGGATAACCAAGATAAGAATCTATAAAACCCGAATCAGGCCCGTTCCCACGTATTCGTCGAAGTTCTGGACACTGACGACAGTTCTAGAATCACCTCTAATGAGATTCGAAAGAAAGATTTTGACAAGGATTATGAGGTCTGTGTGTAACAATGGTGTATGGAGATCGAGGAAAAGCAATGAGCTAATGGATCTCTACAATAACCATGACATCGTTCATTTAATAAAGACTGGACGCCTGAGATAGGCAGGTCATGTTGTACGAATGAAGTCCCCAAAATGCTTGCAGAGCAAAAAATATTCAAATGTAGAAAAGTCGGAAGGCTTTGACTCTTCAAGAGTTTTAGCGCCATCGAAGAAGTCCTTAGTTATAGGAATCAACAATGAAAACAGCATATCACGGACTAAATACGAATAAATTCAATGGAATAAAAAAAAAAAGAGAGCATTTTTTGACCATAACCAAACGTCATCTTTATTTAACTTCAGTAAGAAAAATGAATAATTCTAAACAATCACTTCTAACATATTATAAAAATAATCAATATATAATAGATGAGATTATCAAAGTTTCGAATAATAATTACTACATCAAGTTTCAATTATTCATTATTCAGACAGAGTTGAAAATGGGTTGTCAGTCCTTTGTCTCCTGGGCTGGTCATTAGAGACCGGTGCCTTACAATTGTTACCATTAGCTCAAGTAACTCAATGATGGAACAAGACCATCAATCAACTCGGGTCTTAATTATCTTTCATCTTCCCCCTAAATTCGTCAGCACAATTGCCCAGGTGAGAGAATTTCTCCAAGTGCGAGAGAAGCCGTTAAAAAATAGAGATAACTAAATCTGTTATTTCGAAATTTCGCAATGGTATTATTTTAATTCCACTAATACCTATTTTATGAATAAATATTAAATATATATTTTAAAAAACCTACTACAAAAAAAAAATAAAACATAGTATATTAAGCCATAAAATAGTAGCGTACACAGAGTCTTTAAATTTTTTCATCTTTTAAAGGAATGAGTTTTAGTGGAAGTTTTTATTTGTATGCGTTGTGTATATAAAGATTGCTGTGCATTAATTCTTAAATATTTTTGCCTAAATGATTCAAGAGTGAAACGTCGGTATTAATTGTATAAAAAATTACGTTGAAAATCATCCTACTTGCCAAGTATAATCCAAATATGAGACGCTAGACAAAATTTATAAAGGACTATAAAGTTCCAGTGAATTGTAAAACCACGTTCTTGAGCATGATATAAATTTCATGGATGCCTCACACATCTTAACTACATCGTTAGATAAAACAAATCAATTTTCATCAGACAGTTCATGATAGTTACAAGCGACGAAATTAATTTTGAGCCGGTTTATCGTAAGACCAATGGCGCTCCTGACAATAAATAATAATAGCTCTTGAGATGAATGTGGCTGAAATTCCTTTCAATGACCTCTTCAAATGCTAAAAATATGCAAAAGAAAGAGAAGAAGAATGAATACTGGAATAAAAGTAATATATCTACGAAAATTGGATAAAGGTTAGCTCTTAAAAAATTAGGAATATTTTTGTGATACGGTATGTGATTCGTTTATTTCCAAAACGAACCCTAATCATCATTGACAAAGCTTCAGGTACCGCAAAAATCTATACTTTCTATTTCAATTGTGATATCTAATTTTTTTTTTAAATATAATAGAAAAATGTTCATCTTGCACACATTTCCAAAAGTCGCTGATTATATTAATATTAATTAAACAGCATTTAAATTTTAAATAGGCCGCAATTTACAAACAAAAATTGTTTAGGGTTCATTTTTAAAATAAACGACTCATTTGGAAACTTGGTGAATTAAATAAAAAATAAATCCCGCTTAGTGAAATTTAATTTAAAACTAAATTATAACAAAGCACAAAAATAATTCCCACATGATTCACATGCGCCATCGGCCTTTAACATTTTGCAAACACTCGGGTATAGCCCAGCAAAATGAGGAGGTTTTTATTTTATAAGGGGTTAATAGGATTGAGAGTGGACAAATAATAATTACCTCATGGCTATAAATGTATAAACTGTTGCGCAATAAATAAATAAAAATCTGTAATGTACTCTGTGTTAATAAAACATATTAAGATACGCAAACATTTTGAAGACATGTGCCAAAAAAGTATTTTCAATATGCCAATAATGTAAATTTTGTGTGTGAAAAGCCATTTATGAAAGGTTTGGTATTTGTTGAGTTTGTATACAAAATTTTTATACAAGGTCCAACTGCGACAAAAAAAGGTTCGTTTGTACCTTATACCGTAACATAATACTAAACCTACCGATATCGTATACAATAATTTATTTTCGTACATTTTATTACATAAATACAAAATTCCATTTCTATAAGAATAATTATCTAAAAATTTAAAACTAATTTTTAAATAAAAAATCTTAATAGTGGGACTTAAATTGACCATATTTTTACTTTTCAGCGCTATTTGGTAAGGAATAAATTTCGCAATCGGGTCAACTTTACGATATGTAATTTTCAACAGATCTCTACGTTCCAGAGCACTCTTGAGTATTTAATTTTGTAGAGTTTCGTTCCCCGACGCCAGTATACCAAATCGGACACCTTGATCGCAATAGCGAAAAAACTTGTTTTTTTATTAACTATAACGCCAAAACTGCTCTAACGATTTTGAAGAAACTTGCCAACGTTTTCTTCCCAACGCCATTTAACTATTCATACATACAGTATTCATATAAAACTTTTTATTAGTTTTTCGAACAATTCGAAAACTATACATCTTCAAGAACATTCCAGATGCTCTTTTGAAAGGTAATAACATTGTCAAGAAAAAAAAATCTTAATCGAACCATAATAGAGAAGATACAATGAGCAATTATTGTATTGGACTTTACACCGAAAACGGTTAGGAAAGTGGTCTAAGTGGACACAGCAGATATTTGCTACTGTGAAACCATAACAAAATGGACGAGATTATTGTATTACATACACCTAGGACAATTTACAAAAGATAGGATCCTACAGAACTAATATTGAAATCAGATATGACCCTCTTCATTCTGGGATATTGGAAACCATCCTATCTCATAACGATTTTTTTTTTCTGTCTCAAACACAGTTCACTCAGAACCTAAATTTGATAGGTTACGAAATCAAATTGTTCAGAGCAAATAACCTTATAATCGTTAACAACTCCTTATCTCTGTTGACAATTTAAATTAGAATTGAAAGAGACAAGCCGAAGCTAATATTGCTAGACAAAGGGAATGAAGTAGACACCGTAGATTCATAAAAGTTGATAGGGAGAGGGACCATTAGACCTTGGGAGGTTGGAGCATACTGTAGCACAGGGAGGGGGGGAGGAGAGGGAAGGCTCCAGAATCTAGGGCACTCTTCCGCCTGATAGCCATCACCCCTCTCACAATAGCCGTTTAAACTTTACACATTTTCAGCTCCCAGCTTCACTTTGCCTAAGTGCTCCTATCCTATCTAATAAACAAGGCTTCGGTTCATAACCTTGTTTCCTATCACTGTAAACAATATGTAATAACGGGTCAACTGCAAGCAAGATACCAGGACGGCTTTATATACTAAATAGTTGTTTGAAAAACTTATTGGAATGCATTCTTCTCAAATAAAATCTAAACAATAAAACGCTGAATCATCGTGACAAGTTGAGGACACCCTCAAGTTCGTCCTTTTCTTGAGAAATAATTTGATCGAACAAATCATATGTAAACATGGGTAGGAGAGGTGGCAGAGGGGAGTTCTGACCCCTCTAAAAGTTATTGAAACAAATTAAAATACAAGATATAAATAAATAAATTTATACAAAATAAATTTAAGTTAAAGATAAAAAAGGTGTGGTTTAAGGGTATTTTAACTTCCAAGCACGTACTTAATTTTCAAATTAATTATTCTATGTATTTGTATTAATTTTTATCTGTCGTAGTAACTTCTACGTCATTGGCAAACATGTGGCTGTTTTGTCTATGATGTGACGTTTACGAGACGAGATCACAACGATGATAGACGTTCTTAATAGGTAACTGTCGCACATTCTGGATCCTTCGGGTGTCTGAACGCAACTAAGAATACGTACAGAGTAGAAGCGGCAAGCCATAGAAGACGCGGCATCAGCTACTCCCACTCTTGTAGGCTACATGTTGTAACCCTTATCCCAGTTTTATTACAGTCAATATAGGCATAAAATAGGACCCGATCTTTCAAAAGATCAAGTAGTTCTGACTTTTTGTTTTTATTTGGTTTGGACCTAAGCTAGTAGTAAAAAAACAAATTTACTACATCGATAGACATGTGCTAGCTGCGTAGCAGCCAAAAAATACTGAAATTATGGCACTATTTTCAGTTAAACACCTATTTAACACTTCCATCAGCTAGATCAAAATCCACTTTGGTAGCAACGTCTTGGTTGTTTTCAATAGTTATCCAGAGGATGCGGTTAATAAGATCACCAAAAGTGCTCAACGAATCCGAATCAGTGCTTCGCACTTCTGCTATGATGTAATTTTTGAGGGATCAACCATCATCGAACTACCTTCATAAAAGTGTAGGCCAATGAGAATAAGAAGAGGTGCCTCATCACACTTCTTTACGATTCATTTGAGAAGCGGAGCACTTGAACTTGCCGAAAGATGCTGATCAGAACATCATGTTACATTTGACCGTGTTATTGTGGTAGGAGATGTCGATCTCTCCTCGTTCTTCTCAATGGTTTCTTGTGCTACTATCATCTACTTCCAGAAGAGTAGCAGAGGTGAAGCCGGCAATGCCATTACTCAAACTCCTCTTTCTGTCATCTACTCACTCAACACACTTTTTATTCATGCGTTCAGCGGGTATGACCGTACTTCGGCTCCATTTGGCCGTGGTAAAGCATTGTTGACTAACATATTAAACGAAAATCCCCAGCTTGAAACAACTTAGAATTGGTTGAACTTTTCCTGCAACCAGACTCAAGTAATGAGGTCATAGCTAAATGTTGGAAGGAAGTGTTTTGTAGCTTTGTATGGGGATGATTTTTTAACAGCCAGCTAGAATAGCCGCTACCAGCTGCTCGATAAATCTGCTGCTAACTCCAAAATTAATCTTGCTCGCTTGCCACCAACAGAGGATGCAGCACACCACCATGCTAACAGAACTTAACAGCAAGTGTGGAGTTCAGTTATCGATCTAAAAATATTTTTCTCGTTGATACCTTTTAAGACTCTCAAAATCCAAAAAGTGTTTTAAAAATGTAATTCTCTCTATTTCGTCAATAGTCTATTTCAAAGGACCTATCATTACCCAATTACAAGTTAGTATTTACTTGCCGAGGGAAACTATGTTAAAGGAATGATGAATGGCTGATCAATAATTATTCATTTTGCAATAGAAGCTGAGCTCATAATGTATTTTTGTTCTTTCTGGTATCTAGATGAATAATTTAACTTATAGTTTTTTTTTTTTTATTACTTCTCATTTATTTTTATTTATTTTTTCTTATTTAATTTCGGTCTCAACTCTTAGCTCAAAATATTTATCAGGATCAGATTTAGCAAAAGAAAAACATCTTTAAATTGATACGAATTATAATATTATTAATGCTAATGGTGATTTCTTAAAATTAATTAAAAGCTCAATTTTTATTTCATTATTTTGTTATCTAAAAATTGTTTTGTTCTTCAATATTTTATTCTTGATGATTTTATTCTCAATGAACAAATTGACCTTGAAATATAGGTAATTATGTATCCAACAGAAATGTTGAGAATATGTACCACAATCAATTTTCTAGATCCTGTATGTCTTCGAGGCTTCCAGACGTCGTGGACGTCTGAAACGGTATTGGCAAGTCTCCAGTATATGTCGCAATCCATTTCGGTCAAGGAAAGGTGCAAGGTTTTGGAAAAACAAGAAAAGTGAAGAACCGGTAGCATATTTGCGGAATCGGACAAGGCGATCGAACGGCGAAAGGCGAACAGTTGAGGAAGCAGATGTTCGATATTAGATTCATTTCGAAAGCTGTCAATAATTGTAATGAGAGGCTGCAAAGATTGCAGTTTGACTGTGGGTGCGTCGCCGTTTCGGACTCGGAGAATACTCCGGATCGTCCAGATTCCACAGCATTCTTCAACTTTCAGTTCAAAATATGTTACTCGGAGTTTATATCCTTGAACATTCTTCTATGAGTTCTGGAGACCGGGGGAACACATTGTCTGAGAATCAAACATAAAGCAAAATTAGAATGGATATTACAGGTGTATCTGTCATAATACAAACAAGATGACGTGTGAAAAATACCAAACACAGTCTACTATATATTTGACTCACCTTATATAGCGGGAGAATGAGACTGATGCCCACTGTGTAGAGATGCGCAGACGGCCACTGATTCTTGAAGACTGTATGAAGACTTTAAAACAGATCTCTATTTATACTAGAAACGACTGACGCAGCGACCCGGGGGTCAGGGACGTCTTGGAAGAAAAAAACACGTGCAGCGATGACGACCCACGGGGTTGCAAACCGTACGCCAGAGGGTGCAACAGTACTTAATGGCCTACTTGGTAGACGTTTTTCATGTTCCGTCTGATATGTCTAACATCTTTTAAAAACACCCAATTTCATCAGATCTCTCTGCAGCACCATGTGCATCGAAAATTAGAGAAACATCGACAATTTATAAATCAGCTGATTCAGTTATATTCTGCTGATTCAGTTTTAACGGCTCCATTCCTATAAATTGTCTTTACTTTTAATAAATAGTAATTAATAAATAATGGAAGTATAGTCTGGTTTTACTTCACAACTGTACGGAATTATGATATGTATGGAATTATAATAGAATGAAACTTAATAATTTGTGGTGACTGCAACGTTAATAATATGTATAAAATCTGAAACTTATTGTCAATAGATTAAGCAAATATCCATTTTATTCTCAATTTATAGGCATTGGTTTTGCTGGATGTCTATTTTTTTTTCTAATTTAATAAACGTCTCTAAATCATAGTTTTATAAAAACAAAAAGTATTGAATGCTGAACAATTATTGCTGATGGAGATATCGCAGCAGTCTAAATTAAAAATTATCGAACGGTAGAGTTGATTTAATATTATTCATTGAAAGTTGAATAAATTTATGTTAATAAGGGACTTGGAGAGGAGCAATTTCCAGGGGGTTCTCTTCTCTGATTAGCTCCCTATCTCATTGTTTATTCATTTATCCCTTATTGCTTCGGTAATGAATATTTCAATTTTTTCTTCATTTTTAAATAATTGGTACGGTGGTCTTTGCAAACTTCCGGTGCAAGATTCTTTAATAATTATCCAAGCTTGTTAATTTTTCATCCCTACAATAATCGTTTCTTTCGTGATCTTGTAAAATATTAATGTTCCGTGTATCTTCCAAATACAGTTTTATTAATCGAAAATGCAGTTGTAAAGTATAAATAACCAAGCTATACTTCCATTATTAATTAATTACTATTTATTAAAACCAGAATTATACAGTGTTGGAGGTTCTCTAATTATAATTAGAGAATTATCAATGTATTTGGTATTTCAGATATATCTGATGAAAATGGATATTTGACAACCGACCAAATTTTCGTTCAAAAACGTAAACGCGAGTGGAAATTTTCACTTCTTCGGACGTAAATTGTTTTAACTTTCTACTTCAATACACAGCTTTTCTGCCTTAGATAGTGAGGAAGAAATAATATCTAGAATCCTTATGTTAAAATTGAAAAAGAAAAAAAGATCTATTTTTAGAATCACTGAAATATATCAAACTCATGTTCGTGAAACTTGTAACAAGTCAGACGTAAGCTGATTTGACCTGAGACATCCTGCAACCGAATTCGAACAATATTTTAGCTTAATAATATAGCTTAATAATATATAACTTTAACTTTAATAATATATAAATTTAGCTTTAATAATATAGCTTAATCTTCAAACAAACCATCGAACATCTAGTTGCAACGAGATACAAATCCAACCTTCATAGTAACACTTGCTCACTCCTTTCCTTAAATCAAGTATCAATTCCAACATCAGAAAACGCCCATCTCTAAATAATCCATACTTAGTTTATGAATATATAATTATAATATGAATATATCATTCAACTTAGTTTATGGCCTCCAATTGCAGAGCCAGAATCAAACAAGAAGATGCGTCAACCTTATAGTACATGGCCAACCATCCTTCTAAGGGGTATGACTGAGAGGGCACGACCTATCATCTTAGAGAATCGTGAAGAAGAGCCTATTAGTCTACCTTGTCGCGAGATTTGGAAGAAAGTTTAACATGATGCCTTACTTGGACTACTTAGCAAGCAGAGTGACTGTCGCCTTGAATGGACTCAATCGAACAGGTGGCGACTTCTGGTGTCCAAAATATCTAGCGACCATAACCACGTATCCCCAGGGGATGGCTTAGTTGCGCGCCACCAGAGCGGTGTCTCATGAGACAGTGTAGATCAAAACAGGGATTATACCTCTCCATCTACTCCTGAAAGAAATGATCAAACATGCTCAAAGAAGAGGAGGCTCGGGAGGAATTCCGGAAAACCTTCGAGTGAGGATTGGGGAACAACCCAATAGACGGAAAACGATATTGCAAGAGGAAACTATCCAGGATTGGGACAGGCCATGGATAACTACCACCAAAGGATCTAACAAAAGGAGCTCTCCACCGTCCAGTCTCAACAAGTTACCAGACGGGTCCAACATGCCTATTGGATTTAGATAGGGTAGCTTTTGTGTTCTACAGCTTTGGAACAAATGATAGCAGTTGTGGTGTTCCGAAAACTGCCGGACATATGATCACAACCTTTAGTGTGTTTGAGGCACTGAGAATCACTGGTCTCAACAGCCTTGAAGAAGATTTCCCTCTTCTCGTCACTGAAGAGAACTACCCGTGCTACGAAGCATTCGTGTACCGGAGGAAGGAAACAGTGGGAGTAGCCCATTGCAAGTTAAAAAATATACGAAGACAGTAACTTGTCGTCAGAAATGTTCCTGGGAGACCGCCGATTAGAAATGAAGATGATGATGAACATCCCGATTTGATTTGAAATGGAAAATAATTCATTTTATTGTTTCATTCAATAAAATCGAGCCTAGTACTGCCGAAAGGCAACGTAGGTAGGAAAAAAAATAACTACTAAACCCAGTCAAAATTAAAATGATTATTCCCTTCCATTAATCGACAATACTTCCTAGCTCAATACTTCATATCTTTCCTAGCTCATATTCATGACTTCAAGACCTACTTAGAAATCTCGGCACATTTTTAAATCCCGTATACTATTATTAATACTTATTAAATATACTTTTAAATATAGTTGTTGCTTATTTATTTTTCCAGATTATATCTATCCAAACTAAGTTTCAATGATTCTTAGAAATCGTCTGTTCTTCTCTCCATAATTAAGGGAGATAGACCCGAATGGTTCATTATGATTATTTTTAGGGGTAATAGCCCAAGAATAAAGAAATTAAATTTTTTTCTTTAAACCAAAAGACTATTTTTCCTACTTAACTTTATGTGATATAAAATCAAATTAGGTCAGCAAAATAGAATAAACAAAAGACCAATAGTTTTATAAGGAGTGAGACGCAGATAAAACATTCAGGTCTTAGTTCTGCTGATGAATACAAAAAAAGATGTAGATAAGAACAGGAAAGGCAGATTAATACTACACGAGAAGGGAGCCTGGAGATAGACATAGTCGACTTTTTTAGGTCATCCTCTTCATGGTATGACTTCATGCTATACTCGGAACCAATGAAAGGAAGTTTGACATCAAAAGTAAAATATCGAGTATGTTATGTTATTGCGAATGTTCTAAACAAGAAAACTAATTAACTGAATTTCTCCAAAGCACTGAAAATAAATTGTGTCTGTCTAAACCGTCATGTGAGTTCTCTCGACGTCCCTGAAAGAAGTAATGTTCAAACCTAATTCTATAGAACGTGGGACGGCTTTAAATCCATCAAAAATTCCAAAATAATAAAAACTATTTATTGAATGCCTATAATTCAACCCAGATTGCAGGCTTCCATCAGGGCTAGGAAGAACAAGATACAAAAACGGTGTAACTATTGTAATATTAGCAGTATAAAAATGACATAGGTATGAACAGAGTAAAATAAAAAGTGAAAAGTGAAAACAATAATAACTGATGGGTACAGTAAATAATTGTACTACCAAACATTTGTACGATTTTTAACTTTTTCAAGACGACCATCCGGACCATCTTATCCTTTATTAACAATATGGCCAAGTAATATATATTCCATAATATTAGATTTATATTCTATTTAATTTACAAACACTAATTAAGCCAACTTAAGAGCTATACTATATTAAGATCTATACTATTGACAATTCAATATATTTAAATAGACTTCAACATGATAATTACTGCCATTAGTTCTCTGGTCTTAGTCATCTTATCAGGACAAAACAAATTTAAATACTCAGTTTTATTATTGATTATTATTATTATTTATGCTTTGATAATAATAATAATAATAAATTAGTAGAGCAGAAAATAAACAATTTGCAACTATGCCGATACATTTTTCCTTTTGAAATCCACAATTTCATAATTCATTTGCCATGCAAATATTTTCATAAATTAATTGTAATATTTTCGAGACTAGCCAGAAAAAACTAGGACAGTTTATTACCTTTTAAAATACCACAAATTTGTAGAGCAAATGCAATTGGGACGATAATTCATTCCAAACAAGCCAAGGCTTTATAAATTTTAAAACGCTAAATGTTCAAGCAAACAACAACATTTGAAGGCATTAAGAAAACAATGGTACAGAAGGAACGAACTTTAAAACAAACCACAGCTGGGAACAGCTAAAATCCAACTTCTAGCATTCAATTAAGTTTGTCGGCTTCAGGATTCCAGTTAGAACTGCGGTGCATGCGGGAAGGCAAGTCTAACTGTGTGTTTAATTTTGCAATCTACTATCATCAACAAATCTAATCATGTTTTCGTTGTATTTTGTAAAGCCATTCTGAAGATTTAAAGTACAATAAAAAAAAAATTATATAAAAAAAACAGTGTTAGGCGTTTATTGCCTCGACTACATGCTTAACTTTTTTAATCATTAATTTTTATTTCAAAATATGTTTCTTATGATTCATAATTTCTATGATTTTTTTTTAAATCACAAGCATAAAAAATATTTTATATTTATCTAAAGGTTTTAAGGAGGAAAAAGGGCATCGCAAGACGTGGAGCTCTGTCCTGGAGGTGGCAAGGAAGCACAATCATACTCGGGCAACCCGGAGTCAAGGAGATGGCTCCAGACAGATATAGATGGCGGAAATTCATCAGGGCCTTATGTCCCATGGAGGGATAACAGGAATTAAGTCAAATAAGTAAAGATTTTGCCTCGACGAATGTGCAAAATATTTGAACGGATAGCTCAGGGAGCAAAGCAATGAAAAAATATCTATTTTGCTAAAATGGGTCTCTAAAACCAGGATATAAAATTAAAAAAAAAAAAAAATCGCCCTCCCCCGATTTAGAGTTGGTTTGCTTAAATTCGAAGCCGGAGAACAAATCAATTTTTCGTAAAGAACTCGAACATTTCAGATACTATTTTTGTCATGAGATCACTTATGCTAGTTCAGAACCTAACTTTCTCCAGGCAGGGACGTTGCTACTATTTATTGGGGGGCCAAAATCTAAAATTTACCAACAATTTTGACCGGATTTCCCGATTACTTTGAATATTTTAATTTTTCCATCTATATTATTAAATATTTTTATTTTATCAACTCTTTTGGAATTGAACTTTTCACTTTACCTATTGCGAATTTTGACACAGCGACAATAATTTTTTTTTTATTCAAATAGCATTGTATCGATATAATTCAAATTCTTTAACTTGATATGTATTGGTATTGGTTTTAAATTTGAGTAGCTCTTTGAGAAAAATGTTTTATCTAAATTTTTGCAGTTTGAAATAGGTTCTCAAACCTCAAATTTCCCAACTTTTTGGGTTTTCAAATCACGGAGAGGGGGGAGGAGAGTGACACCCCCTCCTGCTCTCTTCCCCATTGACGCCATCCTTGCCTTCAGGCATTGGGGTCCGATTTCTGCATCATGAGGAGTGGTTTCATCGATAAATTATCCTGCAATCTGAATCCATAATTGGCGATTTTCTGAAGAAAGACAGATGATAAATGTTCGGTTGATATCAGTATATACTTCTGTAAATTTCGTAAGACGTGTACATTAAAATTTTACTGTTTTCCTCTTATTTTGTAATATCTACTATGCGGTAAACGTCCTTATGAATCCTAAATATTACATTAAGGACGGCTTATCCTAGAGATTACCAAGTTATTCATGGTAAGTGAGGTCGTGATTTATATCGCGGGTCCTCCAAGTTGCACAAGTTTACTTATTTTATACGCAGATAAGCCTTAATCGAATGAAGGACGTTTCTGGAGTTCTGCTACAACACAGACGGTCAGCTCAGACTCATCAATGCTGAAATATTTTACAGCCAGAAGAACTTCAAGAACGCATACAAATTAAAGTTCGGCGTCCATTACTTTGAAAGTTAATCTAGTCAACGTCATAAACAGCATTATCATTTGTTTGAACTTGACATGCTTTTAGAACTTCTGAGAAGCAAGTTGGTTAGAGACAAGGCACAAGCTGCAATTACCGATTTGAATATTCCTTTAGTTTACGCTGATGTTGCTAACGAACCGGACTACGAGCTCTTGTTGAACTATCCCTCCCCTACCTACCTTATCCGCTTCACAAACACCACTGCACAACATCAAACATTTTAATGACACGAGAGTAATACATCTCTCAGCTTGTCAGGTACAAAGCCACGTTTGATCTGATAGAGAAGAAAAGGTTCATCGTTATTTTTTTTTTATAATGGCTTTTAAAATAATATTTTTGTCCTGAAATGGCTACAAAGGGAATTCCTCTAATCAAATCATAGCATCGTTTATTCAATTATTCACAACACACGGATGATAGTAAATATACCTGTTGCCCATCGCACAATCTGCGGATTAATCCATGTAATTGTTTAAACGAGAAACAAATATCTTGGATCTAACAAATATTCAGACACTAGATTTTTTTTTTTAAATTTTATTTTATTTTTATTTTGATATTCCGGTTTTGTTCAACAGTTAATTAAATTACAGAACACAGTGATCCATTTATAACACATTTTATTTTCAACCGATAATTATTAAATAACCCAAAAACGCACAGTAGTGCAACAAATTATTGTATAACCTCACATTCTAGTGAAATATAATAAAATTTCAGTATATTATACAATTTTTCTAATATTTTGCATGTAGACCTTGTAGTACTATTTACTTATACTATACTTATACTATACTATTTACTATACTATACTTATACTTAATACTATTTATTGGCAGTACTATTTACCATTGGCCTCCTTATCCACAAAATATGAAACCTTCTGTGGAATTATTTCACTTCATTTTTCAATTTTTATTCTCAACGATCAAGTCTTTTTTTTATCAACATCTGAATTTCCCAATTTTTTCACAAGCATTCTCAAGCACGGAGGTTGTGGTACTCATGCGTTCCATGCACGCAAACAAAATTAATGAATAAAATATTCTATTTAATACGTTTATTGAGGGAACAAGTTTTTAAAAATTATTATTGAATCTATTAATTATAAGATCAATAAACGCAATATACAGTTAATGAAAATAATTCAGTATGGTTACCGTAGTAAAGGCGAAACCATCCAGTGTTGAAGAGGACTTAAAAATCAAGTTGAACTCCGTCAAGCCTCACATTGATGCTCTGATGGTAAATAAAAAATAACATACACCCAGCTGAAAAAAATCGATACTTTTCTTCACAATGTCCAATTTTTTTACTTTTGATGGATACACTTTAATTTTCAGAATTTGTTGGTGTTGTTGCAACTCTTATTGCTGCTGTTGTTAAGCGAAATTGATAAACTTTTTCTTCATTTAATTTATTTTCAATTTATTATATTCTTGAGCAAATTTACTGTAATATAAATTGTTTTGTTTGTTAAACAATTTTTTTTTTTAAATCAGGTTGTATTTTTTTATGAAGACGAATCTTTCATACTATCATAAGATCAGATAGTTGTACGCACAGTTGTCTGAAAAGTGGAAATGGTAAGCAGTGACATAAAAGGTGAAGTAAATAAAACTGAGCACCTACTTGTTCATCAAAGTACATGAATCGGTTTTAAATAATTAATAATAGAGTATTTAAGTATTTCATTGTGAACTTCTATTTGTTCACATCGAACCAGAGCACCTGCTCAGTTTTTTTAAGAATTAGTAAGTGCTCAGTTTTATCCACTTCACCAAAAGTCTTGGAACCCCTTCTCTAGTATTTTAGCGGTGTGTTCAGAACCTTTATTCTCTTGAAATGAATATAGACTTTCTATCCCAATTTTTTTTTTTTTTTTTTTTTTTTTGCAAACGATGACGCAATGCATCGAATACATTTCTGAATTCAGAATTACAACAATAATTACCAGTTCGATATTTCCATCAACAACAACGAACATATAAAGCGCGTCAAGAAAATGTTGTCCAAAACTCCATTGGTTTGTTGGCTGACTATGGGATACGATTATTAACTTCAGATATATTAATTTGGGTTGATTTTCGAATCATTCCGCACGAAATAAAGTAACACCGAACAAAATTTTACATAATAGGGATTAAAATTAAGAATTTGAACTGACTTTCGTGAAAAGAAAAAAAAAACAATTATATTCTCATTGAACGTTTGTAAACTTTAAAGTATATATTTTTTTCGCATAAAATCGATCTTTATTATCATTTATATTTTTTTTTTAAATAAAAAATTGTACCATTGAATGAATTATTACTTCAAATAATTTATTGATTGAATTTATGAAGAAAATTAGGTTTAATTATAATCTCGTTGGCGAAAGAGTAAAACCACGCAACTGTCTAATCCCTACTTTTAACATGTAATATACTACCGTTTAGAAATATTAGAAAATTAGTTCTTCTGCATACAATTTACGCAAAAATTAATTATCTCTAAATCAAACCGTTGTTTCATACTTTTGCATACGATATGACCCAATGTATATATGAACTCATAAAAGAGGAAAATTCTGAATAGTGGCAAGGAATAAACATTTCCAAAGATAATATTGAATTAACTATATTCCAGATCAGTTAATTGTCAAAGCGATAAATGATTATCGAGTTACAACTCTGATGCAAAGAAACAGATTGTTCCCATTATCCTTATCGCTACTGTTATCTTCCATAATCTTCCAGATTATTATGGTTTGAAGGGGTTTGAGACATATGAAGTTGTTTATAATCACAGTTCATAAATTATCATCTATTAATCTTTACATCGCGCGTATGTATTTTTTACTTGCTTTATACGTTATAACAAGAAAATATCGTGATAAGAAAATTTATGAATACAAAATAACTAAATATAATTAATTTACGAAAATAATTACAATATAAAGTTTACCAATAGATTTTTTCATTTTCTTAAATTCAACGATTTAAATGACTATTCGGAATAATAAATTAATTTTTCAACAAAAATAGTCGGAAACCATGGTATGACTGGTTGGAGTTTAGTGTTTTGCGATTGAATGGTACAATACTTTAATACCAATAATCCGCAGCCTTACAACATAAATATTAACTTGATTAATGTAGATTAGAAATTTAACGATCGGCATCCAGCCTTTTTTTTTTCAACATCTTAGTTTCCAAAAAGCCATTTTGTACTCAGTAAAATTTTTAATAATACGAAGATTTCTGAATCACATCGATAATTGAAAATTTTCTCCTTTAGGTGAAAAATAGAAATCTGCGCGAATTTTATTTTTATTTCACGGCGGCAAAGACGAAATCAAAATATTCATTTCCATTCTTTAATAAAAATGTGGTGAATTTTTACCATACAAAAATTATTTTATAATGATATTTAACACCCAAGAGGTTAATTATGGCAGCCATATATTTGTTGTTCTATTCTTTGGATTAATTAACCAAATTCTAAAATACCGGCAATATTTGATATAACATGATACTTTTATGAAAATCAGGCTTATCAAAAATTTTACTGTATTCAAATTTAACACAGTATACACCTATTAATTAACATAAAATACAAATAATTATACATATATTGCAACAATTAAATTAAATTGAATACCAACCTTGTCTGAAAAATAGCTCTAATAATCTCAAAGTAAATAAATCTGATTGCTAACTGTGAAAGCTTTTTCTCATAAACTTTAATGTATCAAAACAGCTATTTTTTTTAAAGATAATTAATGAAAATTATTATGTGAATAAAATTAATTTATGTGAATAAAAGAAATTTCAATAATAATAATAATTAAATTAAAACTTTTCAACCATAAATAAGATCATTGAAGGACTGCCAACCCCCTTTTCTTTTAAGTACATACATATAAATATTAAAAACTGTATTCCAAACAAAATATTTGCAAAATTTAAAGTTCATTTAATGTTTAGCCATGATTTTAATAATTATGCGTGATAGTTTGATGAATATGGAAAAACAAATAAAATTATTCCTTATGATTACCAATAAACCAGAAATCACTTTGCTTTCAAAATCAATACTGATTTAATATTAATACTGAACTGTTTCCATAACATAGAGGTATCAGTCTTCAAAATATCTTATTATCTACTTATAAAATATCTAATTACTAAATATCAGTATTCCAACATCCATTAATAAAAAAAAAAATAAAAGAGGAGTAAATAAAGGAAAGCAATTAGGATTCTAACTAAATTAAATATACAAAACTTTTAATACAAAGATATATGATATTATTAATTTTAAAAACCCACACTCTTCTCAATACATACAAATAATGGCAATTCCTTATATTTACACTTTTAATATACACTTTAAAAATATGAAATCTGATAATAAGATTATTGAAAACAATATAAGTTAATATTATTCACAAACTCTTATGTTAACACTAACAATTTTTGTCAATCAAAAATGTCAAATTTATTATTCTAAAATCATATCAATCTCTTATCAACAATCTAGTGCAATTTCTATTTAAAGTAAAAAATTATTTTAATTCAATAATCTTCATTTATCTACCGAAAACTGAATTATTCGTTGCATTTTTGATTGATTAAAAAAAAAATCAATAATTATTATGAAAATAAATGATAAATTTCAAACACAACCTCATGCAAAAAAAAAACAAATTACCTTCAAAAATAATATTTCATTAATTTCAAAGAAAAACAAAAAGTAGCCCATAACGTCAAACCTTTATCAGCAAGGAATAGACATTAGTTGTAAAAAGGCGCCCTGGATACAAAATTGATAAACGTTATCAAACATGAGAAAGTAGGGCTAGCTATGCATTCAAGCCAGTAACTAAGAAGAACATTTTGACAATTACTAAATTAAATAATTGAATAAACTCACCTTAGCTAGTTGAAAATGCTCAGGTTTTAATGTTTCAACGATCTCCTGGTCATTTCTTGGCTGCTGGGAAACAGAGGATCGTAAACCATCCAAAACACCTTTGAAGGTAAACTTTTTCATTTCAGCAATTTTATGACGCCCATCTAAAGAAGAAAAATTAATCCTCGCATATCCCCTTCAGCAATGTCCCCGCAGATACTGCTGACAATGCTTTGGCATAACAGGAACAACAGGTACCCTCCGCAGATCGTCTCCCGGGCAGGCAAGTCCGTCACCTAAGCCCTACCGACCCAATATCGGTTCAAAGCCGGCGGAAACTGTTATACCAAAGCTATTTACAACTTTAATAATAAAGATGCGATTTAACTTGTATATGATAATTAAAACTGGTTGAATGAGAAGCTAAAAACTTGATCAATAACTTTCCACGCCCGTGCTAACAGCTGGAATGACAGTGTTCTTCCCTGGGTTCCACAGGGTTTGAGGACCGGCCATAGAGTGCAGCACAAGCCTACCGAGAAGGTTATCTGTACTGCTTCACTCGGGGCAGCACCTGTCTCTTAAAGAGATTTCAAAGAAAGTTATTTGAAATGTGCTTTGATTGATTGAAGACACTTGTTAGCAATGATTGTTAAAACTACTGTTAGATTTTTATATACCTGTAAGCAAGCATTTAATAAGAATACTAAGCTTGAAAGAAATCAAATATGGTATGTGTTGTTCATTTCTGGATTTTTATTTATTTACATTATCACTTAAAATTTTTCCTACTCATCACTGATAAGAATTATATTTTTTTTCTGCTCACTTTCAAAGAACAAATTTAATTTTATTAACTGCTAGTAATTGTCTTTTTAAATTTATGTATACCTTTAAGAATTTATTGCTTTAAAATTTAAGATACATTTGGCATTCATATCAATAAGATTTATTAATTAAATGTACTGGCTTTTGGCTTGTAATTTAGTTATGCCATTGTTGTGTTTTAAATATTCAATTGTGTTTATATAATATTAAATATTGATTAATAATCTTTGTCTGGATTAGATATTATCAGTGTTTTTTAAATTATTGAGATAAAGTATTGCTTATTTAATTATTATAATTAAGTTATTAATTATTGTTATTAAGTTATTATATTTAAGTATTGCTTGCTTTAATTCCTTTATGGACTGCACTCTTTGTAAGAAAGCAAGAGCGGGTTTTCAACAGGTTATCAGTCTTCTTAAGGCAAAGTATGAATCAGAGATTTGTTCTTTGTGTCTGCCTCGCATTACATATCTCTATATGATCCAGGCTCTGCTGGATTTGATCTAGTATCTGCATTTGACTTTATTATCAAATTGCTGCTATATAACGTTTGTTCATCAGAGTCTTAAGAGAGATGTATACTTATTAATTAGTGTAGAGATCCTTATTTCTTTATTCACTAGATATTCATCATCTTGGGCAGAAATCGACACTAGATATTGGTTTTGTTTGGTACAACATTACAATCGGGACGCCTTATCACTGGCTCGGGCTGAACTTACCCGAAGGTCGCCGCTGAATCTCTCTCTTGCACCATTTGTGGAAACTAACTGCTTCAATTCATTCAATTGTAACATTCATATTCATCGGAATTATTATAATTATTACTACTTTAATTACATATCATTTCAAGTTATCAGTGCTGTCGACTTCTCCTCACTATGTTCGCTCAAGATATATACAAACCCCCAAAAGTTCCTTTTCAGTTAAGGTTAAGTCCTTATCCTATTTTAAATTATTCCTACAACTTTCCTAGACCACCAGAAGTCGACAGCACTAATAATTTTAAATAAGATCTAATTTAAGCAGTAATAATTTTAATAATTGCAATGAATATGAATTTTAGAATTGAATAGAAAGCAGTTAGTTAGCACAAATCGTTCAAGAGAGTGGTAGTGCAGTGCGGCGACATTCAGCTCAAGCCAGTGATAAGGCGCTCTGATTTTAAAGTTGGACTGTTAGTTTTTTAAATGCTAACCAATTTCCATTGAGTGACTCCTTTGATGATAAGTAATGATGTACATACTTCTACTTTAAGCAGTATCTGAGTTCTCTAACTGATTCACAGTTTAATCTATAATAGAATTTACAAGGAATTTTTGTTACAGTTAAAATGACTTAAGTTATTTTGAGCTCATGAAAACCAGAAACCTATAACTATCAAGTGGATAATACCAACAGTAAACCACCATACTGTGGCCATAAATTTTTTCAAGTGCAAGTCAGGATACTGACGCTGCACTGTGCACTCATTAATGGTTCCTGACCACATACCTGATTAATATTATGAGCAGTTTGCATAGCATTTTTCCCTAGTTTAAATTTGTAAAAATAAATTTAACAAAAATCTAAATGTCTCTTTGACATTTTCTTTTCAAAGGCTTTAAACCGACTGAACAAAATGATTTTATTGTTTGAATTTTGGGTGAAAGGAAGGATATAGAATAAGATTTATTATGATATATATGGAATTAACATAAATTATTAGTTTTGTGTACTGAATTGGTTTTAAAGCATAGCAAAGGCAGAAATCGTAGCAAACTTGTATTATTTTTGCATCAAACCAATATATTAGCATAATATGCTGAACTATGAATTAAACAGAAATCTATGTAAAAAATCAGTTTTCTTGCTCTTCTGAAAAATGAAGTTCTTAGATATACAATCTTTTACTCTTAGAATGGTGTTTGGTACAGTAAATATTTTACTGTATTTTTGTTATTTTTAGATGACAGTGTTTTGTTTTATATTATTATTGGAAATTAAAAACTACATTTTAGGATTGTTGGTGCATGCTTTGGTGCTGGCTTAGCTACTTATTCAACTATGATCAAGCGTGCGGAAATGGCCAGTTTGAGCATTGATAAAAGCAATTTTATGGCTGAACCAATTACGGATTTAGCAACATTAAAAGCGAACCCATCGGATATGAAAACCAAAATGGAATTAATGATTATGAAAATTCAGGTAGATGCTGGAAAGTTTAAAATCAACCTTGATCTGGTTTTTTACTACATCGGTTTTTCTCTACTTTTTAGAAAGACTTTTGTAAAGCTTTAGAAGCTGAAGAAGATCCAGAAACTAAATTTGTTGTTGACAGATGGCTAAGAGAAGAAGGAGGAGGAGGAATAACTTGTGTTTTGCAAGATGGACGCGTTATTGAAAAAGCTGGTGTGAACATATCTGTTGTATCAGGGAATTTGCCAGCTGGTGCTATTCAGCAAATGAAATCTAGGTAAACACTACAAGTTGTTTTTTGAATTAAAAAGATTTTCAATGCCAGATTATTTTTCAAATTCACTAGCAACAAATTAAAAAATGTTTCTATTGAAAGATTGATAGTTTGTTCAAGATTTTACTTGAAGTTATTACTGGAGGTGTGAACCCTCAGACTAGTTGGTTTTGTGACAGTATTTCACTAGTTTTTAGAAGATACCGTAATAAATACCATTTACCATGCAGACCATATGCTGATTTCCATTGTTAATTTTCTTCTTTATTTTGATGAGTTTTAGTTATTTTTAATGGCCTTGTTATTCCAACCCTGGTAGAAAGATGGGTGGGCTACCCTATAGGTTGATATTTATTTCATGGACCCATAAAGACAGCATCAAACCAATTCTGATTCTGATTTGTGCCTCCTGAGGTGCTGCTCCCTCAATTATTGTGTTGGTGCAATAAAGTGATACTTTATACATAAAAAAAAAAAGTTTCATTGTGTTGCACCAACACCTGTAAGCTACATTACATTTAGTCCCTCTGCCTTACATTTACATTTAGTCTCACTGGTATTGGTGGGGGAACTAATCTGGCACGTAAGCCTTGTGATCCTTGTGACGGTTACCATTAGGTTGCTGCCGCGCACTAACCAGAGTGGAAGTGTCAAGATTAATTTCACGGGACCACCGCGAAATAAATATTAATTGACCCTTGTGGGAATTGAAACTACAACGTTCCGTACCAGGCACTCTGGGACCCTCCTCCCAATGTGCTCAGTTGTCACATCCTCCTCGAATACCTAGGACAGAGAAAGTATGCGTCTTCGTAAAAAAATAACAACATATTGTCGAAATCTGATTTAAATCAGTTTAAAAAAAGTAATATTTTCTATTGATTACATCATATTTTCTTCACCGACTTATTTGTATCTTAATTTTACCTGAAATATGTTAGGGGAAGAGAATTTGTTGGATCAGGACCTTTGCCATTTTTTGCAGCTGGTGTAAGTTCCGTAATTCATCCTAGAAATCCTATGGTTCCAACTATTCACTTTAACTACAGATATTTTGAAGTAACAGATTCTTCTGGAAAGAAACATGTAGGTGGTATATTTTTTTTTTTATTTGAGAATTGTTTGAATAAATCTTCTTAATTTTTTTAATTTTTGAGTAAATCTCAAGTTTTTTATTTACAGTGGTGGTTTGGCGGTGGAACTGATTTGACACCATATTATCTCGATAAAGAAGATGCAAAACATTTCCATTCTACTTTGAAAGCAACTTGTGATAAACATGACAAAAGTTACTATCCAAAATTTAAAAAGTGGTGTGATGATTATTTCAAAATTACTCACAGAGGTATGTGTATGATTTAAAAAAATGTTTGCCTTTAACATGAAGTATCTTTTGTTTATTTATTCATTATTGTATTATTTTCAGTGCGATCTCATTTGTATGGCTCATTAAATATGTCATTATCCTTCAGAAATATGACATAACAATGCTTGTTTCAGAATTCATTGATTTCCAGATATCCAATTTTCAGATACTAACACATTTTTCACTTCCTTTACAATTTCTAGCTTACTTGAGTCTTTCTATCTCTTGCCTTTCTGCCACTAAAAAGCCCATACAATTTATTTTATGTATCATTCTTCTAAATTTATTCACTTCTTATTACATTTTTTCACATGTTTTATTCTGTATGTCTTGAGAATTTTACATTTTTATAAATGCTTTTGCTAACTAGCATTCAGAGCTAAGTAGCTATAGTTTAAAGTTGCAGTGAAAATGTCAATTTTTTGGCTTGATAAAATTATGATTAGATGCCAGATTAATACCTTTCAATGGATCAAATTATGTTTTTGAATTACAGGATATAAATATTTTATTTTATTTTTTTAGGTGAAAGCAGGGGTATCGGAGGAATATTTTTTGACGATTTAGACACACCATCAGAGGAGAAAGTATTTAGTTTTGTTAAAAGTTGTGCAGAATCGGTTATACCCTCCTACGTTCCATTGTGTAAAATTTTGGCTTATTTTAATTAACTTAATTATTTATATTAATTATTTTGGCTTGGTTTTCCATTATATATAAAAATACACAAATAAAAGGCTGATATTTTTTTACAGTAAATGCTCATAAGGATGATGCTTATGGCTATTTTGAAAGAGAATGGCAACTAATAAGAAGAGGGCGTTATGTAGAGTTCAATTTGATTTATGATCGGGGGACTAAGTTTGGCTTGTACACCCCTGGTGCCAGATATGAATCCATATTAATGTCTCTTCCATTAACAGCGGTAAGTTCTCAATCATTTAAATGAAGGTTGGAAATTTAATGTATTTTTTTTTTATTTTATTGCCTTAAACTGTTAACGAGTTCTTCAGAGTGTTTACTCTCATAAGAAATATTGAGAGTGGAATTTTATTAAATTTTATGAATCCATTAGAAATAACTGATGTATATTAAAATTAAATAAAAATATTGATATAATAATAAATATTTAAATAAAATGTTCTGTTTTAACATATTTTTTTTGTTTTGTTTTTTATCAGAAATGGTATTACATGCATATTCCAAAAGAGGGATCTAAAGAAGCTGAAATTATGGAAGTATTAAAGAATCCAAAAGAGTGGGTGGCAGAAGAAAAGAGTAGATAATTTTACTTAAGTTATTTCTTATGTTGAAGTCTCTCTGAAACTGAATGGAAAAGTTTATAACTATTTTTTTCAACTTCACTGGCCTGGTATAAGTATGTTAAGATTGTTTCAGTCTTAACTATTTTTAAACTGGAAGCTAAATTCAATTATTACAAGTCTAATTGTAGATATCTCTTTGCTAGAGGTAAAAAATACTCTGTATATTTATTTTTACAAGAAAATAAGGTTTAGTGATGAAAGTAACTAAAATTTATGTATAATTGATAAGTGAAATAGCTAGTTGAAGAGAGTTTTAAGTTGAATAAATTGTTATATGTAATAGACTTGTTGCTCTTGACTTATGCATGTAGATTCTAATAAAATATATTGTTAAGGTGTACAGGTATTTATAGGATTATGGTTGTTAAAATAAATTATTTTTTTAATTACATAAGACATTTCTGAAACTTTTTTCTTTTTTTCCTAATGGAAGATCCAATATATATTGAGAGGTCTAGATTATCTTTGTTTCTTATATCCAGAAAATCATTCCTAGCCCAACATTTGGTGCAATTGTGCAATAAAAATTTACATATGGTAGGTACTAAATGTCATTGTGTAATATTTATAATAAATAAATGAATTATGTTAAAACTGTTTCACAGCTAGGTAAATCCATATTCTTAATCTTTGCCATGTAAGTTGATAACACAAGTATATGCAATGATCAAAGGAATTGCAAAGTTTGATTTAAAAAAAAAAAATTCAATACCTATTTACATTAATTTTGCACTTAATATAATGTTTTGGAGGTGGAGAAGCAGTAAAAATATATATTACAAGTATCTAGAAGGAGATGGTCTGGGTGGCAGTCAAGAATAACATATAAAATAGTGGAAACTATAAACTGCGACACCTGAGCATGGGACACTCACAGAGAATTTTCAAAGCATGCGTTTGGCAACACTGCGTGCTGCCAGGTAAGGCAGCTACTTCATAAATTCGGGCAGTCTAGTCTGATACCTGATCGATCGGGTCCCATCCATTTGCAAATCCTTGCTAAGTGCATAACTCTCTCGATTTTCACCAGATTTTGATGTACTTTTCAGGAAATGTGCGGGTTAGACACTAGATGGTCTTATCAATTTTGCCAACTTCAGATCAAGAATTTATGGTTTTTTGTGGTAAATTCATTCTTAGGGTTTATTGTACTGTCTAATATACATGAATTTATTCTTTCCTCTGCTTCTTCAACCTCTCCCTTTCCCCTCATATTCCTGTGACTTTTTCTTGCAGCACTTTTGAAGCATCAATGTTCCTTTTATTTTGCAGAGATGGAAAAGGAAAAAATGGTGTTTCGTTCTGATGATCCCAATTTCGAAAATATTATCAAAAAGCTCCTTTTAGAAGAAGAGTTAGACTCCGAAGAGGTAACCACTAGAGGGCCGAGTCATGGGAAAAAGGTGAGTTGCAGTGTTTTGAATAAATGTACTAGCACTGAAAGTAGCAGCAGCAACCTGCATCTACATCTCCAGTACCAGGCTGCTCCAATTATCCCGATGAGGTCGCAGGCACGGGCACTTTTCAATCTGCAAGAGATGATATTTCCCTTCAATTTGGAAGCCCTACATGCAGTCTTCATTTTCAGAGGGAGTTGAATGTTGAGGAAGAGAATTCGAGTTACAACTTAGAATGGGACGAAGAAGAAGGGAAAGAAAGTGTAACGTCGACCCATTCAACCATTGATGAAGAAACAGTGTATGGTTGTAAAAGCGGTATGAAGTGGATGTCAAAGGAGCCAGAGAGAAGAGGTCGACCTCGCGCTCACAACATTTTGAAATTCAAGTTGCCTGGCCTGAGTAGGACTGCACTTAATCTGTTGCCATCTGAGTTAGATATGTGGAAGCAGGTCATTGATGAGCAAATGGTACAGAATATTTTCAAGTACAGCCAAGCTCACCTTGCTGATTATCGGTCGAAAGCAAACCAATCAAATGTGAAAAATTACTTTGGCTCTTCCATTCATGAAATTAATGCGTTCATTGGGTTGTTTCCTCTCACTTCGATTTACTAGTCAAACAAAGAATGTTCAAAACCTCTCTTTGCTACTGGATACAAGGGCCATCCCATCTTCAGAGCAATTATGTCCTATCGCCGTTTCACCATTTTGAAAGAAGCTCTTCGTTTCGATGATAGAGAAACCCATAAGAAAAGGAAGAAAACTGGTCCACCAGCCCCCGTAACGGAGATTTTCACGAAGTTGATATCAATCAGTCAGAAGATGTATGTTCTTGGTGAGTATTGCACCTTAGACGAGTCACTCCTCCCATTCCGTGGGTGTGTAAAATTTCGCGTGTACATGCCCAAAAAGCCAGGAAAATATGGCATAAAACTGATGATATTGACCAATGCGAGGACTGGTTATTGCTACTATGCCTATATTTACACTGGCAAAGAATCAGACGGAAAAAAAACTGACAGACAACGAAAAGAAGCTACTAGTTCCGACTCAGGCTCTCCTCGAAATATCTGAACTAATTCAAAAAAGCAACGGAAATATAACTGGTGACTATTGGTTCAGCTCAATGGAAGCCGTACTTCCGAAAAGAAAGCTGACCTATGTGGGTACCATGAAAAAGAACAAGAGGGAATTGCCTCAAGAATCGACCCGTCAATGACGAGGTCTATGGTTTTTCTGAGGGTGGAAAAACCATGCTTTACTCATTCAATGTGAAGACCACCAAAGTTTTGAACATCATTTCTTCAATGCACAATTCCATCGGTCAAAGAGAAAATGGTATATCAGAGCCAAATGCATTTTATAACTGCACCAAGGGTGGAGTCAATGCTTTAGTTTCAAATGTGCACTCTACAGCACCCAAAGGAAGGACAAAGGTGGCCCATGTGTGTTTTCAGTAGGAACAGTTTTTTTTTTTGTAGGAACGATTCTTCGATAGAATATAATTAGATAGAAAATCTAAGACACAAGATAGATATTGAGGTGAATAAAAAAAGAATGACCGTTTTCTGGGTTAAAATGAAGTTTATTTTTTTCTTACATCTCTGTTAATTCCAATGTTGTTGTTATTGATATTTTTTTTATCCTAATACTATACTGAATCATTTAGTAAGCATAATGTCTCTCAGTATCAATGTGATGTTGAGGTATGAAATTCAATTAATCCTGTGACATTACTGGAAAAGGAAATTTTAAGCCACCGAAACCATGCGTTTGATATGGGAAGTTGAAGAGGAACTTAATCTTAATGAGCAAACTATGAGAAGATAAATTTTAAAGTGGCAATACAACCTTGGAAAGGCAGCCAGGCACAGGGCGACCATCTGTTGTGGACAGCGAAGCTCTACGGCACGCTATTGAAGATGATCCCATAAAAAGTATTCGTTAGCTATCCTCCGAACTTGGTTTGTCACAGTCAAGTGTGAACCGTCTCTTAGAAGAAATTTTATGAAAGAAAAAATAAACTTTATTTTAACCCTTGAAATTTTTATTTTGTTTACTCCCCCTAATAGATAGTATTAATCAATGATATATTTTTGAGATTTTAATTAACATTTTTTAGTCTAACTGCTAGGTTTTATTCACTCTACCCCATGCCTTATCTATCAAAGATCTCTTTGACGTACTATTTCAAATGTTCAAATTTCCTCCTCCGGATCTTTTTCCATCGACATTTATTTCATCTGTGACTTTGGACATTCGGTCTTCATTGATCCTCTAGACATTGCTGAACCATCACAGCTGGTGAACAATTTGTTCTATTGATCTGCCATTCAGTTTAAACTTCATTATTATATTTCTGTTTATCTCTCTTCCAATTCTCACAAATTTTACATCTTTTATAAAAATAATTTTAAATAAATGGTTAAAATTAATTATACCTGTCTATTCTCTACCCAAGCAATATATTGATACAAAGTTCAATATTCAAATTTTGTTTAAAATACTGAATAGTTTATTTAAGTTTTATATCCAATATTTTTTTGATGTATCAATTGTTTTATGGTAAGGTAAGTAACCTTTATTAGTCTACGAAACAGTCTCCTTTATAATAAATGATTTGTAAAATAAGTTTTCTTTATTGAAAGAAAACTTTATATTATTCAGATTATTTCGTCTCCTTTGAATAGTGTACTTCATGTAAGAAAAAAAATTCTTATGTTGTGAGTAAACTTTAACCTTTTATAAATGAAATTCTTTATCGGTAAGGAAATATCTGGCATTCTGAACCCTGAACTTATTCCTTAGTTCTACTTTTACAGTAGTTCATTTGATATAATAAAGAAATATAAAATTAGAGTATAGATTAGAGACTTTAGAGTATAGAATAGAGAGTCGTTCTACTTTCTAACTGAATATTGTATTTATTTCTATAATGATTATGAGAAAAAAAATTGAGTTTGAATGAGTTAATTGCTGTCACTCCTGCTCTACAGTCGATGATTTTTTTTCTTTTTTATAATAAATTACGATGTCATTGATTGATCTAAAAGTTTTATATTCCACTATGATTATATATTTTTTTAAAATATATGTTTTTTGCATATCCCAGTAAACTGTTTTCATAAAAATCAGTGATCGTATGTGTATAGGCAGGTAATAAGGAAGGGTAAACAGAGATGGCCCTGTTGTTCTCAGATGGTCAGTTTGAGTGGAATAACTTAATTTTTGACAGTATACCTCAGAATTGGCCATACTGTTATACCAAACTTTGACATCCAGAGTTGTTTCAATTTACTATTATTTTAGCTTATATCAGTACACCTCTATACCATAGCTTTATTATAAGAATATATAATATATGTACATATTTACAGTAACATGTACAATACAAGAAAATAACAATGTTATTTAACAAAAAATAGTATTCTTTTCTATGACTGCGTTATTCTGTGCTGCCTGGGTGTATGGAATATATTAATGACAAATCAGCTAAAAACACCTTGGTAAAAATCTCATTTTTAAAGACACTCTGCAAGTTAGGATAATATGTATTTTTTTAACGGAGCTTCTCTGTTTTTTATGAAATAGCAGAAGTCCTCGTTTTATTTCATGTTTGGGTTGTGTTAAAAAAACCAATCATCGGAAAACCTCAGGGTTCTAACAGAATACTGGCATTGTTTCTAGATTGAAATGAACAGGATGGCCCTATGTCCCGTCTAGGTAGGCGGCCGTTAATGGTGGAATGGAGTGCGATTTATTATTTTATTTTTGTAATGCACATTTTATTAGCATTAACCAAATCTCTACGTGTGCTGCACCTGCGCCCCACAAGTTTTCTGAAGACTAAATCGGAGCTGCTGAAGAGTATTTTTGATATTAGGAGGGGAGGTGGAATAAGATTATGGGGCGCAGAAATTTGTTTCCCCTCGAGCGCCAAAAATCTTATAACCGACTCTGAAAATGAACAACCAGAGCCCTATTTCATAAGA
This sequence comes from Rhaphigaster nebulosa, assembly GCA_948150685.1. Taxonomy (NCBI): domain Eukaryota; kingdom Metazoa; phylum Arthropoda; class Insecta; order Hemiptera; family Pentatomidae; genus Rhaphigaster; species Rhaphigaster nebulosa. Next base: position 57,156,984 of record OX411310.1, on the reverse strand, counting down.
AAGTACAAGTGCGAGTTGACCTATGATTTACTACGCATGTGTCACACCGTGAAATTTGATCGTGTTTCAACATTTCAGTGTGTCATAGACCTATTTGCACTAGTACTTTAATATGAAATAAGGCTCAGATTGATTTATTCTGGATTGAAGGCGATTTTAACAGATTTATTTCTAATTGGGAGAATTTAAACAACTTTGCAATCCCAAAATAATAATTTTCAATTAATTGTACCACTGTCAGTTTAACTACTATAGATTCATCCATGTCCCTGTTTTTAAGGAAAGAATAAGTTATGGGAACATTTTGTAATCATTGAATGTACCTGCTCTAGCGATGAATCGGTCCGAGATCATGTCACAGCTCCAGCTGCTCCAGTGACAGTCTTGTCGTTGTTATAAATTATCGGCCCAGATCCATTACTGATTCAGCTCTTGAGTTTATAAAGCCTGCTAAGAAATGCGATATATTAGTAAATTGGAAGTGAGACATTAACCTACCAATCTGCCGCATTTATTAATCAATTATAGATTTTGAATAATATGTACTTAGAACATTTTCTAATTTGAAAACATCGTTTTAAGAGCTTGGAAAATTTTATATTAAATTGTTAAGAGAAAAAGTGAAATATCCCACTTGTGTGCATGTCGTTATCATGACAACTCCATACCCGTGGAAGTAAGTTCACTACAATAACTTTTTAATAAGTGTGAAATCATTTATTAAAAAGTTTTCTGTTGTCCAGAAAAATAGAAGTGGTGTTGACCTGGCTGAGGATTGGATATACTCGGCTTACCCAGGATTACTTGATGAGAAAAGGATCTCCACCTAATGGCGTCAAGTGTGGAGTACCACTGAACGTATGTTACGCCATCGAGTCTCATAAAGCACGACATCTCTTGAGTGACAGTTTTGAGAAGTCACTTCAGAATGATTAAAATTATATAAACAGCTTAATGATAATCCTTAAGCAAATCAAAACATTTTGTAAAACTTTTTTTTTTATCTTTATTGGTTAATTCACAACTGTCAGTGATTACTGACAACCAGCGAATGTGCTTACATAACAAATTTACAATTAAAAGGGCATGATGACAGGCATGAGGAAGCATTTTGTAAAACTTAATTCTGCATATTCTAATATTACAAGCCAGGGGCGTACGCAGAATTTTTTCTCGAGGAGTGGGGATTTAAATTTTTGTTAAGGAGGGATTTCATAATAAGAAGGCATACTTGCATTTGAATTCGTAGATTACTATATATAGTCGCCAAATTGGGTGTAAGTTTTAATGATAAGCATGAAAATTGGATCAAAAATTACTATTAATAATACAAAAAATATTACTTAAAATACAAACTTTATGTTGGCGGTTATGAAAATCATATTTTTTCATAAATTTCGGAGGGTGGGGAGGAGGAGAGGAGTATTTATTCCCCTGCGTGCGCCACTGTTGTAAACTTTTAAAACTGTAATACAGGACGGAAATGAACTAAGTGGTTGAAATGCCCAAAATGTTTCATATATGATAGATAAGATAAGTGTGAAACTTTAGCCGTTTAGACATATTTATTGTAGTATAGACCATGTTCCTTGAAAATTTCTGCAAGGAATGGGATTGAAGAATATTTTAAAAGTTATTTTGTATCTTATGGAGTTAATAACCTTTAAAAAAATACTAGTTTCTACTATCCATATTTTCATTGTATTTAATTATGTTTGTGCGGCTATTGTATGCTGCAGTCTATTTCATATGTATATCACTGAAACGAACAGTGGCGTAGCCAGAAGAATCCGGACCTCCCCAAATTACAACATACTGTTACTTATTCTTATCTGTTAACAAAAATTGTATAAAACTATTTGAATTTTATTTTATAAACTATATACCTAGGAATATAAAATATTACATAGAGAGAGGACCCCCTTACATCCACGGTTGTGGTGGATTTCTATAAAGAGATCCTTGGATCGATCCTCCTTCGCAGCTTCGAAACGAAATCCTGGCTACGCTACTGGAAATGAAGTTGAATAAATAAATCGATATTATGTTTTGTATTTTTTTTTCTAATGATTAAAACTACCCTTGGGGCGGAACCCCACTCTCGAGCAATTAATAAAAATAAATGAAACATTGATGAGCGAAAGTGCCACTAAATTCATTTTAATGAAAAAAAGGAACGATAAGCCGTAGAAAGAAAAAGAAAATATCGAGCCAACGTGTCAGAAGAATTAAAACAAAGAGAACGTGCACAAAAACTGAATATCAGAGGACTTACCGAGCAGCTAAGCTTCCACGAAATATTACTTCTGAAGAAATTTCACTAACATAAAAAGATAATGAAGGAAAAAAAGTCGGTAGAAAATCAAACAGGGTAAGGAAAACCTCGAGAAAAAATAACAAATAGAAATACCCTTTTTCTGTAGATGGGCAAGGCCGAAATGTGCAGAATCATGTCTTTCTTTCTTCGTGATTTATCTATTATTTTTTTCTTTCTTTCCTTATTTTCACTTTTATTAATCCCTTTCTAGCTTTTGTTTCTTATTACCTTATCATATTTCCAGTGCTAAAGATTTTATTCATTTGGCGATATGATCCTTATGGGGATCCCTTAAAATTCTCAATGCCTGCTATCGTAACATAACAAGCATACAATTAGTGCATTTCAATACATGAATGAAAAGGTATTTTTAAATAGTTAATGATTAGTCTGTTTGCCAATGCTAAAATTACATATATTTGTTCTACGCGTCCCATTTAGCACATTATACGTACATATTAGAAAATGTGCCATCTTTAAGAATACTTATTCTAATCAGTATTTTTGGGCCCTGCTTCTTTTCAATTAATAGAAACAAATTTTTTAAAAAATAATTTCAATAATTAAAACAAATATTAAATTGCTTACCCTTATTGAATATACGGTCGAATTTACCAGTATTCTTTATCATCAAAAAAGTGTCTGTCTCTAAATCCGCGTACCCGTCACTGTTACCACTACTTGTAAATAAAATATATGAGTTTTCTATCAATAGTAATATATACACTTCTCGAAAAAAAGGTTTAAAAAAAAATTCCGAAGAATTAATATTCTATACCCTAAAATTATTCAGCTTATTTCAATCTTAAATTTTCTCCTGCCAAATAGGTGTTAACATAGATATATACAACAACGTTGTATATACGAGTATCTATGTGTGTTACATTTTCAATAAAAATCTATGTAAATGTATAAAAAATCTATAAAAATCGATGTAATGATTTTTTTGTGAAAATTTTCCAAAAGTGGATATATTAACACTTGATAGAAAACTTCTCATATTTATTAGGTATTAATTTTAATTGCATGAAAAGTTGTCAAATCTTGATTTAAAAAATGCTTACTGAATAATCATAACTTAATATTTATTTAATGCATATTTATTTAAATGCATTGACATTGCGAGCTCCAAAAGGTTCTAAACGCTATTATTCTTTTTTTTTTTAACTGGTTTCCAGACTTTTTTGTTTTTAAGATTATTTCCTGTCAGAAAGTACAAGAATCGTGTCAGATCTAATGAATAAAATATTAGATTCAGTATGAAAAAGTACTGAACTACTAACACCTCAGCACGATCTATTCAATATTATCAATTTGAATTTGGCACTGACCTCTACGCTGCCGTCATAAAAGATTGCATAAGTCTAACCGTTGGATTTAGGGAGTTTTAGAGAAATTCAGGTACAATACAAAGATGCATTTAAAAAAAAAAAAAAATGATGTGGAGTTAGGACATTATTGCTTATGACGGCAGTACGAGTATATCCACGAATGCAGATATAAAAAAACTTATGCTACTGATAACAGATCATCCTTCATCAATCGTGTCACTATGAGTAGACCAATACATTTGCAGCTGCGAAAATTTCTAACTACCCATCGGTTCAGAGCTGAGTCTGTCTGTGACAATGATTGGAAACGAGTAAGTATATTGCCTTTAAATCTGGACCAATTTCATATCAGAGAAGTGGGACTTCTTTGGAACAATGTGGAGTGGTACTCTCTCAAGGCTTTTGGCTGATATATTGATCTATTTCCTATATATCTATCCAACATATCTATACAATTGCAGGTCTAATTCCAATATTACCAGCATAGCGTACTCATTAAGCTGCCAAACTAATTCAAGTTTTACTTGTTCACTATGCCGATATATTTATCGGTCCAATTTGTTCTTACAAAAGAACATAAGAATCTCTTCTTTAAAAGTCCTTACTAGTGACGACTCATCCCAGACTAATTTAAAAATATATAACGGTGTCATTTCGTGTTTTTTTAGGTGATTGATTTATATCAAATCATATACAGTGCTTGAAGAACCGAGGCACCCATCATTTCAATTCATGGTACATCTTCGGAATATATATTTTAACATCTTGATCCTTTCCGGGTGAATCTGTTTATCTGTGAGCTTTCTTGATCAGCGCTATCTTTGGGTATTCTAATTACAAATCAAAATTAAATCAATGAGACTGCGATGTTTGCAAGCTACCTTTAGCATGTTCTATTCTCACTATCAAAAGGCAATGAGCTTTAAAAACGATTTTGTTTAGTACTTTGAAATCTGGTTTAATAAATTATGGGCTGTCATTGTCACTCCATATCACGGGCACATTGATTCACGTAATAACTGTTCTATTTAATAAAAATAAATTTCATTGCTTACAACCGGTCTCTAGATAGTCCGTTCTGAAAAATGTTTACTTTCAAATTATGTTTTTTTTTTCATTTATTTCGTTTATTAATTACATTAGTTCATTCATCTTTTCATGTTTATTTGAGATTTAATAAGATTGAATCTCATATTCTTCTCTATATTTCATAATACAAGTCAATAACAGTGCAGATGCATTTTCCAAATTACAAGTTACTTATTCCTCATTTCTCTGCCGCAAATTTTACCTAATTATTTAAAATATCAATTAATTTTGTGTAGATAAATTTTTGATAAATTTTAAGCTTTGGCATTGATTTTTTAATGTTATCTATTTCTACTATTCGAACTATCAAATTCATATTTCCCAACGTTTGGCGCTATTGACATCCCTTTATAATTCCTTAAATTTACCATTTTATCATAATAAATCAGTATTTTAAAAACTTGTTAATGGGATGAACTAACGATTGCAGTGATATATCTCTATATGTTTTTAATTTTCTTTAACCTTTTATAACAACACAAAAATTTCGAAATCAGCTGTTGTTTGACAAATGTGTTCTGTGATACCTGTCACAGTAATGGAATTCTGTGTCTTAAATTCGTCAATTTAACGAAAATGTTTTAGCTCTAAAGGAGCTGTTTAGACTTTTTAAAAAAATTGTGAATTGTTAATGTAATACAGTTTTATTTCATCCAAATACAATCAGTTGATTAAAACCAATGAATTTATATTTGAAAAAGCATACATTAAATCTATTAGTTTTTCGATTAAGTTATTTAATTTAACATGGCAAAAGTGATTTTCAATTATGGTGGAAATTAAAGAAGCTGTAATATGCCTCAGCACAACTCAGTTGTTAAATTTATTTCCAAAAGAGAAGTAGATGTAGGTATTCAGTGACTTTTGGTGATATTGTTTTCTTTGAAGGATGATCAGTTATTTTTTGATTAGTTAATCATTTTACATAAAGATGACAATAAATGGTATTTTTAGGCACAAACATGTAGAGGTCTACAGAAGAGACTTCATGTTACAGAGAACCATATAAATCGTTTAGGCCTAGAAAAAGAATTGGAAGGGCACACTGGTTGTGTCAACTGTTTAGAATGGGATTCTAAAGGAAGGTATACTGTTTCTTGTCATTACATTCTTTATAAACGAAGAACACGTAAATTGCTATTTGAACTTACCAATTACAAATCCGACGTAACTGATCTTTCTCTGTTTAGGTATCTCGCATCTGCATCAGATGATTTTCAAGTTATCATTTGGGACCCTTTTTTATATAAGAAAATTCAGGTTGTTCCAACTGGGCATCATGGGAATATCTTTTCTGTCAAGGTATTTCTTAATTTTTATTCCAATTAGAACTTTATCTTTTAAAAATCAAGTAATGGTGTTCATATCAGGGGTGTTGTCCATATTATTTGATGGCTTATTAAGAATCCAATAAGTGTTTCCATTGCCTGTCTTTATAAACAGTTTTTTTCATTTGAAAGTTTTCAGTTAATTATTCTATTTATTTTTTAGTTTGTTGCACCATAACATTCCATAGCTATATCATCATGTCATCATTTCACGGACATAATGTTTTCATTCCTGTTACTGACAGGGTTAATAACAACCAGATTTTGTAGACTAATAATCCAAGTATTAGTTTGATGAATGTTGAGATCTTCAATGAATTATCTAGGCATTAAATTAAACATCATAGGTATTGACAAAATTGTCCAATTTAAACCAATGCTTAATGTAAACAAAGTTCATTAAAGTAGATATTGTTTAATTTATTATTCAGATTTTCAAATCAATGTTGTATTGATTTAAAACAAAGGTTGTTAATAACTGAAGATCACTAATTTGATGTTAATAGAATAATGGTATTACTCCCTCACATTATCTCCTGTGGTTATGCACATTTATGTTTTTGATTATTACCTTTTTGGAACATTGTTTTCTTTTAATTTCCTGTCATTAGTTAAATCTAACTGAAACTTCACTATATTTTTTAGAATTAATCATCTAGATTTTAGTAGATCATCATCTGAAAAGAAGAATTCTTAGATTCCCATTAGTAAATGCTTAAGAATGAAAAGCCTATTTTAATATAAGTTTAAATTTTACATAATTCTCATTTTTATGAATTATATGTATTTATTGTGCATATTTAAATTCATTTGTAAAATTGCTGTCTATGCAGAATGCATTCATTCCTATCCTAGTATTACTTAATATAATTAATCAGGTTTTTACTTTTTTTGAGCTTCAGTAATTATTTAAGTTGATTAATTAATCAATTATCATTAATTTGATAAATCGATGGCTATATTTTGTCATTTACTCTGTTTTTTCAAATTTTAAATTGAGATTTAAGTTAAAATATGTGTAGCCAATACATTTTTTTTCCACAGTATATGCCTGAAACCAATGACAACACAATAGTAACAGGAGCTGGCGATTATGAGGTGCGAGTACATAACCTGGTTTGTAAAGAAACCACAAGAGTTTGTGTTTGTCATGCAAGTCGGGTCAAGCGTCTTGCTACAGCACCTGACCAACGTGAAATATTTTGGAGTGCAGCAGAAGATGGCATTGTTAGGTATTTGAACCATTGTCTGATTTTAAAAGTAGATATTTTACAATTTTCATACATAAACACTTTTAAACCTTAAAAATCATAATTAAGATTTAGATAAGTTTAATTTTATTCTATATTTGGGTTACATATAAGAGGACTTGATATAGTTAACCTTATATACATTTGTGTACAATGTGGACAATTTTTTTTTTATGATATATATTTACACATCTCTGGTGTTTGGTGTAAAGGGAATAAGTCATCATTTTTATGAAAATAAAATTCATTTTTATGTCTTCTTGAGCAAAAAGAGTGCTTTTTTTCATTTTATGTCTCAGATGAGTTTATATTTAATATGAACTCATCTGATACTTGAACTGTTATTACTAAAGAGTAAATAAGAATATTTTGTCAAGAACACGTGAAGAACTTACTTATATAAAAATTATGACTTAGGACCTTTTGACCAAACGCCAGTGATATATGTATGGTTTTATCTTTCATTTTTTTATATTGCAATTATTTTTTAAATTTATTATGTTCTAATGCTTGCACAAAGGAAGAGCTATTATTTTTTATTTTTAAGTCTTATTGTTTTGTTTTGTTGAGATGATGGTTGGTGTTGTGGTCTGAATAAAATACACAATAAAGATTTACTGTTGCCAACATTTCGGCCCACTTTGTATAGGCCATCTTAATGACAGGTAGCTCAATGCTGACTTATTACTAATGCAGATTTATTATTTTTCCTTTGCATTAATGGCTGGAAAATGGTTTTTAAATGTTCATGAGTTATTCTGTTGGTTGTGTGCTTTAGTTTAGGTTCGAAAATTTTTCAAATGTTGAATTTTCCTGCAAATGCATTTTAAATTTTCTGAAGTTATCTAGAAAATAAATTTTTTTATGAGTACAGAAATGACTTCTTTGATTCAGTGGCTCTGAACGGGTGAAACATGCTTTTTTTAGTATCTCCACAGATAATCAAAATAAATAGTCCTCAAAATCTTCAATGAGGCCTTGAGAAACTGAGAAACTTTTTTGGCCCACCATGATATTGGTTTTTCTCATATAATGATACTTATGCTGCTCAATGTTTTGTTTTTATTTATCTGTCTTGTTTTTACTAATTAAGATATTATGATAGCCATTTTTTATTTTTCTATTGTCTACCTTATTATAAAGCACATGCACTTTTTGCAATATTGAATCTCAACGCTATAAAAGAAGTTGTTCATACTTCATGTTTTTGGATTAAATGCGATGGGCCCCAAAAAAGGTTGATAGCCATTGCTCTAGGAGTGTGTGGGCCTTGGGATTAAGGATTGAATTATTATTAGAACTGTTATTATTATATTTTGAAGCAAAATGTAAATAATTTCTCCTAACAGTGGATTATTAGGGGTTGATATTAGCATCAGTTATCTAGGGTGTCCGTTTCTATTATGTATTAAGGAATCATAAATAAATGTTTTTGTGAATGTTTCAATTTAATTTCATTGACCAATTAATTAAAATATTTTTCGGAAAAATAATATGTTTGTAGTAAAACATTTTTTCAAATAATTTCAGACAGTTTGACCTGAGGGTTAAACATAGTTGTATGAAAAATGAAAAAAATGTTCTCATTGATTTGAGAACTTATATGGGAGATTATTATGTTGAAGCGAAATGTATATCAGTTAATCCAGTAAGATCTGAACTTATAGCAGTCGGAGTCAATGATCCATATATCAGGATATATGATAGGAGGATGATTAAGCCTGTGAAGGTAAGCTTTAATTTCCCAAAAATAATTTTGAAAGTTTTAATTATTACGACATTTCATGTATAATACACCATTACTTATGGATTAGCAATCGATATAGACAGCTGGTTACTATTGATTCATTCCAATAATGGTATATGGACAGAATATCTGCAAAACCTCTTAAGTGCTTCTAGCATAATTTTTCAGGAGACAATAAAAAATTCAACCTCTCTGAGGCCTTCTAAACTTACAGATTATTACCATTGGTCATAGAGGAGTGATAATGCTGATAACGTAAATATGATGCATTCCATTCGATCCAGAACCCATGGGATTTATGAGGTTTTGCAGATGTACTGTCGATATGCCTTTTATTGGAGGGAAATCATTAGTCAACTCATGCCTCTACTAGAGTAATTTAACCTCCTCATAATGTTATTGTATTATTGCTTGGGATGGTTGGGGTTGTTTTTACTTAAAATAAAATAAACACAATAGTTATGTTAAGGAGAAGATGGATGGAGATGCGGTCAAGAAACAATCTCGCAGTTAGTATAATACTGTTTTAATGTATGCGGATGTTTTCGCCAAAGTTCTTGAAATTCATATTAGATATACTTATCTTAGATAGAATTTTGAATAATTGTCAAAATGACTTCATTTATTCACAATATAAGAAATGTGATACCCTGGATTGATTACTCCGATTATTGATTGGTCTCACTTCTTCTGAATATTTTGTATATGAAGTTTCTCCCATTCATTTAAAAAGAATATACAAGTATCATGTGGATTTCAGAATAGGAAAGTCTACTTTTGATCAGGCTCTGGATATTTTGATCTGTTAAAGTCAGGAACAAATGAAGACAAAGAGCAAAATATTATTGGGTTATTCAGACAGTAATTTGTTTTTTCCCCAACTAAGGACTTAATAGTATTTTTTCACACTTAAGCCACATAATCACTTCATATTTTGTCAGTTGATGTAGCAAGGCTTGCTTGTGACAAAGTTTTATTGATTGTACGTAGTAGTTTTTGGTTGGTGCCCTTTCAAATATGGAAAGTGAAAAGCAGCATTTTCGGCATATTTTACTTTTTTATTATCGAAAAGGTAAAAATGCTGTTCAAGTGAGGAAAAAATTATCCGATGTGTGTGGAGAAGATATATTGACTGAACGAACACCAGTGCCAAAATTGGTTTGCAAAATTTCAATCTGGCAATTTTGATGTTGAAGATTTACCACATTCTGGAAACCCAATTGAAGCTGATGAAGACACAATAAAGGCATTAATTGATGCAAACCGATGAATATCCACTTGTGAGATCACTGAGATATTAAATTTATCGAATTTGACCGTTTATGATCACTTGAAACGCCTAGATTTAACCTCAAAGCTCGGCATACGGGTTCCTAATCTTCTTATGGAAAGAAATGTTGTCGTCTGTGATTTGCTTCTCAAATGTCAAGAAATTGATCCATTTTAAAGCGCATCATCACTGGGGAAGAGAAATGGGCTGTCTATAACAATGTTAAACCCAAAAAATCATGGAGTAAAAAAGATAAACCAGCTCAAAGCATTTGGAAAGCCGATATTCTTAAAAAAAAAGGTGATGCTATCTGTTTGGTGGGATCTCAAAGGAATCATTTTTTTTTTTAGCTTATTGAAAGTTGATATGGCTAATTAACATGCAAAAAGGCTCTGGGTGCTGATGGAAGACCCACAGAACTCATGAGGAGTAGTGAGAACAAGTTGGTGAAGAATATAGTGGACCTTCTCATCACAGTTGGGGCAGATGAAGTATTTCCTGAGCCATGGACCAAATCGCTCATCTGCCATATGTTTAAGAGAGGCAGTTGACTCATGTGTCAACTACAGAGGCGACTCCCACTTCTCTTCCGGATACAAGGTCCTTTTGAACATCCTCTTTAAGTGTTTGCTACCCCACATGGAGAGTAAACCCAGCCGATAACAGTGCGGTTTTACAAAAGGTAGGTCTGCCATTGACCAAATATTCAGCCTCAGAACGATTCTTGAATGAGGGAGGAAATACAAAATTAAAACTCATCGCTTATTTATTGATTTTAAGGTAGCTTACGATAGCATGAATAGGGAAGAATTATATATGGCTCTTAAGCATTTTATGATCTCTATTAAGCTTGTAAGCCTTGTGAGGCTTACAATGAACAAGGTAAGCTGCACTGTTCTCGCATAGTACAAATTACTGGAGAATGGTTATAAGAATTTCCCTCAGGAAAAGGACTTCTTCTGGGAGACGTGTTAGCGTTCCTTTTGTTTGATCTTGTGTTTGAGAAGGCAGTGAGATGTGCTGGTATAGAGACTGACGGCAGCATCTTCAATAGACCTGTACAGCTCCTCGCGCACATGGATGACATAGACATCGTGGGACACTCTTTCCAAGCCGTGCTGGATGCTTTTATTGCTATAGTGGGGTCTGTGAGACGACTTGGCTTGAAAGTCAATGCTATCAAAACCAAATATTTGGTTTAATGAGAGGTGTCTAGACTTGGAGAGGAGGTGACCTTCAGAGAGTACCAAATCGAGAAGACGACGGACTTTGTCTATCTCGGCTGATGATTCATTGGTGACTCAAGACATCGCCCCTGAACAAGAAGTCCAGCATAGGATCATAGCAGCAAATCGGTGCTATTTCTCTTTGACGAGGCAGTTCCAGTGTGGAGCTCTCTCCAGAAAATCGAAGCTGCACCCCTATAAGAAGATTGTACGTCCAGTCTTGCTGTATGGCTGTGAGACCTGGACTACTTTCCGGACTTGGGAGCAGGAACCTCTGGTCTTTGAAAGAAGAATTATCAGACGTATTTATGATGGAGCACTATTTGGAGGAGAATGGAAAAGGAGAACACACTAGGTAAATTATGTTTAAGGAACCGGATATAGTTCTAATGATGAGGATTACAAGACTGAGGAGAGCAGGTCATGTCATCAGGATGGGCAGCGAGGATCCACCAAGACAGCTACTGACGAAGTCACTCCTTGTTGCCAGGAAAAGAGGACAATCTAAGCTACAATGGGGCGATGGTGTTACTACTGATGCTAAGAACATTCTGAACCTTCAAAACTGGATGGTGACTGCAAGAGACTGAGACAGTCTCTAATTTGACACCAGATTAGAGAGTCATGCTAGTGACATTAATAGTGGCTGATTAACCAAATTATAATGGATAAGATTATTGTTTTATGTATTAACTTGATATCACTTAACTAGTTATTACTTTACATTTCTAAATTACTTTTTGTCTTTCTTTATTTTATTAATTTTTTTTTTATTTCCTGATATCATAGGGACCACTTACAATGTCAACTTTGTCAGAAGATAATCTCCCTCAAGGATGTGTGCAGTATTTTGTTCCAGGTATTAATACTTCTTAATTTGATACTTATACTTTTTATGTTCCCATCTAAAAATTCTTTGAGGTCCTTTTTTGTACTCTTACTTAGTCTTCATTGGCTTTATTTTACAATATGACTGGAGATATAACATAGTTTTCATTTTCTATTAAATAAATGTTTTTTGTGAATGTTTTAATTTAATTTCATTATTCAGCTGATTAAAATGTTTGAATTATTAGGGACTTGAATAAGTTCTCGCTGTTTTTTCGTGAAAATAAATGCTTTATTTAAAAAAATTAGTAAAGAACATGTCATTGAAAGTATTGTCCATCGCTAGCCACTACTTTCTTCCATCTTTCTGGCAGCATACGAATACCATGTCAAAAGAACGAACGACTCATCTTTTGAAGTTATCCATGAATCGATCCATTTTTTGGCATCTTCATAAGATTGGAAGTGCTGCTCAGCCAGGCCATGAGTCATCGATCGGAACAAGTGGTAATCGGAAGGAGCAATGTCCGGTGAATACAGCGGGTGGGGTAGGACTTCCCATTTAAGTGTTTCCCAGTAGGTTTTGACCGGTTTTGCAACATGTGGCCGAGCGTTGTCATGCTGCAAAATTACTTTGTCGTGTCTTTTCTCGTATTGAGGCCGTTTTTCCTTCAATGCTCGGCTCAAACGCATTAATTGTAGTAGATAGCGATCTCCCGTGATGGTTTCGTTGGGTTTGAGGAGCTCATAATACACTACATCTAGCTTATCCCACCAAATACAGAGCATGAGCTTGGAACCATGGATATTCGGCTTTGCCGTCGATGTTAATGCATGGCCGGGCTTACCCCACGATTTTTTATGCTTTGGATTATCGTAGTGTATCCACTTTTCATCGCCAGTCTCGATACGATGCAAAAAACCTTTCCTTTTCTGCCGTTGGAACAGGTGTTCACATGTGAAAAAACGCTGTTTGACGTCTCGGCTTTAATTCATACGGCACCCAATTTCCTTGCTTTTGAATCATTCCTAATGCTTTTAAATGTTTGAAAACTGTTTTGTGATCAACTCCTAATGATTCTGCAAGTTCATTTTGCGTCTGACTTAGGTCTTTGCTCCAGAGCGTTCTTTATCTTCAATATTAAAATCATTATTTTTAAAGCGTCTAAACCAATCTCTGCATGTTTTTTCCGACAGAGCATGGTCGCTGTAAGTCTCCACAAGAATTCTATGTGCTTCAGATGCAGATTTTTTTTGAAAAAAGGAAGGCAGTAAAATTCTCCGCAAATACCCTTTTTTTGGCACGAAATTCGACATGTTTAACACTATGAAAAAGTATGTTGTTTACACTTCGGCGGAATAACATATACTGTGATTTCGAGTCTAATGGTGGAGCTTCACGATAAAGTTGGCTATAGTATTGCCTGATGCAAAAAGACTAAGATAACACCATCTGTCGGGAAACAGCGAGAACTTATTTAAGTCCCTAATATTTTTTGGAAAACTAATTGTTTTAGTAAAACATTTTTAAAAATAATTTTAGGCAATTTGACCTGAGGGTCAAACATAGTTATATGAAAAGTGAAAAAAAAATGCTCTCATTGATTTGAGAATTTATATAGGAGATTATTATGTTGAAGCAAAATGTATATGCAGTTAATCCAATAAGATCTGAACTCATAGTTTATTCACGGTTTCCAGCAACCTTGAAAATCGGGAATTCTGTTTGAATTTTTAGTTTTTAGTCTAATTGTTCCATTTTTCCTTTAGCAGCAACAAATATATAAAATATTGAGAAGAGGATTGATGTCGTAGTTGTTCCCCTTACCATGTTTATTATCTAGAGTAAGCTTCCTTAAATGAACTTTGTCCATCAGACCCTCTCTCTCAATTACTCACTCTATGTTCTTTCTCACCTTTCGTGGCTCACTCTGCATGTCACTAAGTGAGCTAAGGATATTATGGAATGGAATAACAACATATTAGCTCCAACCGTTCCAGCGTAATAGGTTCCTTTAAGCGCTCCAGCTCCAAACAGCGCTGAATTTCAATTTTAACTGATTTTACACTCGTCATCTAATAATAAGTTCGCCTCCTGCTCTTGAGGCTAAGGTAAGAGTGACAAGGATAAGAGGTTGCCACGATTCATTTTATTCCCATCTTTATGATTATGAGTAATAGTAATATTACATATTTAGTAATATGCATGAAATTTTGAATCTTGAAAAAACACTACGCAAACCAAGCAAAAAAAAAAAAAAGAAAAGTATTGTTCAATTGGTTTCTGTGCTGTATTTTCTAGTTGTTTTTGTTTTTGGTTTTGTCAATGCGTTAAGCCCTCAATGTAAGAAGTTAGGTAATAAAATTTCATTATGAAACAAGGATACAATCTATTCAAATTCATTCTCAAGTCCAAATTGTGCATTTTAATCAGAAGCCGACGAAATAGTATATAATTCCAATTTTGTTTTAAGTTTAATGCAATGAATTGACAAAAAATCTTGAATTTTACAGTTTATAGCCTTGTTGATAACGGATTCTTGTCAAATATCAATCAATGCTTCATTTTGATTTTACTTTAATAGTGTTGGATAACTGAGATTGGTTTCATACAGCCTTTTGTGCACACAGCTTTGGTCATAATAGAACTTGTTTCTTGAGTTTAAAGCCCTTATCAACTGCATTTATGATAAGAAGGATATAGTATCTAAAGTTATTATTGCTTTCAGAGTATTATTCGTTGTATAAATTTAATTCATAGATACTTTCTTATTTTTAAATCATAATTTAGGCATAGAAAATACCTAATTCCATTGTTTTTTTTTGCATAAATGTAACAGAGAGGTAACATTATTGCTGAAATTAATTTATCAATTTTTCAGGTCATATTCCTTGTCGTAGAGAGCTTACAGAAAGAGAATTGAGACAGTATAGCGCTACTTATGTTACTTTTGGTCCCAATGGGACAGACCTATTGGTGAATTTAGGTAGTGAACAAATTTATCTTTTTGATATCACAACAAAATCCAGGAGTCTTCTGATTAAACTGACAAATGATAACAAAGGTATCAATATTCTTTCTATTAATTTTTATTTATATTTTATAATTTTATACTCTATATTTTCCTTTTTCTGCGTTTCAGAAATTTCTGAACCTTTGAAAGGATATTGTAATGGTATGCGAATTGATAATGAATTCCTGCCCTTGAAACTCAAATCTCAGCTGCCTGAACATATAAATGCACTAAAATTAGCAGTGAGTAATGTATTTAATTTTTTTTATTTTCTACTAGCTAGTTACTGATAAAATTGGTAGGGACTAGTGTATTGTTGCTGTAGGTTATAATTTTGTATTAGACATTTTAATTTTTTTTTAATGTTTAATTAATAATTGCTATTTACGATTATTTTTATTGGTTTCAGGGGAACAATTTATTTGAAAAAGAACTTTATTCAAAATCAATCAGAATTTATAACCAAGCAATCGAATCATATCCTGTTAGCTCAGTGATCTATTCCAACCGTGCTGCTGCCTACATGAAGCGGGATTGGTAATATGTTGATTTTTTAAAATTAAATTTATTTGTTGCAAATACTTTTTAAATTTATGATGTAATATAATGTTCTTTAAGTTTCATTTTTGGTAAAATGAAGTATCTGTTAGGATTGGTGATGTTTATGCTGGACTTAGAGACTGCTTAACTTCTTTAAGCTATGACCCGAATAATATTAAAGCTTTTTTTAGGTAAGTAGGAAACATTTTTTTTAATGATTTGATCTAGATTATTAGTTGGATTTTATATATATATATATATATATATATATATATATATATATATATATATAATAGCCTTTTACTTTTAATTAACACAGCTAACAAGTTTTCACTTATTTATTTATCCTGAAGATTTTTTTTTTTTTAATGTACAGTAGAGCGTCGATTATCAGAACTAATGTTGTCTGTGGTGGTTCGGATAATCAAAAGTTCGGATAATCGAAATTCACGTACTCGCACACACACACTTATGAGCCAGATACAAGTACTATTTAACGAATCAGTTTCTGAGAAATAATTAAGGATGGCTTCCTTTATAGACGTTCTGGGAAAAATAATTTTATTTTTCGTTTAATTTTATTCAAAATAACAATAATTTTAACAATACCAATAAGTAATTTGCATGATTAAATTAATTAAAATTACGCACATAAAAAAAAAAAATCGTTCCGATAATCGAACGTTCGGAACTGACGTTCGGATAATCGATGCTCCACTGTATTTGTTTTATAAGTACAGTTTATAAAGTCAACTCCTAAGCATAAAGTTCCGGGAAATATTGTATGCTGTTGGCTTGCTATCAAAACCTTGTAAGTTTGAATTTTCTACTTTAGGAGTTTCGATTTATTATTTCTTCACCTTTCGTATCTCCAACGTTGCAGTTAATTAATGAGCTTGGTTCGGCAGACATTAGTTTTGCCTGGAGACATCAAAGGTTGAGAAATAATAAATCTAAATCAAAAACCCTAAAGTAGAAAAATCAAACTTTCAAGGTTTTGTTAGTAAGCCGTTGAGATACCAAATTTTTTTCAGGTACTTTTGTTAGAAAACAATTTTTGGTATAAGAATAAAATTGCTATGAAAAGAGCAAAATGTTCACAATTCTGAATATAATATGTATTTAAGTTATTTTGTAATTATGAAAATAAGAATAATAAATTGGTTTTGATATTGTAGAGTTATCTTCACACTGTTATATATATTTTCACCATGATAAATATGTTTCATTACAATTTGCTTTCATTTAGATTAACAAGGTGTTTGTATGAGCTGTCATGGTACGAGGAAGCTTTGGCATCATTGAACAATTTCAAAGAGAAGTTCCCATCCCATGCCAAGAGTGTAGCCTGTGCCGCTTTGGAAAAAGATATCAAAAACAAATTAAAGAACGAAGGTTTTTTTTACTCATTAGTATTATTATCAACAGTTAATATCATCTATTTTTCTATTCATTATAATAATTTTTATTTTTTAGGAATGGAGGATAATGATAATTCTTCTGCAGTACGAACTGAAGAGCTTGCAGATATCAGTGCGAAAGAAATGCTGTGGAGAGAAGCCGCTAAAGATTACATTCTCCGATTTTATGGCCATTGTAATACTACAACTGATATAAAAGAAGCCAACTTTTTTGGAAGGTACTGCTGCAGTTATTTTTACTTAATAAGCGGGTCTGATTCATTATTTATTTTTGCTTAGCAAGATATAAATACATTTTTTTTTTTAAGGTAGCAAGATATAGCATATATTAAAAAAAAAAAAAAGAAAAACTTTTTCATCATCTCATTTAGACTTGGGAATTATTCCAATCACTTATCTATTTCCTAGATCATTTTTTTCAGTATTCATTTTTAATGAATAAAAATAAATAATTGAATGTATTATTTACAAAGCAGTCTTATTATTGCAAGTTATTTCATCTACTATTTTCTCTTTTTTTATCATGAATAATTATTTTTTAAAAATCTATTTAATTTACTCAGAATCAACTGAAGTTTTTAGTAGACGGTTTACTCCTATTGCAGTCATAGTCACTATTGCAATTGTCTTGGCAATATTTTTTTTTCTAGTTTAAATCTAAATATTTTTTATATCTAAGTATACTTTCAAAAAATATATGTAAATTATTGTAGAATAATTAGAAATTTATGTTTGTTTTAATGGTTTCATTCTGAACAAAAGTAGATCGATCGAAATCTGAAACAATAATTAGGTATAAACAATTATTGTGTAGGAAACCTTTATTAATGGTATATATTTTTAAATTATTACAAATAAGTGAAAACCAAGTAGGTTAGTCGTTGGCAGATATCACAAATGTTATAAATATATTTAAAGTCGATATTTGCCATCCTTTAATTTTCTTATCGATTGGAAAAGGTTCATCATGAAGAGGAATTTGTAAAATATCGGATGTACTAATATGTCAACACAGAAATAATTATTTGCATCGAGCATAGGGCTTAAGATGCTATATATCTTAAATCTGGTACAGAAAAATGATCATTTATCTTATTATTCAGCAGGTTTATTGTATGTCCCAGAGGGCTATTTCTGGCCATTCGATGAATCTCTGAGTGCCATATGGAATGGCTTTGACCTGATATTTTTTAACAGTTTTAAATAGCATCGGTTTGGCTTTTATCTTGAAGATAGTTTTGAAAATCCATTTTGAGTTACAATAACTTTTTCTCTATGAATGATTTTTCACCTGTATTAAAAAATTATTTCCAAGTTTTACTAAGCATTCTAATGTCAATAATCAGTTGGAACTCCATAGTTAAATTATTGAATTTTTTTTAGCAAATTTCTTCATCTGTCTAATAGCATATTGAGTTTTGTTTACTACCTCCATAATTATGAAAAAATTAGTTATTTTTAAATTGTTTTCATTAATTATTCCAGATTCATAGATATGTATGTCCATTGCACATAATTTTAGGCGTTTCTTTTTCTTTTATTTAAAATCCCTTTTAATTTTAAACCATTTGAAAATTTTCAAATTATAAAGCAATAATAATATCCTTCACAATACTGCGGTATAAGTTTTACTAGCTGAAATACACATATTTCAGCTAGTAAAACTTATATAATGTAATAATAATGTACATATATTTTATTTTTATTCTAACATTTAACAAAAAAAAAACTGTTATATATTTGTTTAAAAATGAGTACAATTTTTAATTTTTTTCCACACATTAAAAAAGGGTGTGAAATTAAACTTCTCCAGGTAACAGACTATGGATGAGAGGGTGATGACTGATTTCGATCAAATTTTCAGTAATTCCTTATATAAAGGCATCATGCTGTATGAATATCTCTGTTACTTTGATAGATTGCTTTAGGTCTTTAAGTTAGTTCCTTTCTCACTTCAAGATCTTTAAAAATCTATATAATAAATAGAATAAAATAAAAATGTTGATATTAATGATTAAGTGCCAATTACCAATTTTTATAACAAATTAATTAATATATTAACAAATCTAAGTCCCCATTAAACGATCATTTAATTAACCCTTTTAATAATATTAATATTTAACGTTTTAACATAATTTTTGTTATAGTGATGGCCAGTACATCATTGCTGGTTCCGACGATGGTTCTATATTTATTTGGGACCGTAAAACTACAAACAGCATTCGGATTCTAAGAGGAGATTCGTCAATAGTTAACTGTCTTCAACCTCATCCTACATATTGCTTGTTGGCAACTTCTGGGATTGAGCATGTCGTTCGACTTTGGAGTCCTAGACCTCAGGTTAGTATGAACAAATCTACTATTTTGGGCTTTAATGCATATATTTCCCATAAAACTTTATTAAAGTAGTATTGGTTCCAATTATAAAAAATTAAAATGAAGCTATGAAACTGTAAGCAATGCTAGAAATGCTTCCTTTTGATGGATTGTTTATATTATTATTGCCTTATGTATATCACAGCTGCTAAATTGTGCTCACTCATAAAGTAAAACTCTTAAAGAGCCTTTACTAATCAGGCAATCAAGGGATATTTGTTGATAGAGGTCGTTAATATTTTAATTTAAAAATAATATACATAACTAGATAAGTTAAAAAGTTCACAAATTAGCATTGATGGTTTATTTAATTGGAATAATTTGGAAATAATCTCATTATGTATATTAAAAGTATTAGTCTAAACATTGTTAAAATTTAAATAGTTTAGACTGATCTCAGCATATCGACGTATACCTGGAAAACCACAGTAGTCATATTGAAATAAATAGCTACTTACGAGGTTTTGTTAATATATTTTGAAATTAAAGACAAATGCAGGACTATAACATACTTTTAATATTTCTTCTTTCTGAAATTTTAAGATTTGAGGAATTTGAATACACTTCAGCAATTAGTTAACTATATGTGAAGAATTGATGTTGTATTACATTAAATTGTGACACAGCCTCGTATAATGCTTTATATCTTGTGTTCAAATGACCAAGGTGGTTTGTGCTCAACTTCAGTATCCATACCTATTTATAAGGAAAATATAGTCCCAATTTAATATATTCAATACAGTACCATATTGTTGAACTTACCGAGCATATTATGCAATAAACAAAAAACGTTCGGCTATTATTGTTATCGCCTTTTAAATAACTACTTTCATTTTTTGTTAAATGTAATTTAAAACTTAACTTATTTTAAATTTAACTTAGCATTTTTTTCACTAAAATTAATTTCATTAGTTTTTTTACTAATTAAATTTTAACTTATCAACGGTGAAAGGTATTCCATAACGGTCACCTGCTCCTGGTTTTCAAATCCTCTCTGATATACTGAAATGGCAAGGAAGGCTTCTCTAAATGACTAGAGAGCCCAGAGACAGTATAAATCATGAAGGGAATGAATGCACCGCTGCGCTCCCAGTCATTGAGAAGGGACTTAATGAGCACACAGTCATTAAGAAGTGATTCGATGACAATGGGTTAAGCCTTCAAGTTTTGTAGTGAGAGCATTATCATAAGTTAGTCAATGATTTTTTTTTTTTTCCATAGTAGAGATGTCTGACTGCATATGTGCTTCTTTTCCCATCAATATCATATCCGATATTTCAACTTTTCCAAGCTAAAAAGTAAAAAGAAGCATTTGCTATTTACCATAGTATATCTTTAGGGGATTTAATGACTTTTTTATTTGCATAATAATTAATTACTGATTTGCTTATTATGTATTAGTATCTATGTGTGTGGAGGGTTTTTGTTTTGTGAACATACATCAGTAGGCCTTGGTTGTTGCTAAAAAAGATTTCATTAAGACGCATTACACAATGGCGTTGTTTTGTTGTTGAGAAATTACTTAAAGATGCTACTCAACAAACAGTTTAGAAAGTGGCTAGGGGAATTGACCTGGCCTAAACAAAATATTCAAGAGAGAAACTTCTTCAATGTGATTCTTGCAGTTCAATCACCTTGGCTATTAAACTCTGACTTTTTTTTATTTAAGAAATACATTCTTTTGGGCAATATTGTGTGCTGCCTTTCTGTATAATATTAAAGTTGTAAATTCTGACATGGCTTTCATTTATATAGGGTAATTTATATTTTGAATAATATAATTTACGTGGTCTTTTATTACGATTTATTTATCACATTTTATTTCAAATATCAATTTTTTAAATAAATGTTATATATATATATGTGTGTGTATATATATATATATATATATATATATATATATATATATATATATATATATTTTTTTTTTTTTTTTGGGTCAGGATAACTAAAATAAAATATAAATGAAAATATGAACTATAAAGCTTTAATAATTCATAAAATATGTATTTTAGTTGTGAATATACTTAAGAAGATTTGTTACTTTCAAATTTGTTTGGCTATGGAACCCCTTACAAAAAATGATAAAATGAAATAAAAAAATGTCATTCGCATTTTTAGGCTTACTGGTAGGAATATAATTAAATATTTGTATGTAAACTTGTAGGATGGCCACGAGAACGATCAGGAGATAAAAGAGAAGGATGAAGTTGCAAGTACGAACCAGTTGAGGATGAGAGCTGACCCATTTGACATGGTGCTTATGAATATGGTGACATCCAACTCGCAAGGCTCAACCACATACAACTGTAGAACTAGTTAGCTATATTCGAAAGCACAAGATCCAATTAATACTTACTTACCTCTTCCTCTGTTGGGATTTAAAAAAAAAAATATACTAAAAAAATTATTATTTGTTTAAAAATTTTTAGGGTGGACATTCATCGTTTTCTTTTCTAACATTTGATTGAGAAGTTTTCTGTTGGCTGCTATTAGAGCTTTATCAAAATAAAAAAACTAATCCTTAATAACTTTTTTTAAACTATGAAAGTGTATATATTTCCAACAGTTTACAGAGTGACTTTTTATTTATGTAGAAATTTTTTAGAATAACTTAAATAAATCAACAGAATATATAATATATATTTAAAACATAAGTATATTGTGATATTCATTACACATAAATCTTTATTGCTGTTATATTCATACATTTATATGTGTGTGTATATTAATTATATATACGCATAGAAATATTTATTTTATGTAGTTTAGGAAAACCTTCTTTTAGTTTAATGTATTTTTTTTTTTTCTTTCTCGCTTTTTCCTTTTATTTAATACTCAGTTTACTTATTGCATTGAGTGTTAGAAAATTTATATAATAAAGTTCTTTTTTAAAAAATTGTAGAAATGAAATAATTGTTTTCTTTTAAAATTTCCTTATTTCATTTTATGAAGAGGGTAGGAGAGAATTTACAGTTATAAGATACAAACATAAAAAAAACTATTGAATTATATAATTTTATATTATTACTTATAACAGACTCATCACAAACTGTAAATAAAAAATGCACCATCTAAATAGATGATTAAGGTAAAATAATAAATAAACAATTCCATATTAATGTTATAACAGGAAAAAGAAATTATTCGTGAAAGTACAAAACTACACTAATCAGTTTCAATATAAATACAAAACATTTTTATAACTATAACCAGCTACAAATTTAATAATGGAAATACTATTCTATATCTTATTAATTCTAAACAGATTTTTCTCTCTCTAAGACTAGAATAAAAATAAATAATGATTTTTTTATACCTCCATGAAACATGAAAACTGAGAGTTATTATACTAATGTGAACGGGGAGACTGATGACATTGACTGATAATGAGCTTCTGAATGGAATCCTTATTTTGTGGGTGACGACCACTTAAGAGTGGAAGGGCTATTGGGGAAGTGTCCACTTCCTACTAGTGCAAGGTGAACTACAAACCAATCCCCCTGCCATTCTTATAACACTCCTGCCCTGCAGTCTCCAGTTGATTACAGTGTCTCCTCATTACATATACAAGGGAAGCCGCTCCAGAAGTTATGGCAATGACACCTGCCATACTGGTGAGTTGCCAATCAGTAATTAGTTGTAATGGTGTAACCTCTCTTTTGCTGGATTCTAAAAAATTAATTGTTTAAAATATCCTCTAATTTAACTGAAGTATGTTTTTCAAAAGTCATTATCATTTATAATTTATACACTTATTACCTACGAGAAAGTATAGTTATAAATTTTAAAATAATAAATCAAATAAAAATTTAAGTGAGAGTGTAAAGAGTGTTTTAAATGTAACCTAACATCTATCTGTTATTTTTAAAAATTAATATAAATACCATCATTGCTTAAAATTTGTTATACATACTGATATCTATTTTTTTCTTATATAGTTTAAAAACAAGTTTCTCAAAATCTTGTTTTCAAAAGAAATCCAAACAAAATATTAATTAATCAGAACTTAAAAATAACTTATTTTCAATTTATATTAAAATTTTAACTACAGAAAATAAATACTTGCCTTCATAATTTATGTTTAAAATTAAATTATAGTAAATGATCATTAGACTTAAATGATAAAACAACTGTTACTATTTTTTTTTTAATATGATGCAATAGCTAAAAAATATTACAAAGTAATATTGCATTACTTCTTTTTTCATGATGCAGTAACCCTGAATGACCTTAAATTTACAGATACGTATGCTGTCAAATGGCACTATCTCTTTAAATGCTTAATCATGATGTGAATTTATTATTATAATGAAAGTTTACAAATAAATGAACTCCATAAAAAAAAAAAAATTGACAAAAATGTATTCAAATTGTTTACGTGTGTAAAATATGCTTGGTCACATAATTATTATTTTATTTTACACAGCTGTTTGCAGCAGTATTTGTTGGTGCGAGCGGTGGTAAACATTATTTTGAAGATGCCAATTTGGAAGAAAATGAAAATCTCATCGAACCAAAATTAGATCCATGGCAAATTTTCAACAGACCAAAAGGAAAATCCACTCTAAAGAACCTAATCCTATCATTTCAGAAGTATGAATCCAAAAAAAAATTTGTGTCTTTAAAAGAAAAAAATAATTTTAGTCATCCAGAAAAAATTACAACAACGACAAAGTCAGATACAACACCTGAAACGTCTTCTACTAAATCAGACGATTTAATTCTGGGTCAAGTGTATCCGAGTCTGCATCTTCAGACTGAAGGGAAAAATAAATTTGAGCATTCTATAGTGGATGGATGGGTGTTCTAGAACTTGCTACGCAAAAAATGATCTATATTTTAAATAAATACTACTAGGAGCAAAACATGCTTTGTTCCTTCATACCAGACATAGAAATTCTTCAAAATTTTAAATAATTTTAACAAATAATAAATAGAAATGGAGAGTTTATCCAGTACCTTGAATTATATTTACTAAATCAGGCTTCTTTGTATTGTGAAATAAAATACCTTGTTACTATTAATACTTTAAAAAGCATTATTCCTTGCAAAGAAATAAATAAATAATTTATTATTCATTATATTTAATTCCAATATTGTAAGTATTTTGATCTAAAACCAAATGAATTCATCCATATTTTATTTATATATTTAAATTAATTAATAACAGAAAACAGTGTTAAGAATTTTTTTTTTAATAATATGAAATTTTTATTCATTTTTTTTAATAATTTGAATACTGTCAAATAAAAAATGAATAATAAGTTTATAATTGTATATGTTTAAAAAGTATTTATGATTCATAAGCTTAGTACAAAATTCATTTCAAGTTTGAAATCATGGCTGTTATCTAAAAATGTCAAATAAAACTTCAAATATTTATTGAATCCAAGATTTAATACTTTAATTTGATAAATTTCCATTTTCCCCCTATCAGTTAACTAATTTAAATTATGTGTTTTTTCTTTATTTTACAAAAAATAAATAAATAAAAGCAGAACAGAAACCAATGTTGAAAAAGAGATAGACAAGATATAAATACAAACTCAAAAATTACCCTTTGACATTACTGTTTTATTATTTGGAATATATTACTCTATTGTAATATATTACAATATATTATAATATCTTGACATGTCATGAAATTTTTATATTACCACTCTTTTACCAGTCACATATACAGCAGATGCAGATTGGAACAAACTTTGTAATACTGGCAAATTAGAATAAAGAATATAATATAGGCAACTGCTTAAGTTTCTAGATCTTAAATTAAAACATTATTTTCACCTAAATTATTTAAAAATAATTATTATGAAAATATAAAACCTAGATACAGATCTTGACTTTTAATCTAACACCAAATAATAAACACTGGTTAGAGTCACCTATAGTAATATTTTGAAGAAGAAAAAATTCCCCCTTTCATATCTTTTATATGAATGAAATAGGTAGGCACAAATATTGAAATAATCACAAAGGGAATTGTAACTATGTATATAAACTTTGAAGTGAGGAACTCAATAATTTTCATTGATCTTGACCAACGGAAGTCGGACTTCGTATTGTCCTTTTCAGCGATAAGCAGATAAACGTGCATATTTATTTATTAGTAATTAATTAATCCATTTTCTTTTTTTTAAATGTCTATCCACCTCAATGAGATATATGTCTACAAAGCCATTGATAAAAAAACAATAAAGTTAATCACCAACTCCATTATTTTTCATTAAGGATAGTCCTATCAACAAGTATGAACTTATCTTTTATGATAGGAGAAATCTCTCTGTTTTGATTGGTTAAATAAATAATATATACAAATTATCTAAACATTAAGAAATTATTTCAAATAAATATTTTTATAAATAACATTAAAATTTTGTACTTACCGCAAATATTTTATCTCCTAATGACTTCATCGAGTTAATTCTATTTTTCTTTATAAAGAATTAATAAATAAGAATAAATTGAAGAATTAATTAAAATTAGAAAACAAACTAAAGAACCTGTATTACTATAACCCAGTAAGGGTTGTGAGGTCATGCATTACTTCATAAGGGAGTACTGTTTTTTGAACAACAGCAATACCATTGTCCATGAGGTATTGATAACCCTCTTATTTGTTAATTTATCTACATATAAATTAATTAGAGCTTATATCAACATATAAATTAATATAAAGCTTTGTTGACATCATCAATTAATTCAAAAACCTTGAATTGGATAGCATCCACAGGCTCAGGTTACACGGTATACTAGAGAAAGACTCAAGAAAGTTCCGCAGTATCTAATGGCTGCTATCAAGAAAAAATAAAGCATTCTTGTGGATTGGTCACAAAAGACTGTTTTAATATACAGTGGAGTATAGGCAGAATGAATAGCTTCACCTATCTTCTCTCTATTTTAGAAGATAAAGCAGCAGGTATGTAACCAACAGAACCATTAAACAGTACAATAAAACTTTGATTAACCGTCACTGGCGTGATGACCAAGGACGTGATGATTAAACGAATAGACAGATGACAGAAATACCATTAGAAAAATATCTTAGCCTATTAATATTAATCAATTAACTCTAATTTTAGTAGAAACATGAATAATATTAATTAACAATTTTAATTAAATAACTACAAAAAATTAACAGTAGAAAACTAACATGTATTTAAGTTATAACTTACTAAGAAATTGTGTCGGATTGTATTCTTCTTGTTCTTCAAACCACTCACTGACAGCATTGTTTCGACCTGTGAGTGGCTAACAATTTCATTTTCGACACAAAATGTATAGTCATCATCAGATCCTGACTGATAGTTAACAAAAAGGTAGGTTCACAACAGCAAGTCAGACAATAGTCTTATAAATAAAATGTTTATCTACAATAATTAAACCAAACTTGAATAATTAATACACCCTGATATGACTAATTTGATGTCAGCATTCGCATTATTATTGAAGGTGATAATACTCTTAAAGTACCTGCCTAACTATACTGTTCTCTCTTCAAACTATTTAGACTTCCTTAACTTCAAATATAATGTTTTATAAATATTTATTTCTAGACCCAGTTCATTTACAGCCTTAGCAACTTCCTCAAGAACCACAGCTAGGACACCTAAGGTTCTTGAAATCAGTAGATTTATATGGGCATTTGCAAAAAATTGTATCAGGCAGTTTACATACATCCTCAAGGATTAGTTTTCATTTGTCAGACAGACGTTCAAAAGACTTATATAATATAAAGACTTAAAGAATTAAATAATACAACTGATAGAGGTAGCTTGTCCATATTAGATTTCTGGTAGACATCGTAGCATACTCTGACTCAACAATTAGTTTTACAGTGGGAACCATAGATACTAATTCATTTAACTTCATTGTTGTTTTTAAAATCAGCAGAAAGGATATATTATTAAAAAATTGCAATCAAAACAAAATGGTTTGCATCTCTTCGCAGAACCTGTCTTATTGATTCAGTTGCCTCTATGATGGTAGTTGCCGTACAGAGGCAACTTCACTTATCTCGTAATGAGAAGAATATTTAGTTTAAATTATGAACCATTCATAACCTTAATTTTATTTTTCTAAACTGCGCTACTGCTTCTAAATCAAAGTAGCTAATCAGGTATCTTAAAGGGTGAATCATTGTTCCAGGTCTAACCTATTCAGAAAAGATACACAGAAATCCCTGGTATATGGTTAGTATGCAGCAATACTCATACTATCTACAGAGATGGTCAGTGGATTAATCACAATAAAATGAACAAAAAATATAAAATAAGTACAAATTTAAAAATTATAACAACAATACTATTGATATTTCTGAAGGTGTCGATTACCTGGGAACTTTGATAAGTTTTAGTCAGAATCTGCGCATGATGTTCTGAAAATTATTCACAATATATTCATCCATCTTCACAACCTATAATACATCGTGTCAGATTAGATATCATAATTACAAGCCCTGTTAAACAATTACCAATAAAAAGAAAACATTTAGACAATATTTAATGTGAGTTATAATAATTATAAGTTATAAGGAAGTGTTTTTAAAACTTTAATTAAATTGGAAAACAGATTATTAATAGATTCTATCAGCACAATGGGTTGACAAAAGGACCAAAAATTGCCAAAAAAACACAAAAAGTTATCATATTCAAACCCTTCAATAAGCAAGAGCATGAAAAATTATTAATCAACCCTTGATTTATAAAAAAGATTCTTCATTAGTTACAAATACTATAGTTTAATCCATTTATTAAGTATATTATTTAACTATAATAGTCTAGACGTATGAACAAAACTGTACACATTTTTTTATGAGTGGATATAATTAAATCGAGTTTCTGCCTTTGTTCATAAGAGGCATCACATTTTTGTTTGTTACTTAATATCATGATCAACAATGTATTAGCTGCAATAAGGAACATTCCAGGAATCACCACCCTCATATTTTCTGATGATTCTATCATAAGGGAAACAAGTTCTAACACAGCTAATCATCAGGACGGACTCCAGAAATAATGTAGCAACAATAGTCCAGGCGAAATGTTCTGACTTCAACAAAATGGCAGTGAAAATCGAGAAGCTTCTTTTTTATGTTTGCAGGAAAATCCCAAGAAAAATTATATCATTCAAATGCAATATTTAAGAATAATCTTATTATTAACAACAATATTTGGGATCTAAAGGGACAGTAAATTACAGTTTAATTCAGTCAAAGAAACCTGAACCTGAACCTGAAACCTGAAACTGAACCTGAATACTTACCGTTTCTGGTAAGTATAATATTGCTGGAAATGGGTGTAAAAACTATATGTGTAATCAGTCTAAAATTTTTGGGTTTGGTGAAAAAAGACATACTATACAAAATTAAAGTACGTTAACTTTCCTAAAAAAGAGGTCATTTTAACTTTTTGTTTATACCAAGTAGGTTTTGAGATACGGAAGGGGAAATATGGCTAATCATTGGCATACCTTGATATTGCCTCAAAATTGTTTGTTACAAAAAATATTTGTATTTAAAAATAGTTTATAATACATAACATCAAATTGTTGAATGTAATAATTCAAAGAAGTTAAGAGTTATATAAATATTGTAAAAAAAAAAGAAGTTTTATTTCAATATATCTGAAGTAGATTCTTAGATTGACATAGTGTAAGGCTCCTCGATCAAAAGTTCATTACCATGCACCGCACAATCATCTCCAAGGATCATTTCCTCACCAGAATCTTCATTGATGCACTCGTATCCAGCGCAATTTGCACACTCATTCCAACAATGCAATCCACAATTATTCACAAAATTATCTTCACATCAACAAAAGATGAGGAAGAGCAAAGCATCTGAAGAAACAGCTTTAGTTGTCATTCCCAAGCTAGATCCTTTATGGCACCATACCACTGCTATATCTGAAGGTACACTTGCAGTGAATGTTGTCGGAAAGCTGCTGTTTTGGGGCCAGATTATATTGCTACTTTGAAATTGCCTTCAAATACATATAATGGCCTAGTTGGTCCGATTTGAGCGTATCTTGTGAAACATATAGCTAAAAAAAAAAAAAGCTCATCATCCTCTGTTGAAAATTAATAACTTATGCCTGATTGTCTCATTTGCTTTGAACTTCTTAAAGATGGTAATAAATAGCCAAAACACTGTCAATACAAAACATCCTTCATAACCCCAATTTTATTTTGAATGGTTTGTATATTATAAATTTTATTCTTCTAAGGCGAAAACATTTTCATTTGAATGTAGGGCAGAGCGCATGAAATTAACAGGACTAGTTAATCAGTATCATCACCAATTTAAACAGGGTCTGATAGTTCAGTGCAGACTGAGGAATCCTTCCTGTAGTTGCAAGAACTTTAACCATGGATGTCCAGTCAGTATGAATGATATATTGCTTTCTACTACAACTAAATCATTCATATTCAAGCTAAGATGTAAATAGCAGATGAGGAGGTGACAAATGCCATGGACCTCGGCCCTAGGAGGACCTAGAGTTGGCCTCTGTAATAAAATAAAATATCAAATTATATTATAATTTATTACATACTACATATTATGTAGTAATACAATCAATAAATAACTTTCTATTATTATGTATAATACACAGCCACATCTTCAAATTTTGAGTTTAGGTGATCTTAAATTTGGCTGCCACAGACCTCCAAAATCATACTTATGCCACTGCATTCACATCTGTGTAGCACTTTTCGACCCCATGTATAACCCGTTTGTAGCAACCTCACACCAATTATATTCAATAATTCCTATTCTTAGAGGGGTCTATGCAGCGCTTGGCACACAAAAAACCAGAAAGTTTTGAGATTAAACGAAGAATGGCATTCATTCAGTGCAGAACAGCATTTGGTGGAGAATAGGCTTTGGTATATTCTTTGCGACAATGAATATATATACATACCTACTTAATCTCACTACATTTAATTATCCTCTGTATACCTTGAGTAATTTTTTTGACAAACCATTTACCAGGATCTCTATACAGCTTCAACTATAAATATAACAAATATTAATAAAATTGAAAGTAATAAATTCAAAACGAGCTAAAAGTAATTGTAACGATTAAACTGTTCTGCATCAAAATCCTCCCTTCAACTGAAGTGTTTTTTTTTTTTTTTAAGTTTTGAGGTATGCTAAACACAAATCCAAAGGGAGAAAATCTCTATCAGGCACTATTTTATGTCAAACTTGTATTTTGGGTAAAAAAGAGGTGTTTTTCAAAATTTTGTGCATTTTTTTATCGTTGAAAACTTCAATGAAAAATGAAAAATCTATTTGATTTTGAAGCTATTACAACATGAAAAAATTGCGAGAGCTCAAGTGTTAGGCTTCAAGAATTTGTTTGGCCTTCAGTCAGAAGTATTATGCAGGGACTATTATCCAGCCAGCAGTAGAGCTAGCAGGCAGATTTGTTCAAGAGAGGAGAAAAGAAAGGAATATTGTTTTTCTCCTGGATGGCTTCCCCAGGTACCAAATGCAAAGAATAAAGAGGGGATTTTCGTGGGGCCACAAATCCGTGCTCTTTTTAAGGACCTAAAATTTAAAGGAAAAATAAATGGAACTGAAAAAAGAGCTTGGTCTACGTTTGAAAACATGTGTGAACAATTTTTGGGCAACAAAAGAGCAAAAATTACAAAGACATTGTTGAAGAATTGCTTTTATCATATAAGGCCATGGGTTGCAGAAATTTTGTAAATACCATTTTTTAATCCAAAAATGGATCAATACAATGAAAAATGTCTGTTTTGAGAATAAAAATAGAAAGTGTCCAATTACAATAGTAACTTTAGTTTTAGGCCAATTGAATGAAAAAAGGTAGTTGAGCCTCGAAGGGGTTGCGCGTCCCTGTAGCCCCCTTTTTGAAAAAAGTTGGTAAACATATATTATAATGTTTACAGTCAATAAATATTTCAATTAACAGACTAATATAACTCCTGAGACTTAATTGAATATAATTAATTGGTGCCTCAACAATAGTAAGAACTTTAAACTTTACAAAAAAAAAAAAAAATTAAATAAAAATAAAGTAGTGGAAATTTGAAGATTATTATAAATCCACTGAAAATGTTTATTTTCTTTTGATTAATATTTCGATTTTTTATCATAATTTATAGTAAAAAAAATAAACAAAATTATAAGTTATTCATATCAATATTTTTGTAACATATTTTATACAATCAATATTGTAAATTTTAACTATATTATATTTAATGATTGAAAATTATTATTACTGTAGCACAGCCTAAAAACTGCAATCCATCGTTCCACTCCACTAGTTTTATACACTCACAGTCAGTTGGAGTGATTGGATTTTGGCATGGCATGATGGAGTTTAAGACCGATAGAATCCCAGCGCCTCTTCACTACATAAAATCCACACAGTAAAGTCTAAAAATATATTCAAAAAAACTTTTTCAACAATCACTGTGCAACAAAAAAACTTTAATAAATATTAAATAAAATTTCTATATTGTCCAAAAATTAATATTAAATATCATTATCATTATAATCTTGTATCATCGCCATTGGTAAAATAATTGAGAAATGGCCAAATAAACATTTATAATTAAAAGTTATTTTATAATATACCTACATCATATCTTCTTACTTATCCATTATCCTATCCAAACCTGGATTATTGTCATTACTATTTATGATATAAATCATTAATTTTAAGTGGCCTGTTAACAGTAAATTCTGAATTTATTTTACAATAATGAATGCAACAATTATATCCCAAACTATATGCATATCCATGAATTAATTATCTGAGCATACCACTGCGTCCGTTCACATTGCTTTTTGTGAAACTGAACTGTGGACCGTTTTTTCTGGTATTCAAAGGGATTGACTAATATTACTAATAACTATTGTGTTTACACTTTGTGGTAATTATTAAATGTTATTTATATTGATAATGTCCACATCATTTATATATTATATATTTATTAAGATTATTTTATTGCACAGTAATTGGTTTTTATTTTTATATTATGTTTTTAGACTTGGAAATGGACTAGATCTGTCCGAAGCGTGATTGATTTAATTAAGAAAGAAGAAAACAAAGTTTGAAAGGTTATAAATTTCTCTGAAATTTAGGCATCCTAAGAACAATATTTTATTTTCCACCTACTTTTTTGTTGTTTTTTAATATCAATAAATTCACCATGACAATAATGTTAAATGGCGATGAATAATTTTAAAACTTAATAGTTAATCCAGGTGCACATCCAAAGCTTTTAACAGTTAAATTTTCTCTTAAGATTCTGTTTTTCATAATTACCTAATCACTCCAGATTTTCAATTGCTACAAACTGATGATTTCAGAAATCATTTTGATAGAAACTGTTGTTAATTTAGTTTTTATAAGGACTTGTTGGCATGATGTAAGTTTAAATGGTTAGTCACTGTAGTATGGTTATAATATAAGCCATAATATAATATAAGTAGTAAGGCTATAATATAGAGTAACTGGCTTTGCCCAAACCAGATTACAGGTCAGTTGGGGTGAGAGGGGGGGATGCTTCATTGACTTAAATTAAATTTATTATAGCTTAGGCTTAGAACCTATCTATTCTTAAAGGTGAGGAAAAAACATAAGTTCAGTACAGATCAGATTAAAAAAACAATATTAACAGAAGATGAGGGAAAAAGAATTCAAATTATATACTCATACATAATTATGAAAAATAAAAAATATTTTAAATAACTCATTGGTTTTAATTCAGGCATTATATTATATTATATTATATATATATATATATATATATATATATATATATATATATATATATATATATATATTTATATATATATATATATATTTATATATATTATATATTTTAATAACAAATTGCAGAACTATAAGATGTTTATACTAAATTTTGTTTTCTATACTTTTAAGACATTTATATCATTGGCTTGACAATGTGCGTAACAAATACAATAAACAATTTGCACCAAGCCAAGCATAGTAGTTACATGCCATTTTGTTTTATACAATCAAGTATATAATATTGCTGGTAGGTCAGCAGTTCAAATGATCTTGACATGTGGGTGAGGTGTTAATATCTTAGATGAAATGAGGCATGGAGATGCAAAAGAGGATAAATACATTCTTTGTCATGTTTGATATTTTTAGTTTTCCAATGTATTTAGTGTCCTCTTGGTCGTACATCCATAACCTCCAAAACATACCAAATAGAACTTAATTTTATGTTCAAAGTTCGGTTTGAGTTTTATAATAGGATAAATCCCTGCTTCACAAAACAGCTACTTGGACACCACCTAAGAAAGTAACAACAATGAACTGAAGGAAAAGTTAATGTATTTAAACTATTTTGTTATCATTATCAGAAAGAAATATTCTGAAATAAATACATCACTGAGAAAAAAGCCTCGGGATGAAGCGAATTGGAGACGGAATTAGTTAAATCAACAGCAGATTGTAGAATCTCCATTTCCCAATTCCGATCTAATTAATAAATTTTAACTTTAAGAACGTTACCGGAACTTGTGTCCATATGTTGGAATGTAAACACCTCAAACAAAAACAAGTAAAATGTTACATTATCAACCATATAAGTTTTACTTTACTACTAATAACTATCTGTTTGTTTTCTTCAATGAATTTATATTTTCATTTTACCTCAAGCAAGATACTGTTATTATGAAGTATCTATACCCCGAAATCACAAAAGTTAAAATACTTTTTAACGCTTGTTATAAAAAAAAGTTATATCATAGAAAATTATATACACTTTTGTTTTTTTAATTTCCTTTTCACATTATTTTTTGCTTTTAGTATTAAATGATTGAAATAATAAAATTTGATAATGGCCATAAGTTTTTCCTTGTTTATTGAATCTTTTTTCATTCTCCCTTGCAGAATGGGAAAAATCCAATTTATTTTAATCTAAAAAAAATGGTATTTGGAAAAACTCAATTATATTTTAAAAACCTATTTCTGATTCGGTTTAGAAAATTTTGATCCAATAATAATTGTTTCAAAAAAACAAAAACCTGAATCATGCATGTATTTGCATTTCCTGAAAATTATCAAGTTTGGATTTATCCCCTTTTGCATCTCCCCGCCTCAATTATGAAATTCTATCACAAAAAACAACTAAGTCACAATTGTTTAGAGATTCAATTTATTTTAATTTCTAGTAACTGTTTAGACCAGTTTATGCATTAAATAGGTACTCACAAAATTGCATTAAATGTAATGCTTCATCTGTCTTTAATACAATTATTTTACAATATGATTCTAAAATATATAAAGAGTTATTTAATTTTAATTTTTTTTTTTTTATAAGAAAAATTAAATACACAGTATATATAATGTCCAGCTAAACAATCCACTAGTGACTCGCATATAAAATGTTGGCAGAATCAAAAACCTGAAACAATTAAATTAAAATAGAATTAGCTATATCAATTACCACCCCTTTTGCTTGTACACATCAGATAGAATTTACCTTGTTGATAGAAAAGTGTTGGTTTCTTTAAGTTTCTACAGTATATTTTGTTATATAATTGGCGATAGTAAAAGGACATATATTTATCCTGTCTTTTTGACCTTCTCTTCAAAAATTTCCCCAACCTCTCTTTGACCTTGACAATGTGAAGATCAAGGTCAAAGATAACATTTTAGATGTCATTTTTTAGAAGTTGGTACAAAACAAAGTTGATTTAAGGAAAGACCAAAGTTACTAACAATACAATAGAGTTGAATAACATTATTACATGAAACATTCTACAAAAGTTATTTAAATAATTATTTGAAAATATATATAAAACCTTAAGGAACAGAGCACAGATAAGATAAATATGAACTCAATTTTAATAAATATATGAAAAGAATTATATTCTAATTCACTGCATCAATAATAAAAATTTAATAATTGAAATATGCTAAAATGAGCAAAAGCTAAATTTCAAAAATGTTTATAATTGAACAATTTTAATACATTGTAGGTTAATAAAACGTTTATTACAAAGGAATTTAAATTTTAAAAAATGCATACAATAGAGTTGAAGAGAAAAGATTTTTCAATAATTTATTTGCTTTAATGAGAAGTCAAATAAGGACTTAGGCCGAAAACATCTATAGAAATAAAAATTGATGCAAATTTAATATGAATAATAATAACTGGTATTGGTATAAGGTCTCGACGCTTCTCATTATATCAGGGAACAGAAGAACTGAAATTGCATTTCAACACAATTTAGGAAAAAACAAAGAACCTCGAGCAAAAAGTTTTCTATAAACTGAAGAACCTAAAGGAGGTCATTAGTAAAATACTAATTATTAAAAGCATAAGGCAGCAATAAAAATATTTTATATTAAATGATAACTTAGAATCTGGTACAAATAATGAAATGTCCTTTTTAAAAACAAATCCATAAAAGATAAGTTTTTATGATGATTATAGAAAAAAAATTAAAATTAAATAATTTGTTTGCATTATCAGCCCTTGAATGTAATCAGCCCCAAAAATGTTCTAGACTAAGTATTTGTAGGAGCCGATAAACAATGATTAAGAGCTTTTTAATGAGTCATGCCATGATGAGCAACAACTTAAATGACTGCTACGGATACTTGAATTTAAATATTAACATTCATGAAGTATTTATGACACATCTAACAATTTCTTATAACTTAAAATAGGAAAAAGACTATAGCAATGATTGGATTATAGTTGTTAGAAATAATACTTCTTAATGAATTAGTAAAAAAAGTAAAGCAGGATAGTTAAGAATTTAAACTTCTACATTTTAATAAATAAATTATTCAAATTTAAAAATAATGTTTTCAAATGTAAAATGAATAAAATAACGAATCTAATGCATGGAGTTATGAACAAGAATAAAATTTTACAAATAAAATATAGGTTGTAAGAGTGAGAATGAGATGGTCTAATACACTCAAGGTTTGTTAGAACTGTCTGATATAAACTACAGAGGAGATCCCTGAGACTGTCTCCCCCTAGCCTTGCCTTGGCGGGAATGGCCTCCCAAGGCCAGACATCCCCCTCTTCCCGGCTCTTCATGTCTCATCTCCTCTCTTCACAGGTAAACAGAACATAGATCATTGAAGAACAACGAATGCCTAAAAGTGGAAACTTCAACACCATTGCCTTAAAAAAACCAGCCAACGGTGGTGGAGTTACCAAGTTGTGGCACTCTAAAACTGATCCAAGGTCTGTCGCTTGCAAATAGACTTATAATAATTTGCAAAAATTATATAACATCGTTAGGTAACTGAAAAAGCAATGATAATAGTGTAAATATAATCATTACAGTTTAGTTCTATTACATGTTCAAACAAAATATTGCTAATGAATTATGGTCAACAGTTATGATAAATTATATGCATTGTACAAATTTACAGAATTATAAGCAATTAAACATGGTAAAACCAGAAAGTTCTTTAAAAAAAGAAAAAAAAAATCTTAAAACATACATTTATAATAATGAAATACAAAATACATAATAAGCGTTTCTGTAATATATTACTTAAAACTCAGCATTTACATCAGTTTAGAAAATGATTTGTACTACCTACTTGATTACATTTGTATAATTTAAGAAGTAGAAAACAAGAACATTACAATATTTTTTATCACTGTGATATAAACAGTCAATCTTCACTGAATAGATGAGATAATACAAGAAATATAATAAATAATGAAATTGTTAGTAACAATAAAAAAAACTTAAAAATAATATTACACAAAAGTTATTAAACATAACAGCAAAACTGACAGTAGTTGATTAAAGAGACTAATACAACTATATTCATTATCTTGCTATGAGCTATTGCTTTTCAAGTTGTTAGAATAAATAGAAATACAAAACTTATAAATCTTTAGACAACTTAGAAAAGGTTGCACACAAAGAACATATTAACAGAGTAAATTTATCAGTGATCTGGTAGCAATATCGTTGAACTCCAGTAAATGTGAATACATACACCAAAGTAGGGTAACTCCAAACCCCTTGGCACACAAAAAGCCAACGGTGGTATGAAGTTACCAAACCTTAATGCACAACAAGGACGTAATATTCGATGTTGGTTTTGTTGGAGACGCTAAGACTGAGACACGATCAGGCAGGTTAGAAGCCGGCAGGGATAGGCCAGTTGCTCTTTTGTTAGATTTTATACCCTAAGCGTACAGACCATCTGCTAATCCCCACCCTAACATCTGCACCCCTTCTCAACTTGTTATCGTGTTGTCCTAGGTAAAGGTTCGGTAGTCGGAGTTAGTTGTATCGGTATTTTTTTTAAGTAGACATTAAAGAATATTTACTTGAATCTAGCGTACAGGTTAGACTTGTAGGATTAGAGAAAAAAAAGAAGAAAAGAAAGAAAAACCTGTATACAAGAGATCCATTGTTTGCGAGCACGTGGAGCGCTTTAACGGCGGAATATCCAAAGCTGTCTCACAGATCTTATTATTTCTCGGCCATGTCTTTTAAAGCTGTCCACATCGAAAGCACTGCCGAGTAACCTATCGCTGGGTAATGTTGTTAAAAGACGAGTTGAGATGAGTCCACTCGATATTCTGCCCAACACTTCCTTGAATATTTACAGGTAGAAATGACTCACCGAGGAACGCTCTGATGGGAAGAGAACGCCGAGAGGAAGACGAAGAGCATAGAGTAACACAACCGATCACGACAGACTGAGGACTGGGACCAGCGTCAGCGGAGCCGGCTAGGCAGGTGGTGGGGGTACCCCTCCCCACCCCTACCACCAAGCCAATTTCCCTCCAATTTGCACGCTATTTTTAGACCTCGCTACTCCAGAAACTTTTACCCAATTCTTTTTTAAAATTTATTATCATGCACTTATCTTGAAAATTATATAAATTTCATCTTCAGGACATACATTATTAACAAAACAATGGAAGCCAAATATGGCTAAGTAACACCAAATGAGACAGCATTACCAACTTCAAAACATCACTAAAGTAATATGAAAGATATTTTTCAAGGAAATTGATATACGTATAAAGTACTATAAATTCCATTCGAAGTAGCCATTTTTAATATAATAACTTTAAAAAAAAATTAATATACAAAATTTTATCTGCATACAAAAGTCTTGTATTCATTAAAAATTTGAAACAAAACATTTTTTTAACGCTCACTGGTCCCCTCATGAATTAAATTTTTTATTTCTTGATACATCTAATGGAATGAAATCTGATCTTTTTCTTTTTCGGAAAGACTTTTTAAGAGAGTATAATAAATGCTAGATTCGAATATAAAAAAGCAAGAAAAAAAGCTCATCGTTAGAGCCTTGAGAACAACAAAAGAATGCCAAAAACCGTCCTTGAAACGGAGGAAGATAAAGGTCGGCTACGATTGAATCTATGAAACATTATTCCTTAGATTATATCGGTTCAAAGCAGAGCAACCTTCTGTCCCTTAACCCAAAGAAATTGTCCAATTAACAAAACTTTGCACGTCTTACATAAATTAACAAATGTAATACAAATAAAACATATCTGATTCGTATTTAGTACAAAACATACATACCAGTGAACCACTCGATGCACACATATGTCACAATATGCCTTCTCTGGAATGGACCTTGGGTAGGCTTGTCGTTCAAAGAGGATTAAAAATATGAACAATAAAATAAGTATTAAGATTGTAATTGTAATTCCATTAAACATATTATTGTCATTATAACATATTATTAGAATATCCACTAGGCAATAATTTAAAAAAATAATATTTTATATTTTTATATATATTTTTTTTAAATAGAATGTAATGAATTAAAGTAATATTAATCTTAGAAATTGCGATACAATTGTATTCATCAATTATTTCGTTTAAAAATGTAGCTCTTTCCAACAGGAACCCAATAAAAAGAGAGTTTAACATGATGTGCACCCAGTAATAGTACTTAAAGCACATATTTTACGAAATGACAAACTTTTATATTTCTGCAATTTCTATTTAATTTATTATAATTTAGTATCATATTTATTAAATTTTATTCTAATAAGGGATATCTTAGTGCTACACTAATAGAATTAGAATCGAAATCCCTTAAGGGATTAAAGATCAAAGGACATAAACAAAGAAAAACAAATAGACAATCAAGATAGTACTCAGCATGGACGTCAAAGATAATTGTCTACAAAATTATCCATGGTAGAAATTAATTTATTATAATTGATGTTGAAGGGTTTATAGAAGCCTGTCTAAATTGGGGAGAGAAATAATGAGCAGATTTTATATTTCTCAATTATATGAATAAATAATGGAGAATATTTTATTGATAATATAATTTATTACTTTTAGAAAATGTATTAATTGCTGTAGATTAATAGTTAAGAATTGAATCAATGATTTACGGTTTTGATCATTAAAGATAGCATTGATGTATCGTAAACTATACATATTTCAAAATAATTCACCATACATTTTGATAAAAAAATATTTTAAGAAAACTTAGGAGTTATATCGCGATTTTTTTTTAATTGCGTTTAGCCATGATAATTAAAATAAAATGATAAACATAAACTTTCTAATCAAGATTGTGCCATCTGTCCATCGATTTTCATGACCTAAGCCATATAATATTATAATCACCATTATAATATTATAATTACCATCTAATGGAAGATTAAAGAATATCGAAAATTTTAAAGGTATTAACTTGCTACAAGAAGATAAATTGATGGGCTATTCTTTGCTGAAGATTGAGTATGTTAAAAAGCATACCATCAAGCTTATTATTTTTTATTTAATATTTTGAAATTTACAGCAAATATTCATTGAATTAAATCCTTATGGAATACCGTTTCTCTTTTATGTTACTGGAACAAAAAAAAAAAAAAATCTAAAATAGTAGCTATCGAGTAATTAAAAAAAAGTTTAATATTTTATTCTTTTTTTTTTTTTTTTTTTTTATTCTCGTCCATGTTTATGAAATCATTTCGTTTATTATATTTCGAAATGAATAAGCGCAGAAGTAATTAAGTAAATTGAATTCAGTAAATCAATTATTGTCATTATAGTTAATTATTAAATAATAACAAAAATATTTATCCGTCTTTGATAACAAGCCATTAACAACTAAACATTTTAAAAAAAAATATGAACATACCTAGAATATGAGGGCAATTCATAGATAAGGAACCTTCAGCCCGCATGAATGATTAGGTGAGTAGTTGAGATCAATTCTAGCGAGTTTTCTGTTGTTTTATTTATTTTTTTTAAACTGTTCAGAAAACTGTACCATCAATTATAGGTGAATGGCTAAGTTACCAAAAAGTGATGAATGACGCAATGATATATAGACCACAGAAGAAAATCGTGAAAAAAAAAAATTAATAAAATAAATTGTAAAAAATGCTAAAGAGGTATTTCGTAAGTTTATATGAAAAATTTCTTAAAAAGATAATGTTTACAACTATAGAACCAAATGAACAAACACTTAGAGGGAATGCCATAAAAATTATAATTATTTTAAAAATAACTTGTAATCCTGTAAAATTAAAAACAATAAACCAAAATCAATAAAAAAAAAAAGAAATAATAGTATTCACTAATTTTTGTAAAATGACTGAAATATCTAATGAGTTTGTCATTTGAAATAGCACCTGAATTTGGGCGAGATTTTTTTTTGTTTTTAAATCAATTAACAATATTGTGGAAGATTGGCGATTTTTAGGCATTGAGATTTGCAATTATATTACTGATGTCGATATTAAAATAGGACATTGTGAACTGAGGAGAAAGAGGTCTATGAAAAGCAGGGCTCCAAAATAACTGTGAACTTTTATTTTGAAAACGTTCTTGTTCAAAATTAAACTTTTTCTTAGGAACGTTTTTTGAAACAGTTCATCCAAGAACTTTTAAGTTAAAACTTTTATTATAAGTTCTTACAACAACTCTGTGGTTAGAACCTTTATAGTAAAAGTTCTTTAAGAACTTTTATATACAAGTTCTATATTAAAAAAGTTCTCGCTAGAGCTTTTTAGTGAGATTATAATAAAAGTTCTCATTATTAAAGTTCTTGATTAAATGTGGAAAATAGTTATTGTATTTGTCTTAAAAGGTTTTATTATCTTACAATGTTATTTCCTTAAATAAGCATTCTGTAGCGGATTTAATTAAAATTAAAACAATTTTTCTATTGGTTCTTTTATTTGGAATTTAATTTTTTTTTATCTTTATAAATTCTGCCTAACCTATTATTAGGCATTATATCATATTTTATAAGGGTGTTTTTATAGACATTCGTATGTTTTAAAAACAGATGTGAACAAAAAAAAATTGGATAAATTATTCAAATTTAACAAAACCCAACTTGTCTACTTAGATACTATTAAATATTTATCTATATAATAAGACGTATTATTGAGATATGTAGTATTCCTTTCATAATTTGGAAAATCGTTTAGAAATTACTTTTTAGCATTTTTCAGAAAAAAATACTATACCTAAAGGCTTGGCAATATTTTCAATAGAAAGAAATAGAAAAAATACATAAAAATTACGTATCGTGTTTCCAAGATTACAGTATAGGTTCGCTGAAAAATAATAATGACGTTCAGAATAAAAGATTCTAAGATACTTCAAATCGTTCAATTTTTAATGTGATTTGCGGGATCTTTCACAACTTTTCAATGACAAAAAATCCAAACCCAGAGTTTTCAGCGTGCGTCAACCGCACGTATCACCAGAGTGAAGTTTATTTTTTAAAATATTTTTACTTTTTAGGATGAGCCCAAATGTCTTACAGTATCTCTTCTTTTGACGTTTTTCAAACCGCATTCCTGTATTTTATCGGGTACTTTTCAATTAAAATTGTATCGATGCATGTAGTTTTTGTTAGTCAGAGTTAAAAGGCAGTGAGTGATGGAGTTGGAGGGGGGATAACATATCTTATCAGAGAGCCAGTGGCGTAGCTAGGCCAACTGGCGCCCGGGACAAACTGCCAGTTTGCCGCCCCCTGGGTCGGAACTAGGACAATAGGGACACTTGCCCCGGGCGGCAGAATTTAGAGGGCGGTAAATTCTGAGCAAGAGATTATTATTAAGTAAATAATATTTGATTCTGCTTTTTGATAGTTTTGACCTTAATTCAATCAAAAAATTAATCAATTAAATGAGATGATATTTATATCGAAATATATAACCTAAAACACATTTATAAAACTGTTGACTTTTATTGGAAGGGGGGTGGGGATGAAAGAAGAGACGGTAAAAATGGTATCTAAAGGAAAGTATCGATACTTCACTTGTATCAATCGGTATCGTACATCCCTAACTGCTTATTAAATACAT
The DNA here is from genome assembly GCA_948150685.1 of Rhaphigaster nebulosa. Taxonomy (NCBI): domain Eukaryota; kingdom Metazoa; phylum Arthropoda; class Insecta; order Hemiptera; family Pentatomidae; genus Rhaphigaster; species Rhaphigaster nebulosa. Next base: position 57,113,901 of record OX411310.1, on the reverse strand, counting down.
TATTTCATGTTTATTTATTTAAACGAATACTCGGCTTAAATCTAATAAAATAAATTTTCTTTTCGGAGTCTAGAAAAGAAGGGGAAATAATAAACTATTAAAAATGATTTTGGGGAATTTTTGCGCCATTATCGGAGCCCGGGGAAGTAACCACAGCCACTCTTCGCCTCTGCAGGGAGCCTTCATGATATCAAGTTAAAACTTTTGAAATTGCTTCATAATATCAAATCCTATAAGAATCGACTGTACCTTAAATATGAACACTAGCACCTAAGGCCCAAATTTTAATTTTCACGAATTTAAAACGGTAAAATAGCTATTTGTTACATCCAACTCTTTTGTCTATTGGAATCTATTGGAAATACTTAAATTATCACCAACCTGCTGTTCGACGGGGAGCACGTTTTGCCTTTCTGTCTTAATTGGCGAAATTTCATTTTTAGTTTTTGATAATTGTATTGTTAAGCAAGGCTAATTTTTGGCGATCCTAAAAAAAATCGAAGCTTTTTTGAAGTAAAATGGTCAGGTCGCTTGTGCAACGATTTAAAGGTGACATCACAATGCTTTATTGCTAAGTATAGGGGTTCGTGCTTTAGTTTGTGTCTATTGTTGTGGGCATGGACGTTGCAACAATTTAGTTTTGAAGAGGGAGGGGCAAAATATAAATTTTTCTAACAATTCTTCGACAGAAATTCCCTCTAACTATATTAAATATTTTAATTTTCCCAACTATATAATGAAATATTTCGATTTTAATAATTCGAATTTTAATATTTTGGATTTGAACTTTTCACTTAACTGTTGCGAATGGTTTTAAATTTTAGTAACACTTAGACTAATTTTTTTTAATCACAATTTTCGTTTTTTATAATAAGTTCTCAAAATCTCACAATTTTTAGTTTTTTCAATCTATAGAGATAGAGAAGAGAGATGACGATGTCCCTACATATGCAGGTCTTGCTTTCTGGGAAGTCGAAACGAATAATATTCTCTCTTATTTCATTTAACTTACACCTAATAGAAGTAAAGATTTTTATTTCTATTTAACGAACAAGAAATTGTCAATTACGTTTAAATACATGGAGCCAAACAACATGAAACGGCCGGTAACATCGTAAAAAAAAAGTACAAAACTGGCTTGAATACAACGGTGTAAAACAAAGACAGGAAGGGGCTGAGTACGGCCAGGCCGGACCACGTGGTACACCTTTGCAAGAAGGTAGCACCAGGAATTCACTTCGTGGTGCCGGTACACCTGGCATCCCGTCTCCATCTCATGGCCTCTTAAATCACATTTATTAAAATATTTATTTAATTATATTGTGGTTATTAAAGAGAAGTTTGTTTAACATATTTTTATTAATAGCTGGATTTCAGATATTATATAATAATATGCAACTGAGATTTTAGACCTTTGGACATTGACTTTTACCAAATGTTTTGTTATCGTTCAAACAAACTTTATTATTTTCATTATAGAAATTATAATTAAAAATTAAAGTTATTATTTCGGTGACGGTTAAAATTCTATTTATCCCTACCCTTAGTTCCAAAACAACACGGACGTTGATAATAAATATTAAAAATAGCGTCACTTAAATAAGAAGGATTAGTCGATTACGTCAAGAACAACGCGGAGCCACAAAAAATAAATTAATTCATTATTATTAAATAAAGTTTAATATTTTTGTTCGGAGCATTTGAAGTTAAAAATTTATAGATTTTATTCCGTAAAAATGTTCGTTTGAATGGTTGCGTGTTTAATGGCAGGCAGGTCATCATTCAATTAAAGCCAACGAAGATAAATCATCGGGAGCAGGGACGTACGCAGAATTATTTTTTTTTTTTGGGGGGGGGAAGGATGGGAGAGGGGATGTGAAAATAATTAAATAATAAAGCAAATAATTACCTAAATAATCGCCAAATTTGACGTATGCTTTAAGTATGAGCATGAAAATTGGATCAAAATCTATTGTTAAAATAACCAAAAATATTACTCAAAATACGAATCTCATGTTGGTAAGTATGAAATTATATTTTTTCGTACATTTCGAGGGGAGGAGGGATATATCATCTCCCCTCATTCACCCTCTTGCGTACGCCACTGACCGAGAGTTGGAAATCGAATGAAGATTTACGATGAGATGTCCCATGTGCACTATAAAAATTATTGTAATAAAAAGAAAAAAATTGTTTACTTTAAACAGGAAAACATGTAATACGACAAAAAGTTCTCATCTAAAACGGAAATGTAACTTCCACATCTTCCTTATTGCTCACCATAGGAAATTGTATGAATACTCTCCACAATATTTTTTATAGAAAGATTATGTAAAAAAAAAAATTACTGTAATAATTTTAATGTGTTTGTTATTAAGTTGCACTGAAACAATGAAAGCTTTTCATAATAATCTGTTTCTTCATCACCTGTTATTAGTGAATATCGATTAAATCCCTTTTGTTTGAAATCGAAAACCAATAATTTTTTTTCAATTAAAGATAATAATAATAAAAAATATCAATACCAATATTTAAATCAATAAAATAAATTACAAAACAAAAAAAGTGGTACAAATTGCCTGTTTTATTAATGAAGTTTTAAAAAAAAAAAAAGAATTTAGAATAAAAAACTAAGATTAAGAACCTATTTAATACATACATTATATAGTTTTAATTATTTTTGGGAGGGAGAGAAAGGGGAGATGGGAAGATATCCCTAAACCGTAACATTTCAGAGTTAAACAATTTTACAGCAATAATGTTAATAATTTCTTCATAAATAACAACGAACAAAACTGTCGTGGAACTAATTGTAAAATAAACTTATTAATATTTCAATAAAAAAATAAATTAAAACTTTAACCAACTTTTTAACTGTCCCAATTAAATTTTGGTATTCAATGTGATATTTTATCACTCGTATTAAATATATGTTCTTCATAGAAAATTATTAATAAATATAAAATAAATCCATCTATGATTCAATAAATTCAACTTAGAAAATCGTATCCATCCTCACAATTATAAGCCAGTCCAAATAATAATAATAATAAAAATAATTTTTGTAACTCACGGGAAAATTATCGTTATAATTCACTGCTCGTTTTCTAGAGGCTTCACTCCAATTGGCAATGCAAATTCGAGGATCCACCTTTGTAGTGATACAGTTATTTTAAAATGATTTGCAATTGAAAACAAACTGAGACAATAGACGGTTTAATAATAACAACTCGGATATGTTTTGAAGAAATAGAAAACATAATAATGTTATTAAAATTAATATTTTTAAGAATTTATTGATAGAGGTCCGAGTTAAAAAAAAAAAAAAAAAAAAAAAAAAATTGGACCTTGAGTTTATGCTAATGAGAAGCACACAACGCTCTTTCGTCCTCATCCCCTCCCAAAATCGAATCAAGTTAAACAAATATTGACGAGCGACGCTGTCGTAGAAGGTAATTTGAAGGTCATAGAAAACTATGAGTTAGAAGTATGCATGTGGGATGATTGAAATAGTTTCGTCGTTGAAAGAGGATTTCGGTAAAAATAAGCGAATTTCGATGCAATGCTCCAGGCGTCGTGCGACGATTACGTAATGCTCATTTCGATGTTTTGAGAAAATATAGAAATCTGAGGATATAATAAAAATAAAATAAATTGTACTCACCCTGAAGAAGAAGAAGAAGAAGAAGAGAGACTTGGAGAGTAGATGGAGAAGCACTGAAGAGGAGTGATGATGGCGGGAGGAGAGACGGGGACAATGGACTGGAGCGGGCAACTACCTGAGGGGGGACCCGGCAGGTAACTCTCGCAAGGCCACGCCTACAGCACTCCTCTCTGATCTTGGCTTGCCTCTCTTCCGTTAGCGGTGGCCGGTCCAAAATCACACGATAGGACCGATTTCTTACTGCCCTCCGGTGTGTTCCGAATGATTGAGGTTATGGGCCAACCATCGTCATGGGGTCATTTTAAAAATTAATCCAATTTCAAACAGTTCATAAATCATACCAAATACCAAAACTTGTCTTAAATTATTAAGAACGCATTGTGGTAAAATTGAATTAGTACATTACAGTTTAATTCTATGAATTAAAGTGGTTTTTCACAAGCTAAAAAAAATTGATATATATATATATATATATATATATATATATATATATATATATATATATATATATATATATATATATATATAGGTATATTATACGGAATTTATTTTCAGGGAAAAAATAAATAAACTCATATATATTTATTTTGTTTCTAATATTCGGTTTATGTAAATTGAAAATATTCTCCAGATTCAATTAAAATTTCACAATTTTAACACCCCACTGCTTCGTACGGAGGTTTATTAGGATTTTCCTCATTTGAGGTAACATGCCTGACGAATTGGGATTCCAAATTTTACAAAATGGCTAACAATGTGGTTTGGCTGGATGGGAATACCATTCTCTAGGATACTAAATCGAATGAATGTTCAATACATTACATTTAAATTACACTATTAGTGCAAAAATTCATAAAATACCCACCATGTTATTCTGGTTTAATTAATTAAACTTGGCCAGAAAAACACAAATCTGCTGTTAACTGTAAACACAATGATTTTACTGATTAGCAACCTAACAGAACAAATATTTCTATTAATCTCTTTCAAACCAAGATAACACTTCTTAAGAAACACTCATAACAGAACTAATACCTGATAGACTGACATTTTAAGAATAATTTTTATGTTATATCTTGCATAACTCTATTTCACTTCTTTTCCTAATAACTTATTAGCGAAGCGATTATAAGCGATAGTTTAAAAACTCCAAAGAAAAACTGGTTTTTCTATACAAAAAAACAAACAGTTATCGTTTATAAATAAACTTATTTACGTATACAGAAGTAATTAAAGATGTTACAACTTAGTTAAAGATAGAAAAAAAACACACCTTCAACAAAATCTATATATTTTTTTTTACTATTTAGCTTGAATGTTAGAATTTAGTTATTTTATGCCAATTTGTTATTATTACTTTTCCTTTATCTGAAGAATTTAAAATCATCTCTAAAGTTATGTAGAAAAAGTTTAAAATACAATGAAACTTGTGAACAGCAAGGTTGCATAAAATTTAAAAAATGTCCCCAATAGATCCTTAACACTGAACTAGGACTGTTTCCTCTATTTGTCAATAGTATATCTTAAAAAAACTATTTACAACATTAGAACAGAACATAAATAGATATATAATACTTCCAAATTCAAATATAAATTATTAAACATTAAATACGCAGTTTTCAACAAAAGCTTGGATTTTTTGATAGCCAACAGCAACTCGAAAGCTCTCGGCATCCCCAATTAGAAACTCATGCTGAACCAAGCGAGCCACTTAATACAGTTTCCCTTTGATATTGTTAAATTGATCAAGTTGACCCTTCCAATTAATTTTGCAACCCAAGCACAATGGACTTCCACGAAGTTGGTTCATGAAGTTCCACGAAGCATCGAAAAGTACCTTTTCGAAAATGATTATATTTTAAATACAATTTTCAGGTTTCGAATAATACATTTATTTTCAGAGCTAGAGAGAATTCTTCAGCAGTGACTGAGATTTGAGAACTTACTTCAAACAGCGAAAATTGTGGTAAAACATTTTACTCAATGAGTTAATAAAATTTAAAATTAATACCAATAATATCTTTCGAGCAAAGAAATTGGTATTTTTTCGATACAAAAACTTCTCTGAGTTTCAGATTTATAACCTACTACAGTAAACTACTTAAAGGTGGGTAAATCATTTGCGATCCGCTCAACGCGCTTGTCTAATGTTCGTTGGAATTGTTAATTTTAACGCACGTCCAGCAATCTATAGTAAACTAGCGAACAGTCAATAGCCATTTTGCAGAGGAGTTGTAAACATTTCTAACAATAAAAAAATTCTAGAATAATATTTAAGTTATAAATCTATAATAATATTTAAGTAATAAACCTAGGATAATATTTAAGTTATCAACCTAGGATAATATTTAAGTTATTTATCTAGAATAATATTTAAATTATAAACCTAGATTAATATTTAAGTTACGGTAAAAACTATTGATATGAAGTATTGATCCAAATGATAAGCAATGATTAGCGTCTTTATAAAAAAAATTGATTGAAATATTAAATTTTTTTAAAAATTATTTAGGGATCTTGATTTTTTTTTAAATTCATAAATAAAGACGAATAAAATTAATTACTTTTAATTATTAATATATTAACTTAGTAGTGTGTTTTCTTCATTGATCACACCCTCGGCGATCTTCTTAAACATATAATAACATCAAGATATTAATTGAAACGTATTCTTTTAGTTCTTGAAACTTTTCAATTATCTTGAAAAACAATAATCACATGTGAACGGAAACTAGCAAACCTGCCACGCTCCTGTCCAAATCAGAACAGAACCATCTAAGTGCTGGTTGAAAAAACCAATAGTCGCGTTCCGCTCGTCCTATGCTCCAAAACTTCTTACAAATAGAGTAGGTACGTGAAATATCAACTATTGAAATTCCAGGCATCATTCAACGAAGGCTGAAGAGGAGTTGGATGAGAGATCTCCTAGTCTAACCAGTAAGATATAAGCAAGTCTGGAGATCGTACCGCTGGCTCCCTCATGTCTTATCATGTCAATTATCATTGTAATTGTAATATCACACTCCCTGACGGTATTGTAATTAACAGGTGTAAAAGAAATGCTAAACTTAAAAAAAAAAAAATTCACATAAACACTACTTGAAATAAACTCAGCAGCATTCCCGCCTTCTCCCATAAAAGTACAATAAAATAGTTTTTTAAATACTTTTTGGTACAATTCTGTACATTATATATTTTAGGTTTGTCAAGCCGAAATTATTTTTTAAAAGTTTCGGTTTAGTTTCCATGGAATTTCCATTCAGTTTCCAAAGAAACATTTTGTTTCCATTAAATAATGGAAACAAAATGATGCTTTATAGAGGCTGCCACTTTATAGAGGCTGGGTGAGCCCCAGGAGGGTCCCCCCGATCCCACAGGGTCGATCCGCGACTGAATACAGAATAAATAATTAGGTAATTATTTATTCTGTATTCAGTCCTGCTCAGCCGGTCTCGAACCCGGGACCTTGAGATTAGTAGCGCAGTGCCTAACCCACTGAGCTACCCCGCTCCCTATTAAATAATATAAAAGAAGAAATTATTAAGTTAATTTCAACCTTTATATTCTTACATAACATTATTACAGAGTGTATTGTTTACAACTGCTTGGCGGTTTACTGGGACGAGATGCGATCCCAACTGTCCCAACGCTCGGACGAGGGTCTTCTATTCCTGCAAAGATTCGCTGTATCTTTGCTAATACTGGTCCGATTTCGATCATTCCTTTTCTGTGTTTTAGAAAATTTACCATAAAATTGACACTTTTTGAGTTATGTGCGAATCAAATTTCCTTTTAGCTATAACATTTTTCCCTATATTTTTTCGGTGATGTAATAAATTAATGAAAAGTTTAAGTGCTTTAAAGAGAAGACAGGCAAGTTTCATCAAAACCTTTAGAGCCGTTTGCGAGAAACTTGTAAAAAAAAAAAGTGTAAAATCGATGATATAATTGAATCGTTTATTTCAGAAAGCCGCGAAGTGCACTTTTTCAAATATTCTGAAAATAAAGAAAAACCACGCTATGTGAAGGCACTTGTAGGGTTTCTGCACTGAACGCAGTATTCACTGAAAATTATAACGAAAAAAAGCGGTAGAAGACGGGTTTCTGCATAACAGTATGCCTTTAAAATAAGAAATAATGGCTCTGTAATAAACGCAAATTCAGTAAAAATGTCTGTTAACGAGTTTCTGAAATAAACGGTTTAATTGGAACTTCCGGTTAATCCGATATGCTGTATATTTGCTAATAATGGTCTGATTTCGATGATTCCTTTTTTGTTTTTTAGTTTGAATTTAATTACCTTTCTGATGAATTATGATCGTGTACATAATTCACCATAAAATGGATAATTTTTGAGTTCTGTGCGAATAAAATGTTCTTTTCATCCAAACGTTGTTGCCTGCATTTCCTCGGTGACGTACTAAATGCATGAAAAGTTAAAGAGGGCTTTATGGAGAATAATTTAGGCCAGTTTCATCAAAATCGTTAAAGCCGTTTTCGAGAAAATAGTTAAAAGTGTTATATCGATTATATGAAGTAGCCACTTTCGGTTGGTCGATTTTGAAGAAAAAGTCATATAATTATCTTAAATTCGTAATTTCAGTTTCGTGCAATTTCATGTTTTTGAGCTAGGCTATCCACATACACACACACAGGCAAAGAGAATTCCCCTAACTCAGGGGTGCCTTCAGCATACCATGCGCCAATTTTTTCACGGACGAGTTCAGATGCGCCATATCACTAGCACTATTTATGCCTTCTTACGCTCATGGTAAGGGGTTAAAAAACAGAGATAAGGATATAGAGAGATAAGATATTGATTAACCCGTCTTAAAAGAAGTATACTTCTAGACATGACATCCAAAGAGTAACGAATCGACTCTACGGTCAAAACTTGCGATATAAAAATACATAAAGGCGCACATATGCAATCCTCCACTTGTAATCACCCAATGCGCCACGGTTTGGCTACCCCTGCCCTAACTTTTATATATAGGTAAGGGAAAGTAAAAATGAGAATTTGGAATTGTAGCGAGGGGAAATAATAAAACAAAAACAACCTTTCCTACAACACGTGAAGAGTGTGGGATTGTGTATTATATAAGGAAGTACTGTTTCCAAAACAAAAGCCTTTAATCATTGAACGCACAGTTAAAACCAAAGCATCACACTTTGTTTATGCCTAAATAAGTCTTGGAATAAATAATATAGGTACTTAGGTACAAGTATTTAAAATAACAGTCGACTTGTAACGATATTTTTCCGTAGGGAAGACAGACCACGTGTTAAACAAAAGCCAAGGGGGGGCAGGTCAAGAGAAACCAGTGGAAAGGGTGCACTACCCCAATTTGCTTTGAAAACCCACCCTAAGGTATGGTCGGTCCCTCCTCAATCTTAGCCCCAACAACTGCGGGTGTGTCTTGGGGCGGTTCTATATTTAATATTCAATATACAACGTAGACATTTATTTATTAATAAATATTAAAAATAAATAAAATAAGTGTAATAACGAAGTTACAAAAAACTTAATTTAAAATAAATTATGCAAAAATGGTCCATATTAAGTTTTTTTTTAAACTACCTTTAACTATTGTACTCATTCGAAAACCAGCGGAGAGGGACGGGAATATATTTCCTATCCGTTTCATAACCTCTTGGACACATTAATGGAAGTTTTGGAGTTGTGTGTGATATATATTACCCGCTACATTTGAGGTCCCATTTGGGTCAAACGAGCTGAAATTCGATATGTAGGGTTTTGTCCAAGGCAGAACAATACCATTTCAGTCAAAATGTCAATATGTTAATCGGAAATTTCGTCGTTTTGCAAATTTTAAAGTTTTGCGCACCTTTACAGCTCCACCAAATTAAGTTATACAGTTGAAAATCTGTATGGAAATTGAGTTGGTGTTATGAAAGTCCCTTTTGTGGTTCTCAACTTGTTTCTTCCATCCTCCCTCCTTCCGATTTGTTTAAGTATTTACGCAGTTCTGAAACCCCTTCAAGTTGGAGGGCAGAAAACCTGTTGCATTTGAAAGATAGTTAAATTACCTATAAACCGAAACAATTTCCATCGAAATCGGACCAGTATTAGAAAAGGTATGGCTATTTCAACTGCTCTAATATCTCTTAATTAGTTGCAATATCTCCGAATAAAATGGCACTGGGTCGAAGGCCAGCAAAGGGCGATAGTGTATTTTCTATCAGTAGGTAGCGTACCTCTAGAGTTCAATTAAATTAAGTTACAGGGTTGACTATTGGTATGTAAATTGAGCTGGTGTTAGGGCAGATATAATCCCTTAAAAACGATTAAGGAAGTTTCGGAGATATCTGATATATAAAGCTCACTTCTGTCTGTGCTCCCGCAAGCGAAAAAATGTCTGTGAGAAGACCACATCGCGCGGCCAAAGATCTTCATGATCTATGGTGCCAATAAAAAAAAAAAAAATAAGTATATATTCTTCTTCTCCAGAACAAGAACCATTATGTTTTATACTAGTTTTCCCTATCTTGGTAGTCTTCCTCCTCGATACCCATTTTTTCTAGTTCTTCTTTTATTTGTTCAGGTTATCCTTTTATGTTCTTCAGTAACATCAATTATATATATTTATATATATATATATATATATATATATATTTGTTTTTGTTTCCCCCTGCTGCATTTGAGCACCTCCCTCTTCTGTCGGTTCTTCAATTCGGTTTGTAGGATCTGAACTTTCTGCTCCTTCATTCATTGTTTTATTTTACCACTGTATTTAAATTATAAAAACAAATAATAAAATCTGCTGAACAATGACTGCAAGATAAGTAGTTAAGATTAATAATTGCATTCTGATCTACAATGAATTGTCACACTTTTGAATAAAATATTCGGTAATAAAAATGTTTAAATTATTTCACTATAAATAAATTTCGTTTAGGGGAGTTATTAACTTTTACTTAAATGTCCCTGACTTCAAATAAACAGTAAATTTCATTGGGGGACGAAATTAGGAACACTCTTATAAGAAATTAAAATTTAGATAAGTGTAGTTTTTATTTACTCAGAAGAAAGATTATTTAGTTCTGCCCAATAGCAATACCAACGCCTGTTGTTATAGGACAGAGCTGTTAGTATGAATTTTTGGGGAATTTTGAACATTAATTTAATATTTGAAATTTCGAATTTAGCTTAGGGGGATGATATATGACCAACTTCACTTACAGTTTATTGTAATTTAATTTTATTTAATAATCTTTTATACAATTAGTTTCAATTTTTATAAAAGGTGATGAATTATGCACAGAAAGTTGAAAATTATTCAAAAATTTTAGCAGAATTCTTTTTGTTTCTTAAGATACTTCTAATTATTCTGTTATTCCTGATTCATTACTACTGATGGATCGAATTAAATTCAGCTATGGATTTTTTTTGAGAAAACAAGATAATCATAGAAAAAAAAATCCTGGTTTTATGAGATTTTTAGACGATTATTGACAAGGTTATTATTTTGGTAATTTTACTATAATTGTGAAAGCGTCAACCCCGAATGCCAGAAATGGCCAGGAAAGGAAAAATTCTTTTGACCTAGTGCTCCACGCGTTAGAGGCATAACTTGAATGGTTATATGAATTTTATATATTCGTTTAATGAAAATTAAACACAGAGTTGAGAAAAGAAAGTCATTGTTTAAAAATAAAGGAATAAAAAAACGAGAGAAACACTTCATAATAAAAGGGATGGTGCCCTACTGTATTTAGTACTTTTATACACACAGCACGCTACAAGCTACTTCATTTCTTAATAAAGTTTTTTTTGTATTTATAATAATTATACAGTATAATACATATATATATATGGACATAAATTGAAAAATCCAAAACAGAAGCCAAGAATTTCAAAAATTACAGAAATAAATAAAATAAAATAAAAAATCATCTGTCGCTATTTCGCCAATTCAGGCACCATCGGGACAGTAGGAGAAGATGAAATAAAATATAAAGAAAAAACCTAATAAAGAACAAATGCAGCAGTATGTGAGATCCAGAGTCAAAAAAGTCATCAACCAGAGGCAGCACCACATATCCAAGCTCATAATGAGGGAAAAGAGAGGTTACATGACAACAGCTTTTCCCTCAATATGTGCCTGGGTGTCTTGGTGTGGGATGCTGTCTCAGTTTAGTGACTTTTTTGATTCTGGGTGTGAGATGTGCTGCATTTTTTTCTTAATTAGGTCTTTTTCTTTATTATTATTTTTTTTTTTTTTTTTATGAAATTTATTTTCAATCGGTTTTTTCTCCGGTTTTTGGATTTGAAAAAACAAACGATTATAACCGATAGTGTAAAAACTCCAAAGAAAAACTGGTCATTCTAAACAAAAAAACAAACAGTCATCGGTTATAACCGACCGGTTATTGACATCCCTACCTAGTAGTCTCGGAGAAAAGCCAGGGACGGTGAACAGACGGATTATTCTTTAATTCGCTTTTTGGATTCTACATACTGAAAATGTAAAATTTTGAGGGGTTACTTTTTTCTTTTTTAATGGTCGATTACAGTGGTTCGTCATTTAAAATAGTGAACCAAAATGGAAATTAATTTTCTAAACAAAGCCTCAGATATATCTAACACCAGTAAATAACTAACCAGTCAACGTTTCACCAATTCAGGCATTATCAGACCAGAAAAAATATGATATCATAATCTATATGATATCATATTTTTTCTGGTCTGATAAGCGATAGCACTGAAAGCTGGCGATAGCACACCTCACATCAACAATTTGAAAAATACTAAGCAAACAGCGATAGAGCATCACTCCAAGACTGTTCAGCATATCAATATATGTTCATATGGTTCAATATGTCAGTATATTTTGAATTGAAGCTGTATACTATCTCTATTTGGTTCATCTTTTGTTGATATCTGAATCTGCGAATTTGCGAAACTTAGACTGGTTAATTATTTACTGGTATTTGAGAGACTTGAGGCTTTCTTTTGAAATCTTCTAGCTATATCCTAAAAAAAATTAAATACTACATGAAACATCATAAAAATAAAAATAAATTATTTCATGAAAAAATATTTATTTTCCGAGTAAATATTCTTAGCATCCGCTGTGTGTTATTTTATAATCCACATGATATGTAATGCTGCCAAAATATTATAATAAAATTATAATTTTATACTTCTGAACATTCTTTTATTTTAATTTCACTTTTTGCAAGAAATTATTTGCTTCTTTCCCAATCTTATTCATGATTTCTTTTTTATTTATTTTATTTTATTAATATTACTATCGTAGTAACTATTTTAATGGAGGTTTAATCTATTTTGAAAATTTCGGGTGATATGCCTAATATAAATTTTAGACAATTGGAGTAATTTATATATTACGTCTGATCTCTTCCTTTTTTTTTTTCTAGATATAATTCAAGAAACAATGACATTATAATATCAACATTATTGATATTTTAAACCAAAATCCGGCCATCAAAGCGGATCGATTAAAAATTAATATTGACCTGCAATGTTTTTAGATATTGCTAGGAAATAAAATCCATCCTTATCCATTTTGATATCTTATCTCGGGAGTTATTTGCGTGAACAGATTTTGCTTGCAGTTTCGTGGAACGTTGTCACAATGTAGCTTACGCTTCTTGGAATTTCAAAATGTTAGCATCTAATTTATAGATGCAATATATTTTACAAATTTTTTACTGACACTTTGCTACTACGTAAATTTAGCATCAGTACCTTCGTTTAAATGGAATATATATATATATATATATATATATATATATATATATATATATATATATATAGAGAGAGAGAGAGAGAGAGAGAGAGAGAGAGAGAGCGGGAGAGAGAGAGAGAAAAAGTTTTAATTCAGTTCTGTATTTAGTTTTAATAGAGAGAATGTATTTTTTGGTTTATCATTATTCATGTTCTTTCTCTGACTCATTCTCAATTATTTCTCCAGTCTATCACCTAGTTACTTCCTCAAATATTAAAAAAAAAACTGGATGCGAAATTCTTCCTTTGAAAAAAAAAATATATCCGGTGCTCTGTTGACTTATAAAAAAATCCTTAAAATTACTGGACTTGAAATAAGAAAAAGTATTGAAAATTTAATACTAGATTTGTAGTTTTCTTTACAATCCCTTGACATTACTGAGTTTGGAACTTGAAAGGATTCCTGATAGTTGAATTATCATTAATATTATTATTAAAAGAACTCTACAACCTTTAATTTAATCCCTCAGAAAAAAATAGCTAACAATTCAATTGTCGCTCTGCAGCCTTAAAGAAAATTACCGAACTCGAAACGTGAAAAAATTGCTACCAACTAAACTTGCACAACTAATTTTATTAAACTTTAAAGGTTTATTGGCTGAAGTAAAATTTACAAAACATTAATTTTCTTAAAATTACAAAACTTAACTTATACTACTACGATTCTCACCGGCTTTTTATCATGGTTAAGAATGGAAGTGGCGGAATGAGCCCGTTAAAACATGTTATTAAATAATCATTAAAACTTTTACAACTTATTTTTTCAAATTCTAATGCATTATTGACTAGAATTGAAACATATTCCATTTTATCTTGCTTACGTAATATTTAATAAGCAATCAGTTGACATCCGCATGATGGTATAGAAGGATCAATCCCTAATTTAATAAGCAAATTTAAAAAACTTAAATTTTCTCGAAAAAAAGGAAACGACACGACAGAAGGCATAACAAGTTTTAAGTTATTGTTTTACTTGTGTAAAGGTTTTTTAGGTTATTTCTTGAAGATCATTGAGTAATTTACTAGAGTTAAAGGACTTGACCAGTTATTTGCATCAATTCCAATAACTGTTATTTGCGACTTCATCAAGAATATGTTTTAGTTGGAAGTTATTTCATTTAAAATAACTTTTTTTTCACAGAATTTTTTCAAAAACCGGTTATTTCCATCGGTTAAAACCGTTCAGTTTTAATTTAAGGTAAAAAAGTAAAATGGACTGGAGGTCATCCCAGAATGATTCTCGTCTCAAAATGTTAGTCGATTAAAGTTTTCATACGCCTATATCTAAGACATTTATGAAAATAGATAAAAAATATTAAGTATTTTGAAGGCATTATACCAAAGGAAAAAAACATGTAAATATATAATTTGTTTTTATATTTAACTATTTGGAAATAATAAACCATTGTATAATAATTTGTAGTGTTTTTAATTTTTATTATTTTAAAATCATACGAAACTATGAAAATTTTCTGAATTCAAATGAATTTTTGTAAATAAATAAATAAAATTTAAAGCAACATTTAATTACAGATACAGTTAATTATAAATCAGGTCACTAAGTCGAGGTACTGATTTAGAGTCCACAGATACTAATTGAAACTCCAATTTCTATAAAGTTTCATTTTCGCATTAAATGTTTAATTTAAAAGCTGATTATCTGTTAGTTGTGAGAAATAATTATATTTTTTGTGTTTCGTGATAACGAATTATTATAAATACAATCTATGTACACATTTTTATGACATAATGACTAAGTATCCATATCACATTATATTTTGAAATGGGCCAGCTAAACCTGAATACCTGCAAGCTCCTAGTTATCTAATTAAATTGGAATATATTTTTTTCTAAAGTCCATTTGATTGTTAATACGAATAATGTATTTAGCGACTATTTTGTTTAATTTTAATATATGTACCCAGCATGTATTTTAAAATGGCAAAATTTGAGCCAAAATACTTTAATATATTTCACGTTAATTTTTACTTAACGAAAGGGAAGATTATATAATATTTATATTTGCTATTTTTTTTTAATCAAATTTATTCATAATGATTAAATTACATGATTGTCACAGAACTATTCAGAGTTGGACATTATCCATAATTTTTAGTTACTCCCTCTTCTGCTGATCTTGTTTTGTTATTGTTAAAATTAATGAAATTGATAAAGGAAGATCTTTCATCCACATCTTGTCTACTTAAATACATATTTTTATATGTCATAATTTAAAAATAAAAGGCGTCTTATTTAGAAGAAACATCAGGATTTATTTAACTAAAAAACAAAACAAAAAAAAAACTGTTTTTTATTATCGGAGATATGCGGGTATAATAAAACAGAAGCTCTTACTGGACGAGGATTGAAGATTTAGATCATTATTTAAAAATAATAATTAAATAAATGGCGACAAAACTCTGCATTCATTCCAGTGATTATTAAATCCGCATTGGAAATAAAAACGGTTTTCCTTTTGCCATCTCCTATGATGACGTTTTTGAAAAAATATGTACAGAATCATAAGTAATGTCAATGTCCCTCAAGATCTGAATAAAACGACATTTTTGAGGATTTCAACAATACCATAAACTGTAAGGAAGGGAATTATCAGTTAATGAATTGAGAAGAGCCATTGAAAAAATAAAACGCAGCCAGGACAACCAGTTGACTCCGCGATCTTTCAGATTCCATTGTTCCATGTTACAAGCGGTCTTGGAAAGATAACGGTTCACCTTACCAGGCTTTAACTTCGTGATAATTACTTTAGTAAAAACATTTACATTTTTAGAGTTCTCGTAATCGGCGAAATTCAAAACGATTCGACATCGGATAATATGTACAATATTAATTGAATAATTATTATTTCTAATTCTTCTATGTCTTCCCATCTTATAAATAGAGAAAATTATTACAATGTAACACGGTTAGATTGGAAGGAAAATAAATGAGCATGACAAGAAGCATGACAATAGAAGAGACGAAGGCGTTAAGAAAAAAAAAAAATTAACGGCGATGGGTAATTAAAGGAAAGGCTGGGAATGCCTAATCGCCTAATTTTAGACGATTTCTCGTATTGAATCTTGGCCTACCGAATGTGGCTGTTAGAAAAGGGTGGCAACCTAAAAATAAGTGGGGGTGACCACATTCGAGTATACTCAATATGTTTTCATTCATGTACGTTGGCCTAGCACTAGATTTTATGAAAACTGTCTGACTTTTATGACAGAAAGAATAACCTATAGATTTAAATAGCTACTTTGGAACTCATCGATGAAGAGTCCGCAACATTTAATTAGTTGTAAATTACATAATTAGACCAATTAGTTGTAGAACATCAAATTTTTACAAAAATGAGATTATTAAATTTATTGAAATTGGCATTTTCAAAATTATTTAAACTGAATGTTTCCTATTGGTTTAAAATAACTCCATACACATCTAAAAATAGCGATGGACGGGATTACGTACCGTCGATGAAAGGGGTCTGCAATAGAGGTCCTACGAAGAACAAGTACCATCGACGAAATATGTGTGCGCAGTTTATGAGCAACATAGATTCTCTGAAGATTTGAAGGACATGTTGAGAGAGGATCCCAAAACGATATCAGGACTCATTCAGTTTTTAAAAACTACAAAGATTTATATTTTATACACAGACAAAGTGTAACTTTCGCGTAAATGGCTTCAGTAGTCGAAACACTCTCAAATGAATAAATAAAATAACTCCATAAGTCACTGATTTGGAAATTGAATGTTCTTCCATTAAGTCACAGATATATTTTCAATCCTTTGAATAAGTTTCTAACCACAAAGTTTATTCCAAATGAGTATAACAGCTCAATGTATAAAAGATCAATAATAGGAAGTGGAAAAATTCCCAATTTTACTTATAAAGGTTTTATTCAAAACACATAAAATATCACACATTTCGGGGTTTTGACCTAGCTTCAGATTTTAGCTTATTATTTCAATTTATCCGTTAACTTACCCACTCCAAATTTGTCAACCATAAATCCACATAACTATTCCTTTATGCTGTTCGTAAGTGTTTCACGTCTGGACGCTGTTCCATCCGGCACCATATAAATTAAACACTCTCTAGTTTCGCGGGATATTCTCACAAATAACCGCTGTTGAGGAAAAATTCGGCTAACATTGTATTTGCTCCGGGAAAATAGATTTTCTACTGTTAAACCTGGTCCACAAATTAGAGGATTTCTGAATAGCGACGCGGGAAAAACTTCACGTAAAACATTTTTCCGACCCGTTACTGTATTTGAATTCATAACGAATTCTTCGGAACAAATGACTTCGTGAAATTAATATCAGACAAAAATAAATAACATTATAATCTTCCTTTCCCATTGTCCGCCCTAGTTTCATGTTTAATTATAAAATATAAATGCGTTTGTGTATAAGAAACTGAAAAAGTTTAATAACCACCGCTTAAATTTGTAGAAAGTACTACAAAAAAGTACAAAAGTACCTATTGTTCATTAAAGGTGCGAAACGTGGCGGTTTACTTTGAAGGAAGAACAACGCCTTAAGGTCTTTGAGAATTATTGAGTAGAATATTTGCCACGAAAAAGGATGTGCCCACTGGAAAATTTAGGAGGTTACATAAAGCGGGATCGAGGAGCATGCACCCTGTTAATGTGATTGAAGTAAAATGAAACCTCTCTACTACGGACAGCCACGGGTCCAACAGCATTCTCCGTTGCAAAGGTCAGCTGAGGAGGGGTAAGCAAGTGCTTATTAAAAAATGTATACGTAAATTCTTTTATCAAAACAAGTTTATTAATTTGGATGAATGACATTTATTAATACCATGTTGAGTTCTCCGGGTATTTTTAGAATTTAATATGTATGTATAAACATATTTAAAAAATCTGATATTGATACAACATGACTTCCTTTTAAGCCTATTACATTATAAATAGGTGATCCTGAATCACTATTTGGTTATTAGATTCGGAAGATAGCAGTATCTCAAAAACGACTCGGGCGTCGCGCCGTCTATTGGCGTCGGGGCGGTGCCCTGAGTCGTGATTCTGGATATATATGACTCAGAATTTTTTTTTCTAAAACTTTTATTTGTCGCTTTTATTTCTCAAATTGATAGGGAATCATTTAAAAAACCGTCATCATAATCTTTCCTCCTCTACCATTTTAGGCAATGTGAAGTGTCTTTCTGTAAAGCCTGGACCACACTCCACGATCCTCTCTCTACCAATACTCTTCTCCTATTCCAATCCAACCCTTTCCTTGCAAAGCGCTCCCGTACTCCTTCTTCCCAGTTGCGTCGGGGTTCTTCCTCTGGGCCTTCTACCGTCGACCTTCGCTTCATAAGTCATCCTAGCAAAACTATTCTTGTTCCACCTTAAAACATGTCCAAACCACATTAGACAGCTTTCTTCAACATCCTTTTCTGCAGGTTCGACACCGAAGTTTGATCGAATGGTTGTATTGCGGATTCGGTCTCTTATGCTTTTACTCTCTATTTTTTTAAGGAATCTCATTTCGGATGCTTGTATCTTGCTTCTATGTTTCATGGTTAATGTCCATGAGTCCGAAGAGTAAGTTAGCATGGGGAGAAACGTAGATTTGTAAACCTTTAATTTTGTGTCCTTCGTTATTTCCCTTTTATTCAAAAATTGTCTTTATACCGCATAAAATATCTTCCCAGCCGAACTCAATCTTTCTTTGATGTCCTTATCGATGGTTCCTTTCTCATTCAAATGTAAAAAAATCTATTCTGAAAATTAGAAAAAGTTTATTATGAACTTCATAAAGTACCACTTCCGATAAAAGCCTTATGCACCAAATTTGAGAATTTTTGCATTTAATATAATTTTTTATGAAAGTCTATTAAGACCTGCAAATAAAGTATCAATTCTGGTTTGCCAATTTTAACAAAAATCTGGTATGTTATTCATATTAATATATAACTATTATGTACCAAGTTTTATATTATATTTTAATATAATTTGTAAAGTACCACTTCTGGCGATCATTTAGATAAAATTGAATAACACTGCATCTAACACAAGTATGCCATGGCTTGACAAGATATATTTGATGTGTTTATTATTAAAATAGGACTAAAACTAATATGCAATTACCACCACCTTGCCCTAGTTCTAATGAATTAAACTGTATTAGTAGGAACGCAATGTACAGTAACACTTCTTGGAGATGTTCGTCAAAATGTTTTTTCGTTAGACTAACTCAGCAGGTGACAAGGAGGTAATTTCATATAAATTGGAAAATATGTTTTTTAATTTACCATAAAGAATTACTAAATTACGGTGTTGCGTAATGGTAAAAGTCGTAAATTTAGGAGTGCAAAAGTCAAAAAACAAAGATTTAATTTGGTTTTCGGCACTAATGCCTATTTGTACACAAATGTTTTCTTCGTTCAAATCCGACGATGGTAAATTCCAGACTTCAATATTTATAAACTAACCCAGAGTTTATACAGAAGATTAGATGAAGAGATAAAAAGTCTTCAACCAGTTAATAATTAATTGCTCACGACTACGGGTTTGGAAATTATTTTTATCAGGTTTGACGAATGTAGTGAAGGCAAGAGAAAGCTATAAATACATTTATAAAACTATAAGAAAAATGTATTGAACGAATATCTTTTATAGCTAATTTAATTATTTCTTTTAATTATAAGTTGTAAAATCCGCCTAGGTTCGCTTTAATTTTTGCACGGTTATTAAATTTGGGATGCTAAGTTTCCATTCTTTATGAAATTTTTATGTAGCCAGTTGCAGCCACGTTGACGGTATATGTTTTTCAGAAATTATCTACATTCCTAGAAGATTTCTACTAAATATTTGGAGAACAAAGGAAACATTTAAGGAAAAAAACTCAGCAGTGTTTTTTCGGCATTTTAATACTGCCGAGCAAATTTCCGATAACGAAGTTATTGAAACGTCTCAAGAAAATAAAATTTCAAGAAAAAAAAAAATTAAGTAAGTTTAACGAAAAATGGATAAAGCACTGTCTAACATTAAAAAGATTGCTAAAATCGGAACAATCTTGGTTGGACACTGAATTAAAAATAATTATATCCAACGTAAATCGTGTGTCTGTTAAGGCAAGTATTGGCCACCCGTCCCAGTGTTTTCAAGATTCTTCACTGTCCAAGAGATGAAAAATAGAAGATGGAAACAGATTCCGATATGGAAATGGAACTTAAGGATTAGATGCAAAAACCAAATAAGTATAATTGATTAAAAATAGGCGCTTATATTGTGTTAATTTATATCCCTTTATGATTATATATATAATACATATATTGTGATGAGTTTTTATTACATTTATATATTTCGTTCATTTATACATATATCTATATTCCTTTATAGTTATCTTTTATGCATACATATTTTACATAATTTATTTCTATACTAATATTTTATATTTGCTTGTCTCTATGATTCATGATTGTGATGAGTTTTAATTTTTGTAAATATTTCATATGTTTTAACAAGTTACAGTTATATTTATTTGTATAACTTTAGGCCTATATTTTTTATTCATAATATAATTTAGTAAATGTTTGTATCATTATAAAATTGTTAATAGTAATTTTTTTCATGATTGCCATCCAAGAGTTTTTCACTTTTTTTGCACATTTTTTGACTCACTGTGCGTCGTTTTTAGTAACATTTGGAAAGAAAGTTGACGTTTTCGGACACTCGATGAGATTTCCATCAGGTTCATAGAATCGAAATTAAGGTCTAAAGGTATTTCTACAAAACACGTCATCATATCCGAGTTCCATGACTAAAATACCGCTTGAAAAGGACTTTTTCATCTGCTCAGAAAATAAATTACAAGTTGTGGGATTTCTGTGCGGAAATGCTTCGAAAAATTTTCTGGAATGATACATGCAGAGCTGCAAATATATATATTATATATACCTGGTGGATTCTAGGATCCAGAACAATGTTACAAAATTAATGAGTAATATTTTCACAGAAGTGAATGATTTAAAGTCTTTATTTTTTCCGTTACAAAATAGTCAACTTCTGAAATACTCATTCTAATCCCTAATATGGATGTGTTACCCCTAGAAATTTTTTTGGGAGATTACTTGGAAAATGTGATTTTTAAAAACAGGATGCAATTTGTGGTAAAAAGATTTGAAAAGATACATAAAAAAGATTTGATTTTTTTTTCTTTAAGGCTTTGATATTATGGCTTCAAAACGCTTTATATTTCTTCTCAATTGGTCGTCATTCTGAAAAGAAATGGCGGTTGGTAATTGGAGCCAAATCTACAAAAATCAGGCGTCTCGGAGAAAAGCCGCGGAAAGCGGGCTTTCTTAAATTCGACTGATTCTGCTTAACGTGAAACGGAAAACCCTCAAATTTTGAGAGAGGGTTACATTTTTTGTTTTCTTGCTAAATTTAAGAGATTCATTATTGAAAAAACATAATAAACCAAAATGTTAATTAAAATCTTATGTAAATGATATTCATTAGCATCATGTTTGCAATGTCAAATTAGAAATGAGTGACGTTTTTAAAAATAATTTTTGTTTATAGAACAAGGAGATATCAAGAATAAAATAAAATTATAGTTATAAGCAAATGGCAGCACATCTCTAACGAAACATTCAGATTTCTTACCTTCACCTTTATTCAATATAAATCATTTAAGTGTTAAGTTAAATGGATATAAACACCCAATTAAAAGTCCCGCGCGTACAAATGTGAAAAATTTAAATTTTAAATGTTCTTGTTTTCTTCTCATTCCAGTAAACTACCTCACTATTGTTTTATGACATTCTATTTCTTTGTTGGCAATAGGTTAAAAATGACAAAGGAAAATAGCTATTCATTTTTCATTTCACAGGCTGTGCAGGGTTTCAAATGACATTTCTAAGCATCTAGAAAATTGCATTAAATTATAAAGTTTAATTTGATTCAAGCCTCGGCTTCGTTTAAGTTGGTATGTAATTATTTAAACCAAACTGAATAATGTATCGGCAAGCAGAAAGCCCAAAGTGGAAAGGTATGGGTTCCCAACGGAAATTCCACCATTCCCCAATGTTCAAGGATAATGTTGAGGTATCTTTGCAAAAACAATTAACCCGATTTTCGGTAAGATTGAACCTTACTAGCCCATCCTATAGCATGCCATAGGTAATTTCGAGTTGAATTATAATTCAATGATAATTTAATGGGGTGTAGTAATGGAGATTAATAATTATTAATCTCCATTACTACACACCATAAAAAATTGTTTTTCTAACATTTACAACCGATAATATGTGAATTTCTCAAAAATTCAATATAAAAACATAGGATCCACTATTCCATATTACAGGATCCCATTAGCAATTTATGATTGAATTATTAACTTCGTAGTATTAAAATAATCAAACTTTTCGATTTTTATTTGTTTTTCTAACATATACGGCCCATAGCAAACATTTTTAAATATCTCAAAATTTTGTTTAAAAAACGTAGGATCCATTGAGTCTACAAAATTGACTTAAAAAAATATCGTTCTGCAGTAGTCGACTCATCCAATTTCTAAGGTTATATTTTCTCCTCCAGTTCTGAACAATTTTTTTAATTAACTTTAGAGTTAGAGTAAACATTACTATTAATGTTTCTTATATTATTTTTTAATTAGAGAAAACAAATCCTTCGATGCAAAAATCGTTTCAAACCCCTCCTTTTTTTTTCATTCCAACGCTATTAAATTCAATTCGATTTCGAATATTCGTTGGGCGACTTTTTATAAAATATTATTATTAAAATCAGAAAAAAATCATAGAAAATACAGTCAAAATGTAATCATTTTTTGGCATTTATATTATATTTTAAAATGTTCACTATAACCTTGGGATACAATAACATTTATAGCAGATTTATGATTGTTCTTGAGAATTTAAATATATTTATTTTAAAAAAACTATATATATATATATATATATATATATATATATATATATATATATATATATATATATATATATATATTTATATTTATATATATCATATTATATTTATTTTTAATTTTTTTCCATAAATGCCAGAAGGCTTCCTATTTTTAAATGAAAATGAATAGAAATCTTGACGAAAAAACTAATTAAAATGTCAAATAAATTTAAATATGTAATTTATACAGATTTTTACTTTCAATAATTAATAATTAATATATGACTAAATAAATAATAATAAATAAATGCCTGGCAAAATTCAGGCGGTTATAAGAAATGATTTTTGTATCCATAATTTATTAAAATAGGATATAGATGGCGTAATTTTTTAATTTTTAAATATAAAAAATCAAATAGATTATCTATGTTAAAGTAGTTTAAAAGTACGCATATAGATAGCACGTAGCTGAAATTAAAAATTTTAAGATATAAACCTACATTTAATTATGTTGAAGGTGACAATAAATTGGCGTTTATATTTAAATATTTTGTTAAATATTGTCTGAATGTTGTAGTTTATTTTTCATTATGCATGCGTCATCGGTATTGGACCTTCGGGTTGGATAAGCCGTTTAACATTAATATTATGTATAACCTGCCAAATAAATAAATAATAACATAGCACAGACCGACAGCACTTCAAAAGAAAAATATGACGAACTATAATTTAAATACAAAAAAAATTATCCCACAAGTAGTAATTGTTGTATAGTCCCAAAATTTACAACAGTGAGATTTAAAGAATATTTAATCCTTCAAAAATGTAGCTACTTTTTTGTTGTTGATGGCTGTGGGCTGTCGACAATAACGTACAAGGCTGTCTTCCCACAGTTTTTTTTTTTCGATTTTGTTTTTCGGTTGTTGAAACTATTGAAGCTTCACACCTGACTTCAGACATAAGGCATCAGCATACCTTATTCATCATTTTTACAATTTATTTAAATTTTATAAATATTTAATAAGAGTAGACTCTTTGTTGCAGTGACTTCAAAAAGGTCAGTTGCTAAATTACTGACAAGTAATTTTCTCATTGATATAAGGTTGAATCTTTTCTTTGCTCACGTAGAATCTACGTCATCATACGCATTATCTATAATTACATAAGTAAATAAAATAAATATTTTTATGACTGGTTTAAGCTACAGCTACATCCAAAAGGTTCTCCAGATCAAGAAGGCTGGTGAGAAAGGTGTCGGTGTATTAATTGTTGCTGGTGGCCAGTGGAGCGTGGGCTTGAAACAGTGTAGGCAAGGTCAGCCGCCAACGGCAGCCAAATATTTCACAAAAGGAGAACCATAATTTTTCCAACTTATACCAGCGAAGGAGAGGAGTTATTTCCAGTTATTTAGCGCTATTCTCAATAACCTAGGAGTAAAATATTAAATTAATAAATCATATTAAGGATTCTCATCCACCCAATTTATCATCAAATTTCAGGCTATGACTACAGCTTACTAAACACGAAAGATTTAATAATTAATACAGATTTATAAAACAAATTAGGATGTCCAAGTATGAAAATAGAAGAGATAAAGATCTGTTTCATATATAGCGTAATTTTTTTTATCACAAATATGCGTTTGTTTCACTTAAAAATTCGTGGAATCTCCAAAACAGAACTGTACATGAATCTCCATAAACGTCCTGTAGGAAATCCTCAAGTAAAATCCCAATTGTCTTGAAATATCCAGCAATTAAATTTCATGTTTCCATAAACCATAAAATATGGTAGAAGCCACAGGACTCATTGCGTCCATGTTCTTTTAATATTTACTACCCCCAATTTTCTGTAAACAAGTAAGCCTCGTTAGATTCTGAACCTATGGATGGTTATTGGCTAAATATCAAACACCAGAGAATATTAAAAACGGATAATAATTCATACTGGAAATAACCATTTTACGACTATTTTTAAGAAACTTAATGATGAAATAATGAATAAATTATTCATTAATTACGCCAGAAACTGATGATCAGAAATACAAGTTTATGAGGAATATTAATACTTCCCTCCCTACTCCCCCCACCCCAAAAAAAAGATTGACAACTCTGGAAGATAAATCATGAAATCTGCTAAGTAATAAATAAATATTATGCAATGAATCAGCATTAAAGTGTATTAATTAGGGCAGACACTTTCTAAAATAGCTTTTGATTGACTTTACTGTAATTTAAAGTTTAAGGTACTTGCAACCTGGTCAGACTAATTTTTAACTTTTTTTTAATCTTTATTTTTAAGTCCAGACCTGTTTTCAGGTTGAAGACAACCAGGAAATGTGCTGAACTACATAAGAGTAAAATATTTAGTTGTGAGCCATGATGGAGACCAGTACCCTTTGATACCTCTTCCTAACTTTATTTTTTTATTTACTTAAAGAGATCCCTCACCCAACTCCTATTTAGCTTTCGGTATGTATTGTTAGGGCTGTAAATTGTAGCTATGTAATTGTACAAGTCTATTTGGATGGTGAAAAAGTTTTTCGTGAAATTGCCTCCATGTTGTTTTAATATGATCTGAAGGTAGTGTTCTGTTAAGTGGGCTACTGATGTACCAGTAATAATAATAAGTAGGTTATGTGATAATAAGTCGCAGTGTTTTTGATTGAAACGTTTGTAGTTGGTTTAGTGATATTTTTTTGGCTGCCTCGTAAATTTGCGATGTATACATCCAAATGGGTAAGAACAGATATTTAGAAACATAATATACAACTATTTTCGACTGACATATGTCATTATTAATTGATCAAGCGTAATTTCAATTCGAACGTATGGTATTTCGATTTTTTGACACTGAGAATTGTAATTGTGTTACTTATGTCGATATTCGAAGAAGACAATGTGAACTGAGGCGAAAGAGGTTTATGCAAAGTCACATTATCATTCATAATTCTGTTCTGTTCCTATTTTAAAATAAAAGTTTTGGTATATTTTAATAAAAAAATAACAAATATTGAGCTTTCCGACCTATATATATAAAAAATTAAAACTGTTAAAACTGACAATACGTTCGAAACACACACGAATTTTCTCTTTAGACTCTAAATAAACAAATAATAACGGTATTTTAGTTTAAATAAGTCCTCCCTCCAAAAATAAAGTTCTTTTTTTTTTAATATATATGTTTTTTTCAGTTTTTTAAGTTTTAATATATTGCATTTATTTAACACACTGGTTTAAATTCGGTAAATCTGACATTTTCTTCGTATTTAGAAGACAGGCTTTATCGAAATTCGATTCGAAAATCACTGTTCACGAGTTTTCTCACAGGACCGAAACGTTTTTATAAAAATATAAATATAATTAAATCTTACTATATACCCTGTTTTCTTAAATATCTCAACTTTTCTAATATACAAAAAAATATCAGTAAAACGAACGTGTAATAAGAAAACTAATAAACAGCCTACATAGCTTGCAATCATTCATCCCTAAAATATTGGGAGTCTCAGAAAAAAGGATGGTGGATAAAAATATTAATTTATTATTTATCTGTAATAATAAGACACATAATAAAATACTAAAATTACAAGAGATTAACGAATAATTCAGAAAAAAAATGTACTTTTTGCCATTTTACGTTACTATTTATAATTGTTCGAGTCATATTTGAAAAGTGCATACTGATAAGGTTTATTTAGGGTATTATAATTGACAACAAATGCGAAAAATGTGCATTATTAATAAAAATATATTTAACTAATTATTCTACGGCATGTACCATGAATGAGATTATCTTTAGGCCAACGAACTGAGCTGGGATAGCTTAAATTGACTGGGAAAAAAACGCTACTTAGGAGGAAGCGTATATTATTTCAGCTCCTATAACTGGCTTGGGTACATTCTGTCTCTATGGTAACCCTAAAGTTTATTCTTATGCTGTAAAATAAATTAAGATTTATATAACACGGGATTATTATGTATTAGGGATAGTACCTATATCTTTTTAGCCATAGTTTATACATAAGCATTAATTGGCATTTCAAATGATTTAGGATTTATTATCAATTAGATATTATTGATAAAATTTTCTAATAGAATTTTCTAAGCGAGTAGTTTACAAGATCACCCAATCTGCTTACAGTTATATAGATTCCATTTATTATTTAAATAATATGAAGTCACATAGGAAAAAAAATAAATATAATTAAACTTCTGTACCCACATTACACAGTCATCTAAAATAGAATTTATTGCGATAGGTAACAGATCTGGTGAGCCCCATCAACATTACACAAAAACCTCATGGCAAAAATAATTTTAATCAGACAGGTAACTCTTAAAATGTAAATACTCGGATACACTAAAAAGAAAATTAAAAATTTATGTGTATTTTTAGACAAGAATACAATTTTTCATTAGCAATAATGGGAAGGGAGAAATCGATTACACTATAAATAGTGTAATAGGTTTCCCCCTCCCTTAACTAGCTTTAGACCTTTAGACCTGAACTAAAGTCCAGTCAAATGGAAATCCAGTAGTTGGTTTAATTATCATTCCCTTTATTTTTTGGAGGAGCTGAATCCGAATTCGGAGTTATCTAACAAAAAATGAGGTGATCGCCAAAAACAGCGAAATTATCGCAATTTCTTTGTGTTTTTTTTAGCTTATAATTTCAAAAGTATTTTTAGCGAAAATAAAAACCATTCTTACCTCTTTTAAAGTAGACTAAATTTACCCCAATTTGAGCTCAATCTTAGATCTGTAGGTCAATAGGCGAATACATCAAAACGCACAAGGAAATTTTCTTAAGTAAAATCAAATTCGGATTCAGCACCCCAAAAAACAAAGGGAACGAACATAAAACATACTGGATTTTTTTACAACGGTAACTACCATTTGATGGGACCTATATTGGAAAGAGAGTGAAGTCAGAAATTAGCCAGAAAAGAGTCAGAAAATGATGTTTTCAATCTTATCTTAAGTTACTCAAAATGTGGGGCAGTCTGAGGTAAAAATTATAATTAATTTTTAAAATCCTAGTTCATATACTTTTTTGTTTTTGTTTATTTAATACCTCTAATTTAACAAACACTTCTTCAAATAATCATTTTTTCAATGACCATTTTTCATGTGATCTTTTCAGGTACCTTTTTTTTTATTTTTTTCTAGTTTTATATACACATCGTTGTGATTCATTCACTTAACTCTTAAAAAAAATAAAATAATGTAATTTCCAAATCTGGATAGACCAACGTTATTGGAAAAACACGCTATTTCGAACGATGCAATTGATTTTTCCAATCCTCAGTATATCTTAAAATGTTTAAACGGAAAGGAAGTATAAAGCGGAAAAGCGAAAATTTTGAAATATTTCCCGAACAAATATTTATTCGCAATTTTTGTTGCTTCTCTTAAAAACTGTACGGAGGATTCTCAAATATCGCCTTTAAGGGGAAAAAGTGGTCAAAATAAAACTGTCATGCTACGTTTAATTTGTCATGTGAACTTCCTGTACATCCTTAATAGGATTAGTGATTATTATTATTATATTTATATATCTTATCGACATTAATCGATTTTATTGTTTCTTATTGAAACGTTTATAGTCGATTTTCATACTTTGTTCGTATCATGTTTGTAGCTTCGAAGAAGATCTACGTAACGAACGGGTCGATACGTCGACATACGCTGAAAAAACATCTCTATGTAATGTGTGTTTTGATTTTTTTTGTTTTTTTTATTTTTTTGGTTTGAACGTTGCTCGCCCTCCTTTTCCCCCGTCACATCATCTAGATGAAACTTCTTCGTACACTGGCGTTGAAATCCCTTGATTAATCAATCTTCGTTGTACATAGGGCAAATTAATTGGCTTTTAATGAAAGAGGACTGGTTACAATCAGTGTAATATAAATAATTCCTGAATAAAATAAAGTAAGAAATCAATTTAGTGAATGAATGATTAATAATTATCTTCTATTATATTTATTATAACAATTTAATCGCCTGGATTAAACTAAACACATTCGAATAAATATCGCATGGAAAACCGAAACAGAGCACACTGGTTATATTATCATTATATCTACATACAGCGTTTCCTGAACGTGCGGTTTCGTGATTGCATACCTGACCACGAGTCCAGAAGGCCCTTGTTCGATTCTCAATAATCCTTTGGAATTTTTCCCATGGGATACACTAAGTGGAAAGGTATGATTTTCAATACATTCACGAAGTTTCCCAACGGGTTTTATTCTCGAATAATTCAATGAGAAAAATATTGAATAAAAAAACCTCAAAAAAAAACGATAAAATCTTCAAAATTATTACTTGCGTTGTAAATGTATAGAATCAATAACATGGAGTAAAATCGACAAAGTAAATTCATTAATTAATGCTTCCATCTAAGAATATGATTTTTTTTTTTTTAAATCTTTCAACTATTTATTCGCATCTGTCTAAAAGAAGAGTGGCATTAAGCAAATGAGTTGGAGATAAAAGATGTACGTGGCGTGATAGGCATGAAGGATAGCATAGCAAGGATAGCAACCTCTTCCCCGTCTTGAATTAGTGCTTCAATTCAGGAAAGATCTCTCATCCAGCTCCTTTTTAGTTTTCTCCTAATGGTTATGCCAACCGTAGCCAAATCGTCTATTGTGATGGCCATTGAGGTTATTACGAAAACGGGAATATAGGATAAGTATATCTTGTTCGACAGTTGGTTGTTGTAAGTCAGCATTTAGAGTTTTGTTGTTTACGAACCAAGGAGTTTCTGTTATCAGTCTTAAAATTTTGTATTGAAAAGATTGCAGTCGTTACAAGTTAGTTTTTTTGCTGAACCGTTTTTAATTTAATTTCAAGTTCTAGTAATTAAGTAATTTAATTTAAAAAAACAATTGCTTTTCATTAGCATCATCTTGAGAGACTGGAGATCTCTAATGAGGTATATTTCTACAATAGTGTAATAATTACAATTTGTATCTCAATTAAGAGTTTTACTATCATTTTATAAGTTTCTTTAATTATCATAGATAATAAAACATCAAATAAATGCAATTTTCTTAGCCTACATTGTCTCCTGCAATTTCTATAATAATATACTTATTGAAGAGTGATAGCTTTTCTTTCACAGTCTGAGTTAAGCGATTAGGTTTGAGACTTACACGTGACCAATGAAAATTCAGAATTCCTTTGTTCGTGTAGCAGATGGCACCTCATACTCCTGGTTTGGATACAGAGAAAAGGATTTTCTTCCATATTTGGGACATATTTGTTTCCAAATTGCGAAAAAATCCGAGGTGATGAGAAAAAATAAAGGTCACTTGCGGATTCGGCTCTAAAAAATACATAGGAATCAATTATCAAAAGTTAAAAAACAAGTCACAACCCAAATTTTGCAGTCTAAGGCTATTAATTAGGGATGGTTAAAATGCAAATCTGTTGAAAAAAGGAGAATTTTCAGACAGTATAATAGTCAGAAGAAAAAATAAGAGACTAAAAAAAAATACACAAAAAAAAAAAAAAACACTCACACAATGTAGTTCTAAAGCTATGTGCACACTGTTGGAGTTTACATTCGACATCGCATGCTACACGTTCGTTCCCTTCCCCGTTCATCAAGTGGAACAGTTTGGAAATAGCTTTAATGTCGGTGACGCAAGTAAGCCACTTGAATGGAATTTTTCAAATAATTAAAAAAATTATAAATAATAAATAAATAAATAATATTGGCTTTTATTGCAAATTCATTTTTACATTTCACGCCTATGGTTTATTATTTCATTTATCAAAAAAAAATTATAATAATAGGGGTGCCACGAATTTCGTTTAATAATTTCAGTGTTTCGCCAGACAAAAAAGTTTGAGAACGACTGCAATGGGTCATTATCCTGTCTTCCAGATTCATCCTGAAAACGTTTCTAGGCAATGCACTATCAGGAATGCACTAGAAATCAAATCTAGCGAGAAAAAAAAAATTTTTTTATTCAGAATATATTCTATTAGGGACTACAGTATTAATCATAAATTTGAATTGATATTTTATCGCACATTACAGGTACATTAATTACATTTCAGTATTTTAAATATTTAAGCCCTTTCTGAGTATAAGGTATTCTAATTTCATAGATTAACGGACAGTACTCCATCATGGAGCTCTCATCTCTTGACAACCCAACGCCTGCACCGCTTCTCGGGTGTGACGTCTGTAAGTAAATATTTATTTCCAAAAAAAGGAGGGGAAACGGGTATAGGGTCTGAAATGTAAATAAAATAATACAATCAGGGCTACAAGATAGCATCAAAAACAAAAAAAACTGACTTGACAACTTCGAAATAGAACTCCAAAAAAAAAACACAAAAAAAATGGAAATTTGTTTGTTAAAAAATAAGGTTGGCCCACCAAAATTATTTTATTTTAATTTTCCGTAGAGTTCTAACAGCCTCCCAAAGAATTCTAGAGTTCCCTATAATTTTTAGAAATAGTTCTGTTGATTAAACCACAAAAAATAGAGACTAAAGATATACGGGGCCCACTTCACACTTCTTGCAACTTTGAAGCCCTATAACTTCTTTTACATCAACTGAAGCACTGGTTAATAAGGATAATACATAGAACTCTTAAGAGGGCTACGGGAACTAAAAAAACCGACAAATATTTTTCCAAAAAATAAGGTTGGCCTCCCAAAGTGAAATTTTTTAAAAAAATTTCATTAGAGTTCTGAAAGCCCTCCTATGAGTTCTAGAGTTCTCCATAATTTTTAGATATAGTTCTTTAAGTAAAAAAAAAAAAAAAAAAATAGCAACTAAAGATACGAGAGGCCAACTTCAGGCTTTTCGCAATTTTGTAGCCTTATAACTCCTCTGTTATCAATAATTGAGCTTAAGGTAATATGGATAATTTTTAGAACTCTTAGGGAGACCAACAGAAATCTCAACAAAAAAAGGGGTAACCGACGAAAATGTTTGCCAAAAATATTTTGAAAATTCGAGACTCCAGAACCTTTGGTTTTTGCTTCGTAGGCAAAAATGTTTTAAGGATTATCGAAAGAACTCCTCGGAGGGCTACTAGAACTCTCAAAAAAACAACCTGTTACCGTGAAAATTTTTCTTTCCATTAGACTTGTAATATCCTCAGTCAAACTTTTTGGTAAAACTTTTTTGGTAACCCCTTTTTTTGTAGAAAGTTTTGTTGGTCTCCTCCCTAAGAGTTCTAAAATTTGGGACTTAGGTAATTGGAATGTTAATTTAAAAAACTGATTGGAACGATAAGACGAAAATGAATTGATTTATTTATAACTCTTCATGTTTTAGAGAATACAAAAGAGCAAAAACTAAACATAAATTAAATAAATTAAAAACAACGAGACATAAATTAATTGATAGAGAACAATTGGAAGATTCCCAAGCATAAAGCCTTAAGTCTCTAAAATACCGGCAAACAACTAACCAGTCAACGTTTCGCCAATTCAGGCATCATCAGGACATACATAAAAAAATCACATCTATGAAGATCAAATAAAGCACATCTCACATCAACCATCCAGAAAGACGCATCAATAGAGACAGCATATCACTCCAAGACATCCAATCACATTCTCTAGCTTCATTTGATCTTCATACGTGTGATTTATTTGGTGTATGTCCCGATGATGCCTGTTTTAGCGGAACGTTGACTGGTTAGTTATTTGCCGGTATTTTGGAGACTTGAGGCTTTATATTTCGGAATCTTCCAATTGTTTTCTAGCTATAGAGAATATTTAAAGGTAATCTAGTGTCTGAGGATGGGGAGATTGTCCACAAAATGTCAGGAATGTTCAATAACCTGATTTATTGAATGAAGTATTGGAAGTATATGAAGGATTGGAAGTAGTATTCAAAAATGATTCTATGAAAAGCTTCTTGAAAACTTACTAGAAAAAGTTAGAAAACAATCTATTTCATAAAAACGATTACTGTCGAACATTTCATAAACAATTATAATATTATAAATTTAGATTGATTGTAATTTTTCCTTCCTCTTATACACTTCACGGAACCGGTTTTCCACTGAGTATTGGCCTAGGAGCGAAAACTCTTTCACCTGCTTGCTGACTCTATGGCTAAAATGAAGCATGTCGCCGAGGCTGTTCGCGGAAAGAGATTTTCCCATGGCGAGTGGGATCTTGAGGTGGGGAGCACTCCGGTCAATTGCCCCGCAGTCCGGCCTCTCCGTCTTTGTTCTTTTTTCTATACAACCTTGTTTTTCTTTTTTTTTTCTTTTTTTTTCTTGAATTGGACAGCAATTAGTTTCATAAGAGCAAATCTTGGGAGGCTAGACTCAAATTCGTTATGTCGTAATACTATATCTGCGTTCGACTGAAATAGGATATTTTTCTGATAATTTTTTACGACCAGTGCCTTAGAGATTATGAACAATTAACATTAACAATTGACATTCCTCTAAAATCAAAGGTAATATGTTTATTGGTAATTCGAAAATTGATTGTTAATAATTAATTTCTCAGCGTACCTAACAAAGTAAAATATTTTCATTTATGACCTTTTTTTTTTTTAATTTCCTTCTGTTAAAAAATCTAAAACACTATCACTAAATATTATTACCAGGTTATTATAGGAATTTATTATTATTCAGGTAATAAATTAATTTGGATAAACCTTGTTAAAAATTAAGATCTTAAAGTAAAATCTATTTAATTTCCCACTCTATTAAATGCAAGGGTTATAGATGTCAGGTAATGACTTTGACAAAGTAACTTTAAAAAACAAAACATTAAGTTAATTAAAAAATTAAAAACAAAACATTAAGTTAATTAAAAATTAAAAAATCTAAAACAATATCATTAAATATTATTATTCAGGTAATAAATTAATTTGGATAAGCCTTGTTAAAAATTAAGATATTAAAGTAAAATCTATTTAATTTCCCACCCTATCAAATGTAAGAGTTATAGATATCAGGTAATGACTTTAACAAAGTAACTTTAAAAAACAAAACATTAAGTTAAGTTTTTACAATTACAAGCTGACGTTTAGGCCCAAACATGCGGGCCATTCTCAGGGCTAAAAAAGATCAGTGAGATGTATAAAAATAACATTTATTAATACACAAATAACAAATATACGTGTTATTTTATATTTATACATAACAGGTATGTTATTTATGTTTAGGTTATAATGTTATATGTTATAATGTTATTTATTTATGTTATTTATACATAACATGTATTTATGTTGTTTATACATATGTATTATATGCATACATACATATATTATTTATACATGTATATGCATAAATGTTATGATGCACTACGCCAAAAAATAAAATAAAATGTATAAATATAAAATGGATAAAGGCCTTCGCCTAAAATATTATGTTAATATATTGAGATATATCAGTGGCGCACGCAGGAGGGGAGGGATTAGGAGAAATATCCCTCCCTCCCTCCGAAATGTACAAAAAAAATAACTTTTGTATTTAAATAATATTTTTGGTAATATTTAATAATAATTCTTGATCCAATTTTCATGCTTATCCTTAAAACATAAACCCAATTAGGCAATTATAGACATTTAAGTGATTACTTGCCTTATTAAATGGTTATTAGGGTTTGGAACAGAAAGGCAACAAGGAGGTATATTTATACCTATGTACTGTCGGCATATTATAGGTAAGTATTATAGTACTTATACATATTATAGTACTTGAGCTACGTATAAATTTATGATGGTTGTACAATTTTTAGGTGCATCCTTCAAAGTAACTGTTAAGTTTTTATAATCCTGCTCACTTAATGTTACACACTAAGGACATAGCCTATTCCACGATATTAAGGATGCCGCGACACACCTATGAAACCAGCGGAACTGAAAAGACATAGAACGGAAATGGCTATCCACCCTGTGAGGTCTTTGCTAAAGATATTCACACAGCTTCATCAATGCTGAAATATATTTGATATTTGAGTTAAAATAATATAATATATTCACATTGTATTATTTGATACTTGGAATAAACTTGTGATAAAATATTCGGATGCAAGAATAAGAGATCTACTTATTCATCAATAATTGTTCGGAATAACCGAACATACCAGTATATATCCTCGGTGCAATGCCAAAATTTGTGAAACTGAGAAAATTTAATTAGTGACGTCACAGATTCAGCGAGGTCTTTTTTAGAAGTTGTAAAGAAAATAGTAAGCCAACTTAAAATGCGACAAAGCCCCCAATTAGCGAACTTTGCACCTAAGCCTTTTTGATATTTCATCGATGTTATAAAGTAGAAGGTGATCTTAAGACTACTTACTGCCTGTTTAAACAGAAACGTTTAATCGTTGGTAACATTTCTGACAAGATATAGAATATTACAGTTAATAAAATGTATAGGATTTATTTATATCCCAAACATTTTATAAATAAGAAATTCAGAATGGGTATAGAGTAAGTTACAATGGAATATATCACGCCTTAAAAACCAAAACCCCGAAAACAATCCATCATGTCTGACCCAGACGAAATTCGCAGAACTGGAAGGAGTCAACATCTTGGCTCACCCTGCCTATAGCCCTGACATCCTGCCATTTGACTAGTGTGTTTACGGTCTATGGCATTTCGAAAACAATGAGGATCGGGATGGAACGAGTCTTTAGTCCGGAAACCGAAGGAGTTCCATAAAAATGTAGGATGAAAGTGGTAGGAAATAATAGAATACACATTGAAGAGTATAATATGCACGTTATTATTCTATAATAATTTGAGAAATAAAATGTTATTGTACGATATAACTTCAGTAAGAATTTATTTTAATATAAAGGCATCAGGATATGTGCAATAATGTTGTAGGTCCTAAGGTTCATATAGATCCGAGTAGTATCGCGTCTACAGGAAGAAGACGGTTTCAAACATGTTTATGATAAAAATTAGAGAAGTCGACTAAGAAAGTAGCCTTGGTGGACTCCTATTTCCATAGATCTACAGGTTGAGCGCCCTATCACATTAATTGTGATCATAACACCGAGTTTCCAATTTGCAGATATTCTCTTTCCACTCCAGATTCTTAAAAAGACATTCTGTGGTACTTTTACAAGCTCCTTTCATTTATCCTTAACGAATTCTTAGAACATATGGAATCACTCCACATTTTTCCATCAAAGGGACGAATTCTATCTCTTAAATGCTGTACCAATACATGTTTCTCGCTGTTATCTTGAGGGATATTTTCTCAACGGAGCTGGTCCCAAAGGTTTTGAACGCAATTAAATTTTAGCCTGAGGCAGAGGATAAATCTACGGAAAACATTATTAAGGTAACACGAAATGGAACCTGTGGAATCATATTTCTTGAGACGTAAGTCAATCCTTCGTTTCTCCAGTTATAACTAAGAATTTATCGTCGGTAAAAAGGCCAATGGGTATACCCACCAAAATGAAAACTTCACAAGAGATACAAACCAAATTCTATGCTGTTTTCCTGGGATTTTCAGGAACTATTTTTAGTTTTTAAGTAATAAAAAACATTGTGGACCATCATCCGAAATTTACGTTTTTTTCATAGAAAGGAGGAAATGGAAATGAACTGTTTTCATTAAAAATAAAAATCTTTTTCATTTTTTGGGAATTACGCCCTTTGACCTTTTCACCAACAATATGATCTTCATCAACACTCTGTATGACTACTGAAAAGGTTTCGGGCTTATGTTATTGCCAGTATGATGATGGTTCAGTAAAGCCTGCCAACGATCGCTTTCTCAATGGGGAACTTTTATCATTTGGTTTTATCACCATCTTCTGATATGAACCACGTTTACGGCCTATCGTGGGATGTATACCAGCTCACTTATACCTGGAAGAGAGAGATTTATTCTAGTAACAGAGATAACTGTTAAATGTTTAATTCCGAAAAAAAATAACTAAGAAATTGACAGTTCAAAGTATTGGCAATGTAACGGTTTAGTTTCTAAAACCATATTAACAGAGTCAATTAAAATATAACTGGTAAATTATTTATATAGAGTATTATTAGTAAAAATAAAAAAAAGCTAAACTAAACAAACAAAAAGAGGAAATCTTATTAAGTTAAGTTGATAAAGTTTATTGTAAGGGTTACACGAGTAATAAAAAAAGTACATTCAGGACACAAGCTGTATTACGTATGTCAAGGACGTCTGAGGAACAGAAATAAGCTGTGATTGAGAGGCTTTAGTTGCAATATGATAATTTTGCCAACGAAGAAGTCCCGTTTAAGAGTTCATGAATGCATTGTGATTAAGCAATTTTGTGTTCCCCTCAAGAAAGTGCACTATTAAGACGAGTTCAGAACGATGCTACAAGGAATAAACTTAATATATAAATTACACCTGGCTTTAGTTAAGAGAGACATAATAGATTCGGAAGAATGTTGCTTAAACAGATCTCCAATGCGAGAACTCTCACTTAAGAGTGATTTTAAAGTTGGAGAGTTCGCGAGGAGAGGGGAGAAGTCAGAGTGACTACAAATTGTATAAACTAGCAAGAAGAAGTGGAAGAGCCGTAAAGAAGGAGAGTGAAGGAAAGTATCAAGGAGATATCTCGGCCTGGTGATAAAGTTGTACAAAATTGTTCTGGAAGAAGATCAGGACACTCAGAAATGGAAAAATATTAGGAATATTAAGAACAAAAGATTATGTCCGATGAAAAATAAATCCTATATATTTGTCGAAATAACTTTATGAAAGTCAAAAAAGGAACCATGACATCTAGAAAAAGATATGGGAAATTAAAAAGAAGTCTTGCAGTCAATTTGAAGATTTCTGGTACAGTTGGGCTTCTCTTTATCAATCTTGACGACTGTTCTCACAGACTTAGATGGAGAAAACAAGATGGAACATCGAATTGGAACGTTTTAATAGGTAGTGAAAAAGGGAGTTAGAGGTAATTAACATTTTTAACCAGTTAAATAATATGCGGTTAAAATTACAACAAAAAATAGGGGTTTTACATTACTTTGCTGGTAGCATACCTGAAAGTATAAACATGACTGGACAAATTAAGTGGAAGAACATTATAAAATAAATATTTATAATTAATAGTTGACCGTAAAAATTATATGAAGAAATGAGAAGGTCCGGAGGCGGTAAAGTAAAAAAAAAAAGTATCAGAAATAGTAAAAACTATTCATTAGAAAACGACGTTTCGACCCACTTTGCAGGTCTTCATCAGGGCTAAATAAACAAGATACAAAAATAAAATAATGATATATACAGTGAATGATATTAAAATTGACAAAGTAAATATCATTCACTGTACCTATATATTATAATTTTGTTTTTGTATCTATATTTAGTCATGTATATATAGATATATATATATATATATATATATATATATATATATATATATATATATATATATATATATATTTATATATATTTATATATATTTATATATATTTATATACATTTATATATATATATATATATATATATATATATATATATATATATATATATATATATATATATATATATATATATTTAGTCATGATGAAGACCTGCAAAGCGGGTCGAAATGCCAGTTTCTAATAAATAGTTTTTACTATTTGTGATCCATTTTTTTTTTAACCGCCGGACCATCTCATCTCTTCACATAAAATGAATAGATAATCAAACATGTAGTATGATGTTACAACATAGTTATTTCAATAATATTTTTATAAATAAATACCCTGGTACGTATATATGTGTAAATTATATTCTATATGCATAGTTATGTTATTTGATGAAGCCAGAGAAGTGAGAGCTCAGATAACCAACGGCAACTTAGTAGGAGAGGAGCAAGTGAAGGAGTGTTGGATCAGTGAACTGCCCAAGGCTGGCTCGAGGTGGACGCTCAAAGGTTACGTAAGGCTCTACTATCATCTCTAACCATCATTCTTCCTTTTTCTAACCAGGGCCTTTTTGTTTCATTTGGTTACAGCTCTCAGCAATATAGATTCGTTCTCCATTGTCCAAACTTCATGGGCAGCACCTAATATTTTATAAATATTATATGATAGTAACAATTGAGCTACCTTTGCTAAATATTAGAAAGTAGCGGGACCAAAAACATTGATGTGAATGAAAGAATAAGCAGTGGTAGAAAGGTTATCGGCATGCTAAATTCTCTACTCTGATGCGGCAATATCTTTAGCAAGATGAAGAAGCTAATGTATAATGCATTTGTCGAAAGTAAAGTAAAACCGACTTTTGACAGTGGAGATAATGTCTGGAACAGCGAAATAAGAGAAATATAGTAGTAAAAAAAAGTCTTAGAAGTGATCGAAGAAAGAAGATTAAGATGGCCATTTAAAACAATGGATTCAAGTAAAATACCTAGATTGATGATGAAAAGGTAGGCAGAAGATAAAAGAAAGGTCTCCAATACAATGAATAAATAAAGCAGATGAAAGCATGGCCGAGTATGGATTGACGAAAGAGGAGGCGATGGACAGGAAGAAATGGAGGAAGGCTTAAGGAGGAATTTGGTTGAGAAAAACTTCATACGTGAAGAAATGCTACATAAAAAAAATAAATAAAAAGTAACAATTGTTCATTCATCGATTGCAAACCTTATAGATCCAGTTAGTGAAAACATGATATCGAAATCAATATATTTTTGGAAGGTAAGCACCGATATAAAAATTTCCATTCCACCGATATTAAATTTTGGGTAGGTACCTTTTTACTTTCCCTTACCTATATACGAAGTATATAGTAAGGAGAAGTATTGCGATCGTGAAAATTTTCGAATTCGAGGTCCAAATGACGAAGCCTCGCAAAATGGTCTGTGTGTCTGTGTGTATGTGAACAGCCTAGCTCAAAAACGAAAAGTCGTACGATACTCAAATTTCATATTTAAAGTAGATATATGGCTGTGATGTTACAGCAACTTTTTTGTCAAAATCGACTAAACGGAAGTGCCACTTTATATAATCGATTTTACACTTGTTTACAATTTTCTCGAAAACGGCTCTAACGATTTTGATGAAACTTGGCTAAATTATTCTTCGTTAAGCCCTTTTACTTTTCATTTATGGAATAAATCACCGAGGAATTGCAGGGAAAAAAGTTTTGATGAAAAGAATATTTTATTTGCCCATAGCTTAAAAAGTATGCATTCTACGGTAAATTATGTATAGAATTGTATGAAAGGTAATTAAATTATCAAAACAATAAAAGTATCATGAAAATCGGACCAGTATTAGCAAAGATACAGCGCATCCGGACTAACCGGAAATAGCTATTATATCATGGATTTTACACTTGTTTACATTTTTCTCTAAAACGGCTCTTACGATTTTGATGAAACTTGGCTAAATTATTCTTCGTTAAGCCCTTTTACTTTTCATTTATGCAATAATCACCGAGGAATTGCAGGGAAAAAAGTTTTGATGAAAAGAATATTTTATTTGCCCATAGCTTAAAAAGTATGCATTCTACGGTAAATTAAGTATAGAATTGTATGAAAGGTAATTAAATTATCTAAAAAAACAATAAAAGTATCATGAAAATCGGACCAGTATTAGTAAAGATACAGCGCATCGGACTAACCGGAAATAGCTATTATATCATGGATTTTACACTTGTTTACATTTTTCTCTAAAACGGCTCTAACGATTTTGATGAAACTTGCGTAAATTATTCTTCATAAAGGCCTTTAACAATTCATTTATGTCATGAATCACCGAAGAAATGCAGGAAAAAAATTTATGATGAAAAGAATACTTTATTTGGGTATAGCTTAAAAAGTATGCATTCTAATGTAAATTATGTGTGGAATTGTATGAAAGATAATTAAATTATCTAAAAAATAATAAAAGAATCATCAAAATCGGACCAGTATTAGCAAAGATACAGTGTATTTTATGAGGAGTACAAGACCCTAGATGGATAACCAAGCGCATACGAAAGCAGACGGATGCGACCGAACCTACTCCCACCAATCCGCCAATCTGTTGTAAACAATACGCTCTGTATTAAAGTAATTTAAGAATACAAAAGCAAAAATTAACTTAATAATTTCTACTTTCACATTATTTAATGGAAAGAAAAATTTTCCATGGAAACTAAACCAGAAACTTTTAAAATATATTTGCAACTTGACAAAGTTAAAATATATAGGTAGTGTACAGGATTGCTGAACTAAAATTGTTTTATTTTTTTTTTTTTATTGTACTTAAGTGGGAGAAGATGTGTACGCTGCTGAGTTTATTAGAAGCAGTTTTTATGTGAACTCTTTAAAATTGTATTAAAAATATAATTATTATAGGACGGTAAGGGAAAGTTGTGTGATGCGCGCACCGCACCAGATTTTTAATCTAGTGTCTCCTGAAGGTTCTTGTGTGCTCATGGTAAAGGTAAATGGAGCTAGAAGCTTTTAGTATTGGTTGGGTCAAGTCGAAGCTATGCAGAGTGTTATAATTTTGTTGTTATAATTTTTTATAGTAATGGTAATCGATAAACTCGACACACTTTACGAATTGGTTTCACAGCGCTGCGTTCACTTTTCTTTAACACATTGACTGTCAACTATGAGATAATTCGTAATTTGCGTTATTGCCTAAAACGCCAACTTCGAGTTTTCTCGTACTTGCCACATTTGCGGAGCTACGAGGCAAGAGTATCAGTGTAAATATGGCCTCAGGGGTAAATATGGGGGTAGAACAAAAAAATCAAGGTTGGCTTACATGGACAGTAAATTTATTAATAAATGAACGGAAAATATAATTATACAAATT
This sequence comes from Rhaphigaster nebulosa, assembly GCA_948150685.1. Lineage (NCBI taxonomy): Eukaryota > Metazoa > Arthropoda > Insecta > Hemiptera > Pentatomidae > Rhaphigaster > Rhaphigaster nebulosa. Next base: position 57,071,802 of record OX411310.1, on the reverse strand, counting down.
TTATTCAACATCAACAAGCAAAAGAATATTTTTATTGTTTGTGATAATTTTTAAAACAATCTTCCAGCTTTGTTCAAAATTCGACATTTGGCTTTTTATTTATTTTAAAACTAGCTCTATATGCTATTTGCTGATAACTATTATATGAACTATAAGTAGAGTTTTTAATTATATAATATGATGAAATAAAATTGACTTTTTACACCGGCAATTGAAACTGCTTTGGCAGTCAACATGTTAAGAGCTATTTGCAGCCGAAGTTTGATAGAATATCATTGAAAAATGACAGAATTATGCATTTCCAGGGCAGAAATAACTTTTCGATCGATATACTTCATAAGTAAGGCAATGTGGGGTTAGCGTGCACCAGATTTTACTACGTTCGACTTAAAATGATTGTAATATCATTATTTTTGAAGCTAAACTTTTCCTCTTTTTTACTTCCTTGTACGAAGTAAAGGAAGTATTGTAATCGCGAAAAATTTCTGTTTTCAGATTTCGACAGAAATATCCATTTTGACCATCTCTGAATCCATTTCGTCGTGGCGTCGTTCGTACGTACGTTCGAACGTTTGTATCTCGCATAACTCAAAAACAGTTAGCCGTAGAAAGTGGAAATTTTGTATTTAGGATTGTCCTAAAATCTAGTTGTGAACCTCCTTTTTTTAGTCACTGCTTGATCACTGGAAGTGGTACTTTACTTGAAGATCATAATTGATTTCCATCAAAAATTATATTAAAATACTATATGAAACTTCTCAAATTTAGTATTTATAATTTATATATTGATTTAAATAACATACTAGATTTTGGTCTAAATTGGAAAACCGGAAGCGGTACTTTACTTGAAGGTCATATTAGACTTTCATCAAAAATTATATTAAAATATAATGTATAACATCTCAAATTTGGTAAATAGGACTTTTATATCGATATAAATGTATTTACTAGATTTTGGTTAAGATTCGTGAGCCGAACAAGGTACTTTACTTGAAGGTCATAATAAGCTTACATCAAAAATTATATTTAAATTAAAAGAGAAATGATATGTTTCGGTAATAAAGGTTACAAACGCAATTTGTTTTCCAATACAATTAAACATTTTTATTACTTGTTTTAAGTGTTAAAATTCAGTGTAAAATACTGTTTTCCTCCCCATTTGTGAGATCACCAAGTCTGCAGCATTAGAATAAGATATTAAGTTAAGTGGGTTCTTCCGCTTAAAATGTCGAAACTGTCGATTTCTAATGCTTTATCCAGTGATATTGACAGTTTTATTGTCACGGAACATGAAGAAATATCTTGGAAACTAGTTACCTACTGAAGGAAAACGACATATAATAATGGAAGGAGACCTCCAGTAACAAGAGTATGTGTTTTTGTGTGTGTCAATAGATGGATGTCGGGACGACGAGTGTCAATTATCGGAAACTAGTAACCAAATTCAGTATCACTTTTTGAGCCACGGATTTATAATTTAATAGGCGTACAAGGAAGTCGTGTTGCCCACATCAGATAGTTTTTTTAAATGTTCTTTAGACGATTTCGTTTAAATATTATATTCAAGCTCACGTTTCAATCACGTCCATTTCTATGAGATTGATGATTCAATTTAATAGTGCTTAGTAGGCAATCAAAAGGGGCACTGTTCGATAAGTTTTTTAATTTGAATTATCGATAAAAATCAACATTTCCATCCTCTTTTAAATATAAAATCTTTTAAAATTCCCTTTAGTATAAGTGCCTAATGAAAACAGCCTCAAGTTACAGCAGGTGCATTCCTCTTCATGAGATAAGCATCCTACAAGTTAGAAAAATAAGTCGGGCGCTATCAGATGGACGAGGAGATTTACAATCCTTATAGACTAATAATTAAAGTTAAGTTCATATACCGGTTCGGAAGATGGAACGAAAAGACTAAGTCAGGAGAAGGTTGGGTTTCAACTGCAGGCGTTCAAAAATAAATGGTGCTATTTATCATCTTCCTTCAGAATGGAGCTGGTACACCAAAAAGAAGCCAATAATTAAAATAATTAACAACTCTTTCGATTCTAATGCTCCTTCTGTTTTGTAAAATTATTCTAATTGGCCACTTGAAAAAGGTTTCTGAAGTTCTCATGAAAAGAATATTAATACAATTTTTGGATGGCTGGTTGATCTTTATTTTTACTTGAGTATGATTTTAACAGGCATTGTCTTACAGACCTGGAAATAAAATAAAAACAAAAAGAAAAAGAATACGTTCGTTACCTATATGAAAAAGGAAATGTGGTAATAAAGGTGTAAGTAAGTATACACTAAATGGGATAGTTGTGTTTTTTTTATGTTGTATGCGATAGATGTCTAATGATAAATCCAAGTTTTCGACATCGACAGACTTCCGTATCATTTTGAAATATTTGAAAAACCGCAAAATTTTGGAAATTTTGATACTCTAGGAGCAATTTTACGGCAAAAGTGACAATGTGGTCTCTTAAAGTAGACTAGATTTGCAACAAAATGAAACCAATTTTTTTATTTACATCCAATACTTTTTCAAATATAGTGGTTCAAACTTTCGAAAAAATTACAAAATAAGTAAGGTCTTTGTCGATTTTGATGATGAAAAACCTATTTTTTCGGCAAAAGCTACTTAATTCTTTTTTTAAGTGTACTAATTTTGCAACGAAGTAAAACAAAATAGTTCAAGGTGGACCCAATATTGTTCAAGATACAGGAGTGGACGAGTTATACATAAAGTTGACGAAGCATACATGGATCAAATAAATTTAATATATAGATCAAATTTTTATTTGTTTCGAAAGTTTGAACCGTAGTATCTCAAATAATATTGGATCTAAAGAAACAATTTCTTTTCATTTTGTTACAAATTTAGTTTACTTTAATAGGTTACTTGGTCATTTTTACTGTAAAATTGGTTTTTGGGAGTCAAAATTGAGGAAAAACCCGAAAAGTTTGTGTTTTTCAAATATTTCAAAATAGTCCGGAGGTCTGTCTAGGTCGAAAACTTGGATTTATCATTAGCCATCTACCGCATATAACACATAAAAAAATAAGAACTACCTCATTTGATGCAAGGTAACCCCTCTTTTTAGACGACGATTTTTCAGGACCATACCGGTGGCCTACGATGATATAATCAAAAAGAATTTTGCTGGAGATCCGGTCAAGAGAGAAAACACATAGAAAGCGCAAAACTTGTTTAAATGTGTACCGACGTTTCGGCCTAGGCTTTAAGCTTTCATTTGGGATACGAAAGACATATAAAAGATATATGATTTTAGGTATTTCATATTTTATCTATATTTTTTATTTTCGTTTCTTTTATACTTTCATCTTGTTTTTCTTGGCCCTGACGAAGGCCTAAAACTAAGGCTGAAAGGTCGGCACACATTAAAAGAAGTTTTACACTTTCTGTTGGATTTCTCTCTTAACCGCACATCCAACTAACTTCTCCATGATTATATTATTTAGTAGTATTTCTTTACTCTTCGTATTGATATTTAAAAAAATATTCACATTTTTTGCTTGAACTCAAACTCACATTATTAATTTTAATATGATAGGCATAAAATATAGTAAATACCATTTATGCTTATCATTTTTCTTATGCCTTTATCTTTAAGTTGTTAAACATTTTTAGGCAGAATTCATTGCTGTTTTAAAATACTTAAATAATTTTTATCGAAAAATCGGGTTTGATTAATTAATTCAATTAATAAGTAATAAGGAGCAATTTTTATTTTGTATATATTTTATAATTTTTTTTAAATAGAGTATTACATATGTTTTTATATAGCATGGTTACGTTAATTTCTTGATAAAAAAAATGAATAATCCGTTTTGTTTTTTTTTCAAAAGATATAGTCAATATTTATCTAGTTTATTTTAATATTTTTAAAAGTATGTAATTTTATTACATTTATTTATTCTTAACATTTAAATTGATCATAAATTTTGAAAAAAAAATAGGACTGATTATAAATATATTTTTTATATATGTTATTATCAAAAATGTTTAATTTTGCTACTTTAAATATGGGAGGAGGTGGAACAAACAACATCGGCCACACTGCTTAGATAATTATAACAGCAACAGATAACGATAGACGCCTCTTTGGTACAGTTACATAACATCAGACATTTTAAACAATGTTGTAATATATTCAGACATGAAGTAACTCGATGAAATGAATTTTTCTCATATCGTTAAAGTTTTCTCAGCTTAGAAAGAAAATCTAAGAAGACAGAACAATGTTTTTATACATGACTTCGGCATAAAACTGTAATTTCGGCTGTTTTCGAATTCAGGCGGGGTCTTTGTTATCATAAAATTTGGTAGACGAGATCAGTGACATACGAAGGACAATAAGCAAGTACCGAATATAACGACGCAACCTTGTCTCCCTTTAATCTTTATCGTCGATGTACCACTGCGGCCATAAAATTTTAAGAATAAAGGGAAGGCCACACATAAATTCCTAGTTGAATTTAGTCGGGGATTAGAAGTAAATTCTTAAATGCTACCATATTTTAACGTTATACATAGGACTGATAAATTTTCCATAAAGTGGAAATAAAATACCCTGTTTCATCACAAATATCCATCAGTTTACTTCCCACTTTTTGGGTGAATTTTACAGAGCTGTAGTACAAACGATTTCTTGGTATAATGTACCAACCATACAATGGATTTTACCAGAACATCAATGTGGATTTTGTTTTTTAAATTATACTACACAACGGTCACTCAGAGAGGTACATTGCATAACAATAGTACTGCAGCATAAAATTAACGCCACTTGGACATTTCTAGAAATCGCAGAAGCATTTAAAAAAATCTGGCATCTAGGGACTTCTCTTTAAACTCAATACGATGCTGCCATTACTCAGTAATTATTCAATATTTCCTCTCTGATAGTAGATATGAGAAGGGCGATGGTTGAAAATAGAATGATAAAGGTAAGAACCAAACCAGGATCTTAAACCGAAGATAGTTTGCAGTTTGTGCTTGTTACAAAGGGTTGTTTAATCAGCAGAACGTTGTATGAACTGAGCAGCTTTTTAAATATAAAAGTATCGAGCTGGTTCCAACAACAGAAACAAAGATAATTAGGTAACGATGTAGGCTGGATTCAAACAACTAAATTATCCAACTATTATACAATGAATAGTATTCAATAGGATAGCCCATATCATGTGGAAGAACTTATCTTAATGTGTCATTACTTGTTTAGTTTTTTTTGTTGAAAGTGAACCCCAAACAGAAATAAAAGAGAATAGGAGGAGTTAAATAAACAATCTGAGTTTGATACTGCTAATCATAACTCTTTATACAACATCAACACAGTCTTAACAGTGCTAATTAAACAGCGTTTTATATTATATAAAATATACTGCGTTTTATACAGGCTAGGATTAAAATAGAACAAAAAGGATAATTATAATGCAACCATGGATAAGCATAAATTAAAGAATTTTCAGAAACTTTAAAGTTTTACTGTTTTGACTGTTATCATAACAGAAAGAAAGGAATACAAAAAAACGTTTAAATGCTGTAATAATAGTTCAGTCAACCCAGTCACCAAAAAATATAAGGCCTTGAAAATCATTGGTCTGAAAAGGAAATAGCCTGTCATCGTGCTTGTTTTATGCCTATAATTCAGTAGCCAGCTCTTATTTGATCGTACACCAAATCTTGAGTAGTGTATATATTTATATATACATATATACATTATAAAATATATGTTTATAAATATATATAAGTATATATATATATATATATATATATATATATATACATTTATATATATATATATATATATATATATATATATATATATATATAT